>CM022300.1:252974603-253097103 GCA_011799875.1 Thinopyrum elongatum | reverse complement strand
CTGAGCGAGCATTCGGCATTCCTAGTATGCTCCACTTATTCTACGCCAAGCACCCAATCACGGGATCAGAATCACACTCTAGATCATACCTTTCACGAAAGAAAAGGACAGGCAGCCGCTGCTAAACCAAGATCTCCATCTCTTGACTCCATCACTCAATCTTACTTTATAGGGCACAAAGGTATATTTACCATACGAGATGTGTGCACCTACTAAAGGGAATAGAAAGATCTTGGGCACAAATACTCCACTTTTCACGAAAGACATAGATTCACCAATGATTGGTTGGACTAAATACTACATTTATTTGCTCAGAAGAAGGAAAGTTGGCTGTGAGAATGATTTCTCGTACGTAGTCTTTCCTAGGACCATTCCAACAGGATGCTCAGAGGTGAGTGGAGAAAAAGATCAAAAAGCATACTTCCTGCGCTTTCAGAGGATCTAAATCAGTCTTCATCCTTTCGCTTTTCAAAGCCCCTCGCAATAAATATGTAAATTCGTTTCGCAGAAATTCAGAGATTTTCGATCTCCTCGAAAGAAAATGAGTTCGATCAGCAACACCGGTCTCCGCAGCACCAGGATAAAGACCTTCTTTTTACCCATAACCTTTCTCTGCAGCATTGGAACCAAGATCGGGCTTGGCATAGTTACGAGGTTCCCGTTCTATTTAACTAACACCAACTGAAGCTAACCGGAAGCTTTCTTCTCATGCGACTCTTGGATCGAAAAGAGGCTGCTAGACTGGACCACGGCTGAAACTGCCAGGCACGGACTAAAAGCTTTTATTAGGGATTCCCGAGTCAAACGACTACCATACATAGCATAGAGCTGGAAGCTGCACTAGTGTACAGAGAAGACTGGATGTGAACACGGGCGGACATTGGCTATGTATGGGGCACTCACTAATCACTATTAGCAGGAAACAACTAGCAGAAAGAAAGATGAACACACTTTCACTCCTTGCTCTTCAGCACGTACTCACACGAGGTACTCTCAAATCTCTATTTCAGACCATAATCTTTCGATCCCTTTACCGAAGTGATTGATAGCAGGGCTAAAAAATCATAGGGCTTCTTCTATTTTTAGTGTGAACTCACTTCTATTCTATATCAAGATAGGGGCTTCAGTACTTGGCTAACCGCCCGGTGGAAGACCTGGTTCTACCACACAAGGGAAGCTTTCATAGTCCAGGATTATTTTCCTCATATGTAATTTCACCTCAATGTGGAAATGTCCAATCTTATTCCAAAATAGAAGGTCTTCATGAAGGTCTGTCTTGTTTCAGGAATATAGGTACCGAAGTTCAATAGCGGTAGGTACCAAGGAGAAGACGAGTCAGGGCCGATTGACAAGACTAGCTAGGCTGACCTTCCAACCATACTCCATCCAATATCGAACGGAAGTGTTAAAGGTTTCATGTGATGCTGACCTCAATGAACCAGACCTCGAGAATTCGTTCATCCCTTCGCTCCGAGGATTGGTCGAGTACTTGGCCACATGCATGAGTAGGCCTGTTGCCGAGATGTCCCATTAAAAAGGCACGTCCCATATTTGAAATACAAAAATAAGATCAGATAGCGCTCAAGAGGTTTTTCTCCATACGAGAAATCCTTCACTCGCAGGGAATTCAAATAGATTTGTTGAAGATCATCAAATAAAGGAAAAATACTGAATTCGATCCATTCCTCCCTTTTCTTTAAACCAAGAGCTACTCCTCCCTTTTCTTTTTTTTATGTAATTTCAATACAATTTCGTTTGTGTTCATGTTTTCAATTTAGAACCCCACGGAAGTGAATAGAAAAAAGAAAAAATACCCCTGTGATATGCCTTCCTTTACCTATTTCTAGATTGATTGATGTTCAATGGAGGGAAACTTGCCATTCCTTCTTTCCTTTGAAATTGTAGGATTTTTTGATTCTGAACTAATTGTATCCTTTTTGTTCCCATCGAGCTTTCTTGCCTAGTGACTAAGGATTTTCACACTTGTTGTGTCTATAAAAGATTTTCTCATAAAACACTAACAGAAGTGTCAGAGGGATTCACTTTCGATAAGAATCCAAAAGCAAGTTCCCTATACTACCTTCTTTCCCTCCTCTGTTTTTATCTTTAAGAGGCAGTGCACAGCAGGAATCGAACCTACTTTTTGACCCATTTTGCCTTTCTAGGTTGGTGGGCGCTTTCACCATTCAGCCATGGATGCTTTAGTGAGTGAACTAGGTTTTTATTTGAGAGCGAACTAGGTTTTTAGTGGTATTCCTTCTCGAGCATCTATTTCTTCCGTTAAGGGAGATTCGGGAAAAGATGGAATAGGAAGACGTGTTTCCAGAACGAACAAGATACGGGTAGAGAAGAGGAAGTTAGCAAAGTTAGACAAGATTGGAATGGGCATAGGAACATGTATTGATGTACCAGATCGGCTAATGCTCCCTGGTTGATGCGATGTATTCCACCAGTTGACTGGAGACTTTATTATTGGTATATCGATCGGTGCAGCACGGATTGAAGTAGGAGCCGGTTCGACAGGAAGCTTTTGAAAACGCAGTGCACCCAGGTAAATGAGGAACAAGATGAATACAGAAGTTAAACGAGCATCCCACACCCGAAGGTACCCCACATAGGCCTTCCCCGAAACCCCCCCAGTCACTAACGTAAACAAAGTAGAAAAAGCACCAATTTCTGTACCGGTTCCGGAAGAGCGAAGAAAAAGGGGATGTTTTGTTAATGGGAACAAGGAACTGTTTATAGCTGTCGCGATGTAAATAACTATACTCATCCGAGCCACAGGAACATGTACATACGAAATACGCAAATTTCCACCTTGTTGAAGATCTGGTGGTGCTACCCGAAGACTTAAATGAATAGCCATCGCTGTTAAGAACAACCGAGATCCAATGAGAATTTGCGCGTAGCTTTTTGTCTTTGACATAAAAAAATAAGGTTGTAATAACGAAACTGATATTTTATTTTCCATGCCTTGCAAGTGGAACAAGAAAGACTATATAGCTATTTTGATTCTATAAACAATCAAAGGATTTCGCATGCTTTCTATGGAATGACGGAATTCCCCTTGCTTAGTTTTCGCTCCGCTCGTGCGTGGCACTCCTTGCTTGCGGAGCGGCATATCGGAAAAAGAAGGATTGACTTTCTATATGGGCCCGTCCCCTCTTACACCTAACTAACAATTATGCTGCTCTCGCCTTCTTGTAATCTTATCTTTCAAAAATGCACTACTAATTTTTACAGCCTCCTTAGTCACCCTATCCACTCTCGTCCTGTTTTTGGGTTCCCTTTCAGGGGATGAGGATATTTCGATGATTTCTCCCTCCGTAGGTGGAAAACGCGTGGGTGAGTAGAGTCTGTGCTTTGCTTTTGGGGGCACCGGCAAGAAGCTTCTCGGCCACCCTACTCTGACTTGATTAGCTACTAGTAACTAGGATCATTCAAACAGTCAGTCAGCAATGCGTACTTCTTTCCTAGTTGAGTGGATCTGCGTAGCAGAGCCCAATCTTCTACCACAAGCTCTGACCTGACTTGTTGTACTTGATTCACCCACGTAAATAGACAACTTGGATAATAAAAGTCATCCTATAAAAGAGAAGTGAGTCCGCATGTCGGCAAATGATTTGGAATTGAAACTGGCTATAGAGGAAACCGAAGCCCTAACTCCCCCATTCTTTCTATCTTACATCGCTATCGAGCCCTGGCTGTAGAGTCACTGGATTCTAATCGCAATGGATTTATGTTTTCTTTG
This sequence comes from Thinopyrum elongatum, assembly GCA_011799875.1. Lineage (NCBI taxonomy): Eukaryota > Viridiplantae > Streptophyta > Magnoliopsida > Poales > Poaceae > Thinopyrum > Thinopyrum elongatum. The sequence goes on along the minus strand of CM022300.1, from coordinate 253,093,352 downwards.
GAGCTCCACTTTCAGGCAATGAGCTAGCTTAACCCTGATTGCTTAAGGTTTAATACAGTCATGTTGGATCTGCTACTAAGAAAGGAAGAGAAAGACTGATTGCGACAGCTCAACCGGATGAGACATCTCTTATTTACAGAACTGTGCCAATGTGTGCCTACATTGTTTGATTTACCAGTTCTGGGTATTGGATTTTGGAATAGAAAGAATGAAACTAGTACCAGCTTATCGCCAACCGTGCTTTCTACCAACTCCGCCAACCCCAGACGGGAATATTGATTGCGATTTAGCCTCACCTGAGCCCGCAACTACTGCCTCTACTCCGCCTACTTCTTGTGCCGACTTCGCCAGCCTCGCGGGGTACCGATTTCCTCCTGCTTTGTGTGCGTGCCATTGACTCCTTTAATGGGTCGAAACCTACTTAGTTCTCATTTTTATTTCTTCTATACAAGAAAAGAAGGATTTGTGTTTAGCAAGACAGAGAATTGAATAAGTAAAAATAAAGTAGTGTGTACCCTTTACCAAAAAGCAAATATGACAGATAGGGTACGACATATTGCTTATTCCTGATTGATCTAGTTGACGACAGTTGCCTTGTTGGACCGATTGTGGATTGGAATAGAAGTTTCTTATATACAAATATTCGTGTTTACTGATTTTGCATACTGGGAATGGAACTTGATGTAACCCATTGGAAACTCTCTTTGAGACACATTATCTGTTATATACGACAGGCTAATTAAGTCCTTAAATTTCAGAAAGGAGTCTTTCCTTACTTCCTTACACAAAACTGTTATGTTGTTATGCTGCTCGTGCAATAAAAAATTAGAATAGAAGAAAAAGAGTTCCCTCGGGACCCATCCTTTTCTCCTTTGCTTGTGTGACTATCATGAGAAGAATTCAATTCCAAGAAGTCGAATAACAAGAAAAAGAAACGAGGTCAAGATCCGTTGTTACCAGTACCGACGAAATGGAGAAAGTGTCCTTCGGGAATGGAATCTACTACATTAGTTGGTGTAGCCAAAGAAGAGGATATCCCCTTTTTTGACCCATTGGTCTTCTGACCAGACCCATACCAAAGCTACAAACACTTTTGAGTTGGAGGAGATTGGCCAGATCGCCTTCTTGAGGCTCTCTGGGCTTATCGGACATCAATTTGTATAGCCACTGGTCCCCTTCTCCTTAGTCGTTGGCATGGACGCCATTCTTCCCAGTGAACTCGATGATTCCTTCCCTGCGCATTCGGCTCGACGATGATATGACTGATAATCAGAAGCGAGAGGCTCTACTCTCGAAACTTGACCTCCTCGATTCGATCGATGGGAGAAAAAAAGGTTACGAGCGGCAGAGCATGCACAAGTCTATCAATGTCAACTCAGCCGCGCTTTGGACCGATCCTACAAATAAGAGGCATTAACAAAGCATTTATGAGACACCATACTTTCAATTGGCAAGGGCCAGCCCGAAGATCAACGGGATCTTTCTCCAAGCTAAGTTTCTAGCCCCGAGGGAACCGGCCACAATGCGTGGGGGTATCGGTGCTGATAAACTCGTCTCTGCTCATCTTACCTGGAAATGGAAATAAATTATGGTAGATTACCTACCTCATCTGAGATGAAGGAATTTCCGACTTAAGATTCATATGCCTATTTTGCTGTTGATATGGAGGAATTGGTACTAGCCTACTCGATATGTTCCTTGCCTGGTTCGCTACAGGAAGTGCTTTCAGCAAATGAGGATGGGAATATTCATAGGTATGAATCTTCCGTCAATGGTTAAGGTTGAAGTGAAGGCAAACCTTCTTTGAATTTTGATGCCTAATTATTTAGCTCTGGTATTGAGAAATAAACCATTCATACAGCCAGGTCACAGGAATGCTTCTTTGGCTTACAATTCTGAGTCAACAACCGTGATAGAGGCGAGGGTGTCCCGATCTTTCGATGAGATGATAGCTATCGTTTTTGGTGGAGTAGACTTTGACGATCCGACTACGAACGTGCGAGGACGTCGCGCCTTAGCAATCGCTAAACCAACTCCGAGAGGTTATTGACCACGCCGGAGCACAATCAACCTGACCACGAGGGTCTATCTCCTGCAAGCAAACGAAGAACAAGCAAGAAACTAAGATTTGCAATCTGGATATTGCGAATATAAGATGAAAGCTTTATTGATCAAGGTGGGGTTCTGTGACGTCTTGGTCTGGTCGTTGAACACAAACGAAGTACGCGAAGTTGCAGCTATGGCAAACTTTTAATCTAAACAAAAGCCAAGCAAAAAGCTACTAGATGGATCTACTTATATAGGAGCAAGGGGTGGCGGCCAAGGAGGTGGGAGGACGTCCCAAGGCAGCCTAAAACTAACCCTAGGTCGTACAAGGCCAATGGGCCCAAGTGGAGGTGATGCAACACCTTTGGACTTGTAGTTTGACTCGGATTCTGCTACAGCATCAGATTGTTTCGACGACAACTCAATGCTCCGGATGAATTTGAAGGTGAAACCAATTGGGTTAGAAAGAGCACGAAATCTACTTTCCAACAAAAAAAGAATCACCCAATTCGGAGTCCGTATGAAATAGTTCTTGGCGTTTTGAGTCAGGTATGTCTGTTCAGTCGGAATCTGAATCCAGAACGTGAGAGACATGGACTCTATCTTCTCTTGGCCCAAAAGTGATGTGAAAGGACTTTTTGAACAGCACATAAACTTCTCTTTTTCCCTTATGTTCATATGTGGATTGTACAAATGTCCCATACACCTGCAATTAGACATGGCACAAAAGTTTGTGAAGTATTTTTGTCTTGGATGACATAAATAAATTATTGCATAGTTTGCATTAGAAATCACCTCACAAATATATATGTATGCAATATTTTTGGTCGTATCCAAGGTAGTCATGTCCTCATCATCCTCCCCTTCTTGAAAACAAAGCCGTCCTCGGCGTTGCTTAATCTGAAATGTGGCTAACAAAAGAGACAAGGTGTACATGTTGTATATGTATATGTCATCCATTTTTACTTCCCTTGATTTTTGCACATATGACACATGTATACATGAGTAACTTTCATAGTTTATAAAATGTAAAGCCAAAATATTATCACAAGTATTAGAAGACATGAAAATATTGCAACTCAATTTGCACATATAAGTGAAGCTCTTATGCATATCAAAGGATTGACAATGTTCATCATTAAACCATCCCAACATTGGTGAATAAACCTTACTTGCATCAAATTTACATGCTACTACATGCTTAAATAAGCAAACATGCAATAAGTCTTTTGACACAAAATCATCACCAAGATTAGAGGTCATATCAAAATGATTAAACATTGTTTCTTTTGCATCAACAGTTAATTCATTGGGTGCACTCAAAATTGTTGATACTTCAACTCTTTGATCACAAGACGCATTCATGACAGTAACACGATTCTCTAAAATAGTTGGTGTGCTCAAATCAATAGGTAACACAACACATGATGTATTCAAGTTAACTAGGCATGCATCATTCTCATGTGAAAGTTGAAAATCTGTACCTTTGTCATTACCTCTTATGATCAACTCAGATGATGTAGGCACTCTTGGAGGTGATGTGTCACATGATGGAGATGATGTAGTCCTCGCAACAACGGATGTGGTTGTCATAGTACGCCTAGTAGTTGAAGAAACATCTGTATCAACACTTGGAATGTGCACCGTGCGCTTGTTCTCCTTGTGGCCAACACGTCGTTTTATTTCCTGTTCAGCTTTGCAAGCAAGACGAAACAAATGGTCCATAGGATAACACTCTTCATGAATTAGAATCTCTTGAATATCGCAGTTTAATCCTCCCGAAAATCTATCCATAAAATCTTCTTCACTTTCTTCTAAAAATGAGTGCAATAATGTAGTTTGTAAATCATCATAGTATTTTGTTACCGTGTCAGTGCCTTGTTTTAAATGTTGTAATTTTTTAATCATGCCACGAGTATAATAAACATCAACGAATCTATCTCTCATGACAAGTTTTAAATCATCCCAAGTAGTAGGTATAAGATCAGGGTTTAACCGACAATATTCACTCCACCAAACTAAAGCAAAGCTACTAAAAGTACTAACCGCAGCTTGAAATTTTCCACGCTCATCAAAATTATGGGAAGCAAATATAGCATTTATTTCGTACTCCCATTCAATATATAAATCAGGCCTAAAACGACCAGTAAATGGTGGCATGGAAACTCTAACCTGATTATGTGCATTCTGATGTAATTGCTCCTCTTGTGGCGGTTGTTGTATTTTCTTAGGTGATGGTAAATCTCCCACGATAGATGAAGCCCAAGAACTAACAACTCCGGTACCTGCCATGATTAGTAGAAACAAAAAAAAATCGAGAATAATGTTCCTATGAACTACTAGGATGTGGTGGTAAAGCGCTCACAGTAAAGCAAATATCAATATCTTACAAGTTCTTACCATGCAGCAGGTGGTGACGGGCAACCAGCGGTGTCAAATAACTCCGAAGATTGAGTAAAGCGATTGCTAGGTGAACGTATGTATACACGGTGTAGAAATATGTGGAGCTGGGTTGGCTATATATGGTAGCAAAAGATTAGCAATAATCAATTCAGAGATGCAATGTTGAATAAACGCTCAACGACGGTACTGTGCTGGTCCTAGGCTAGACCGGACTAGAGACGCGAGCCCAGAACACTAATGAGGTCACGGCATAGCACAACTAGCATCAATAAAGGATATGAAGTACCTCTGGACAGCAAGATATAAGTGAAGATCACAATGGCAGTAAAGATAATGATGAGAAACAACTACCAAGTAGCATATACCAACAATTCTCTCTCCAACTTTACTCTATAAAAGTTTGTGTCAATTTTATGATAATTTTTCTCAAGAAAGGCACTGACTCAAGCTTTCAAACGCAAAAAGAATCACTCAATTCCGAGTTGATATGAGGAGTCAAAAAATTCTAAAACTGGCCTGAAAAACTGGAACAAGTTGTGTTCATGAACTTCGGAGGGAAAAAAGTCCTAGTTAGAAGCCGATTTTGAGGTGTCAAATATTGAACTAGCTTCTGCAACTATTTAGATGCGGCCCGTCGCTAGCTTTAATTTGAGTACTCACGGAGCCAAAACGGACTTCGGATGAGGAATATACACCTATTTTACTGAACAGTGCGCAAAACAGATTCGAATCCGAATTCAGGTACGAGAGTGAGTCTAGATAGATCCGAATTTTGTGCTTTTTTTTCTTCTCTCTTTTTTTTATCTCACTTTTTTTCTCTCTTTTTTTGACTTTTTTTTTCTCTCTTTCCAAAACAAACTAGATAAGATGCAGATTGGATCAAGCGAAGATATGAACGGCGTCAGCTATGATTATGACAATGAACGGTGGGTAACACGTGGTGGAATTTGATGGATGGGAGGTGGTGGACAGCGGAAGGGATAATGATGCAGCGGCGGCGTGACTAATGTGAATAGAACTCGAAACTCTAAACGAACTAGACACTAAGACCAGCAACTCGACACGACGATGCAACCGATAATTCAATTATACAAGCACTGAAAAGAAAATTGCGAAGGCTCAGACTGGCTTGGACAAAGGATGAATAGATCTAACTTTTTTTGTGGCTTTTTCTTGGACATTAGGTAAGAAAATAAATCTAATCTAGGCAAAACTGGAAATTCTCACCGAGCAACCTGAAAACAGATACCACTTGATAGAGGCGAGAGTGTCCCGATCTTTCGATGAGATGATAGCTATCGTTTTTGGTGGAGTAGACTTTGACGATCCGACTACGAACGTGCGAGGACGTCGCGCCTTAGCAATCGCTAAACCAACTCCGAGAGGTTATTGACCACGCCGAAGCACAATCAACCTGACCACGAGGGTCTATCTCCTGCAAGCAAACGAAGAACAAGCAAGAAACTAAGATTTGCAATCTGGATATTGCGAATATAAGATGAAAGCTTTATTGATCAAGGTGGGGTTCTGTGACGTCTTGGTCTGGTCGTTGAACACAAACGAAGTACGCGAAGTTGCATCTATGGCAAACTTTTAATCTAAACAAAACCCAAGCAAAAAGCTACTAGATGGATCTACTTATATAGGAGCAAGGGGTGGCGGCCAAGGAGGTGGGAGGACGTCCCAAGGCAGCCTAAAACTAACCCTAGGTCGTACAAGGCCAATGGGCCCAAGTGGAGGTGATGCAACACCTTTGGACTTGTAGTTTGACTCGGATTCTGCTACAGCATCAGATTGTTTCGACGACAACTCAATGCTCCGGATGAATTTGAAGGTGAAACCAATTGGGTTAGAAAGAGCACGAAATCTACTTTCCAACAAAAAAAGAATCACCCAATTCGGAGTCCGTATGAAATAGTTCTTGGCGTTTTGAGTCAGGTATGTCTGTTCAGTCGGAATCTGAATCCAGAACGTGAGAGACATGGACTCTATCTTCTCTTGGCCCAAAAGTGATGTGAAAGGACTTTTTGAACAGCACATAAACTTCTCTTTTTCCCTTATGTTCATATGTGGATTGTACAAATGTCCCATACACCTGCAATTAGACATGGCACAAAAGTTTGTGAAGTATTTTTGTCTTGGATGACATAAATAAATTATTGCATAGTTTGCATTAGAAATCACCTCACAAATATATATGTATGCAATATTTTTGGTCGTATCCAAGGTAGTCATGTCCTCATCATCCTCCCCTTCTTGAAAACAAAGCCGTCCTCGGCGTTGCTTAATCTGAAATGTGGCTAACAAAAGAGACAAGGTGTACATGTTGTATATGTATATGTCATCCATTTTTACTTCCCTTGATTTTTGCACATATGACACATGTATACATGAGTAACTTTCATAGTTTATAAAATGTAAAGCCAAAATATTATCACAAGTATTAGAAGACATGAAAATATTGCAACTCAATTTGCACATATAAGTGAAGCTCTTATTCATATCAAAGGATTGACAATGTTCATCATTAAACCATCGCAACATTGGTGAATAAACCTTACTTGCGTCAAATTTACATGCTACTACATGCTTAAATAAGCAAACATGCAATAAGTCTTTTGACACAAAATCATCACCAAGATTAGAGGTCATATCAAAATGATTAAACATTGTTTCTTTTGCATCAACAGTTAATTCATTGGGTGCACTCAAAATTGTTGATACTTCAACTCTTTGATCACAAGACGCATTCATGACAGTAACACGATTCTCTAAAATAGTTGGTGTGCTCAAATCAATAGGTAACACAACACATGATGTATTCAAGTTAACTAGGCATGCATCATTCTCATGTGAAAGTTGAAAATCTGTACCTTTGTCATTACCTCTTATGATCAACTCAGATCATGTAGGCACTCTTGGAGGTGATGTGTCACATGATGGAGATGATGTAGTCCTCGCAACAACGGATGTGGTTGTCATAGTACGCCTAGTAGTTGAAGAAACATCTGTATCAACACTCGGAATGTGCACCGTGCGCTTGTTCTCCTTGTGGCCAACACGTCGTTTTATTTCCTGTTCAGCTTTGCAAGCAAGACGAAACAAATGGTCCATAGGATAACACTCTTCATGAATTAGAATCTCTTGAATATCGCAGTTTAATCCTCCCCAAAATCTATCCATAAAATCTTCTTCACTTTCTTCTAAAAATGAGTGCAATAATGTAGTTTGTAAATCATCATAGTATTTTGTTACCGTGTCAGTGCCTTGTTTTAAATGTTGTAATTTTTTAATCATGCCACGAGTATAATAAACATCAACGAATCTATCTCTCATGACAAGTTTTAAATCATCCCAAGTAGTAGGTATAAGATCAGGGTTTAACCAACAATATTCACTCCACCAAACTAAAGCAAAGCTACTAAAAGTACTAACCGCAGCTTGAAATTTTCCACGCTCATCAAAATTATGGGAAGCAAATATAGCATTTATTTCGTACTCCCATTCAATATATAAATCAGGCCTAAAACGACCAGTAAATGGTGGCATGGAAACTCTAACCTGATTATGTGCATTCTGATGTAATTGCTCCTCTTGTGGCGGTTGTTGTATTTTCTTAGGTGATGGTAAATCTCCCACGATAGATGAAGCCCAAGAACTAACAACTCCGGTACCTGCCATGATTAGTAGAAACAAAAAAAAATCGAGAATAATGTTCCTATGAACTACTAGGATGTGGTGGTAAAGCGCTCACAGTAAAGCAAATATCAATATCTTACAAGTTCTTACCATGCAGCAGGTGGTGACGGGCAACCAGCGGTGTCAAATAACTCCGAAGATTGAGTAAAGCGATTGCTAGGTGAACGTATGTATACACGGTGTAGAAATATGTGGAGCTGGGTTGGCTATATATGGTAGCAAAAGATTAGCAATAATCAATTCAGAGATGCAATGTTGAATAAACGCTCAACGACGGTACTGTGCTGGTCCTAGGCTAGACCGGACTAGAGACGCGAGCCCAGAACACTAATGAGGTCACGGCATAGCACAACTAGCATCAATAAAGGATATGAAGTACCTCTGGACAGCAAGATATAAGTGAAGATCACAATGGCAGTAAAGATAATGATGAGAAACAACTACCAAGTAGCATATACCAACAATTCTCTCTCCAACTTTACTCTATAAAAGTTTGTGTCAATTTTATGATAATTTTTCTCAAGAAAGGCACTGACTCAAGCTTTCAAACGCAAAAAGAATCACTCAATTCCGAGTTGATATGAGGAGTCAAAAAATTCTAAAACTGGCCTGAAAAACTGGAACAAGTTGTGTTCATGAACTTCGGAGGGAAAAAAGTCCTAGTTAGAAGCCGATTTTGAGGTGTCAAATATTGAACTAGCTTCTGCAACTATTTAGATGCGGCCCGTCGCTAGCTTTAATTTGAGTACTCACGGAGCCAAAACGGACTTCGGATGAGGAATATACACCTATTTTACTGAACAGTGCGCAAAACAGATTCGAATCCGAATTCAGGTACGAGAGTGAGTCTAGATAGATCCGAATTTTGTGCTTTTTTTTCTTCTCTCTTTTTTTTATCTCACTTTTTTTCTCTCTTTTTTTGACTTTTTTTTTCTCTCTTTCCAAAACAAACTAGATAAGATGCAGATTGGATCAAGCGAAGATATGAACGGCGTCAGCTATGATTATGACAATGAACGGTGGGTAACACGTGGTGGAATTTGATGGATGGGAGGTGGTGGACAGCGGAAGGGATAATGATGCAGCGGCGGCGTGACTAATGTGAATAGAACTCGAAACTCTAAACGAACTAGACACTAAGACCAGCAACTCGACACGACGATGCAACCGATAATTCAATTATACAAGCACTGAAAAGAAAATTGCGAAGGCTCAGACTGGCTTGGACAAAGGATGAATAGATCTAACTTTTTTTGTGGCTTTTTCTTGGACATTAGGTAAGAAAATAAATCTAATCTAGGCAAAACTGGAAATTCTCACCGAGCAACCTGAAAACAGATACCACTTGATAGAGGCGAGAGTGTCCCGATCTTTCGATGAGATGATAGCTATCGTTTTTGGTGGAGTAGACTTTGACGATCCGACTACGAACGTGCGAGGACGTCGCGCCTTAGCAATCGCTAAACCAACTCCGAGAGGTTATTGACCACGCCGAAGCACAATCAACCTGACCACGAGGGTCTATCTCCTGCAAGCAAACGAAGAACAAGCAAGAAACTAAGATTTGCAATCTGGATATTGCGAATATAAGATGAAAGCTTTATTGATCAAGGTGGGGTTCTGTGACGTCTTGGTCTGGTCGTTGAACACAAACGAAGTACGCGAAGTTGCATCTATGGCAAACTTTTAATCTAAACAAAACCCAAGCAAAAAGCTACTAGATGGATCTACTTATATAGGAGCAAGGGGTGGCGGCCAAGGAGGTGGGAGGACGTCCCAAGGCAGCCTAAAACTAACCCTAGGTCGTACAAGGCCAATGGGCCCAAGTGGAGGTGATGCAACACCTTTGGACTTGTAGTTTGACTCGGATTCTGCTACAGCATCAGATTGTTTCGACGACAACTCAATGCTCCGGATGAATTTGAAGGTGAAACCAATTGGGTTAGAAAGAGCACGAAATCTACCTTCCAACAAAAAAAGAATCACCCAATTCGGAGTCCGTATGAAATAGTTCTTGGCGTTTTGAGTCAGGTATGTCTGTTCAGTCGGAATCTGAATCCATAACGTGAGAGACATGGACTCTATCTTCTCTTGGCCCAAAAGTGACGTGAAAGGACTTTTTGAACAGCACATAAACTTCTCTTTTTCCCTTATGTTCATATGTGGATTGTACAAATGTCCCATACAGCTGCAATTAGACATGGCACAAAAGTTTGTGAAGTATTTTTGTCTTGGATGACATAAATAAATTATTGCATAGTTTGCATTAGAAATCACCTCACAAATATATATGTATGCAATATTTTTGGTCGTATCCAAGGTAGTCATGTCCTCATCAAACCGTAACTCGAGCACTTAGCCCTAGCTCTTGCTCTTTCCTTCCTTGCAACGGGCTGCCTATGTGCCTACTAATATTTACTTGCCTTAATGGTGCACTAACTTTAGAACGAGGATTTGCCAAATTTGTATTAGGGGGGGCTATGCAGCAATTCAACCACCGTTACTGTACTAGATATCTCAGGCTTATCCTAAAGAAATTATGGCTTCGCTTCTCTTCTTCCTGGTGATGGATATAGTCTCGATGGCTTTGCCCAAGTATGGCATAAAAGTCAAATAGGATATCCTTCAAAAGGGAATTTCATGTGTGAGCACCTTACCTCTTTTAGGGAAGGCTATTTACCAAGTGAGTCTGCGCAGCATGCTACGAAACATAAGAATCATTTTGAATCCCATTTGCACCTGGATTCAGCTTCTTTCGAACTAGCAAATGCACTTTCAGAGCCAACAACGGATCGGCTTGGCCCATTCCCCATATGGGGAAGAAAGAGTACCTAGATCTGCATCTACTAAGTATGCCCTAAAATTCATGTTATGATCTGGTCTTTCCCAAAGCTAGGGTTTCTTTTCCCATCCCTATCCTCCGCGTCAACCTGTACCGGACCCAGAGTCAAAACTAAACAGAGAATGAAGTCTCGAAAACTCTTAATTAATAAATATTCGTGCACCTACTTTGCTTATCCTTCTCTACCCCATTATAGATAGTTGGGTAGAGCGAGAGGGATAGCAAGGACTTGAAAAGGGAAGGTTTTTTACGGCTAAGATGTTTCAGTTCGCCCCGACATGAAGCTACCACTTCTCTCCTATTGTTTCAAGCTGTTATCACATTGCCCCCTTTTAGTAGCACCTTTGACTTCTATCGCTCAGAGCACAAATCGTTGTGCTCCTCACTGCTCAAGAGACTTCTTATTTTCTTCTTACCCTTCGAGAAATCGGGGCAGCTGAACTCTTTCTCTTTTGGTAGTGGATTCCCTCTTCAACTACTTGTAAACAAAAAAGGTGCAATGTTTCCGTTTTTTTCTGGATCGCATTCCTCCAGCTTTTGTTCTTTCTAACGAAAATCACTCTTCTTTACTGGGATTCCAGTACGCGACTATTGCTTTCGCTTTCACCACTCGTAATAATAGTGATCTTATATTTGTATTGCAAAATGGAGAGGGAACTACTCGCTAATGGTAGTAAAACCGCCCTGCTCTTCTTGGTTAGTATGGAGAGAAGTTATCCGAAAGGTTGAAAGATGCCAACATGAGCTAGCGTCTTGTTATGCTTAATAGCATTCCAATCTGTTAATAATAATCACTACGTGTATCTCTTTTGCTTCGCTTGGTTGATTAGTTTCACTACTTCAAATAAAACAATGAACCTTTTCCTGTGTGGCCAAAGGGACTACGTTCCTAAAGTTCGAATTGATCATTCAATCGATCTAGGAATCATGCATGGCACAAGGTAAAGGATGGAATGAGACATCTGATAAAGAGCCTAGAATGATCTTTCCCGATCTTTTGAAGGGTAAGAATAAGAACTCTGTTGTATCGATGCACTGCTCTCAGGCGAGATTGAACACGAAAAAAGGTGCATCAAGGCGTGAATAAGGAAGAAGTCACCTTTGTCGGTTTGCAAATTGAGGACCAACTGTGCTCCGAAAGTGAGAGAAGAGATCTCAAAAGACTGACACCCACATCAAGAGAAATAGACGAAGCAGCTAAAGCAGAGCTAGAAAAGGAAGCCGAAACAGCATCTTCTTCCTTTTTCCGTACAGAGAAAGGTGCCTTTGCTTAGATTTTTTTCTGTTGATCAGAATTTCTTAGAAGAAATTGGAAGAAAACCGTAGCGAAACAGTTGAACCTTAGCAAAGTATTTTGGGTTTATTACAACCTTCTCCTATTCAGAATCGGAGAATAGGAACGAAGTAGCTCGCCTAAAGAGGAACTACAATTCTTCTTTACTTCGATCAAGAAACTAGATTCTCAATAGAGTTGCTTACTATGAAAAGAAAGATGCCCCACCTTTAGTGATTAGATGGATCACTAGCCCTTACTCTCAGTCACTGATTCAAGAACGAATACCGAGACAGAAAAAACCCTTGCTGGTCTACTGCTTGATGGCTTTACATCGCTAAAGAATCTGTAATGGACAGCAAGAACTCTGAATCAAGAAAAATACCAAATCGATTGGAAATGTACGCTCCTGTGGGAGTCGAACCCACCACATAGGTGCCTTGTTCTACCGAGAGATGAACTAAGGAGCAGCAACCCCTACATCAGTTCTTTGTGCCGCCTAGAAGGGCACGAGAGAAAAAACAAAACCAATAAAAGATCAGACGAGACGGAATTGGTAACGTGAATGTCTTTTCGTCTTCTTGCCTTAGTTTCATATAACTCAACCTCGCTTTCCAAAAAAGAAGTACTAATTGAGATTTCCCTTTTATGATGGATATCCCGTTTCTATTACTTACTGAATTTCTTGTCTACTGGCTGGAAACTTGAAAGGCTTACCACGGGATCGAAGGCAGAAGAACTTTTAGGATTGGCTAGAGGGGAACTACTCCCCCAATTCCATTTTTTCACGGGAACCCGATGTTATTAGATTGTATTCATTCATTCTGAATCTTTTATCATATTGCTTATTACGGCTATCTTTAGAATTTCATTGACTATATATATTTCTTTCCATATGAGCTATTCCCTTTGCTTTCAATCTGTCTTGTGCCACTCCAGCTTTCACTCAAGCCATTCTTTGCCTGTCGACCCTCACTCTTCCTCTTGCTTCCTTAGGAAAGAGCATAAAAAAGGCATCGAAAACAGGTAGGAAAGGAAAGGTATACTTTTCACAGCCGACAAGCGGCGCATTTAAGCCCTAAAGAACTAGCTTCCTAGAAAAAACTCACTCGATCACCGGCTTTCAGGGGATTCCTCCACTTAAGAATAAAGGGGCATAGACTACGAAAGGGGTACGTTCACTTGATGAACGGTAAAAGGTATTCTATTACATAACGAGAGCATACGAGCGGAATACGATACTATCGAGCTTTCCGAAGTGTGAGCTGAAATTCCAGGGTAATCGCACCCTTGACTCTATCACAAGCTTTTGGAATTGGCTGGAACTTTCTATACCAAAAAGGGATATATATATATATATATATAGGGGTTTGTTTTATTGATGCAATAGAGATCTTTCATAGATGGATCCCGATATGATCTTATTGATACAAGAATTAGAAACAAATAAAAGTGTTTTCTGATGCATGCACTCTTTTCTTTAGGTTAATCAGCCCTTACTTGCTTTGATTTAAAGGTCCTATTTCCCATTCCTTGAGGACTTGGTAATCTAACAACCCTTCAGAGGAGAGGATTATAGGACACCATAACTTATCTGCCTTGATTTCCGAAACTAGAACTACTTCGCCTTCCCTCAACTGACTGACCTAGCTGACCTATAACTTATGCTGTGTATAGATTGACAAATTGCTGGATCTACCCTCAGGGCGCCGTATAACTTATGCTGGGTGCCAGGGAAGAAAAGAAAGGGAAAGCGGTCTTCTTCAAGCCAAAGGGGAGCCCGGATAATTGAATGAAGGTTGGGACAGAACTCGAAAATAACAGATCCTTTCCTACTAGTTTGCTGTTCCGGTTGGGAAAGCAAGAAATGGGATAATCATTTCAAGTCAATTTCTCCTAGTTTTCCTTCTAGAATTCCAGTTAGAAAATCAATGAAATAGGATTTGGATCAGAAAATCAGGAGAAGAAAAGCAACCGAACCATAGATCCTGCTTTGGCGAACCCTCAATTACCAAGTTCTTACTATTTAACCTAGCTTTTTTCCATCTATCTAAACTTTGTCTATGAAACCTCGAATGCCTCTATACAGTGACGAAAATAGGGTTGTACCTGTAATAACATCTCTTGATACCAGTATTCTAGCTTATGGTTCATGTGGGATTCCTTGCTACTTCCTATAGCTCTTATTTTGCAGATACATTAGTAACTTTGTCCTCTATGATTTTCATTACGGAGGGACTCTGATACCAGTATTGGTGCAATCGTCAGGGTCACCCGCCTACAGTTTTCGCCGTAGAAACTTTACAAGATGAGGATGGTTATGATCCTAAAAGGTATGATGACATATAGAAATTCCTAAATAGGTAAAGTCACCACCATAAGCTAAGGTGAAAGATCGAGTTGTACTTTTCAAAACTCTGCCCTGTTTATTATCTGTGGTGATAAGTTTTACATAAGATCATTTAACGGGATGCACCTTATCAGGATGCAGATCTAGATCACAAGTAAGCAGTGATGTGCGAGACGGCTCTATCTCTTTTCACAAGTACAGATGGCCATCCAAGATTTGCAAAGCTATACCAAAAATAGGTTCACGTAAGAAAGTGCCTATTAATTTGCATAGGAATGCCCGTTTTAGTTTACGGAAGAGTGCACGTAGAATAATAAAAGGGGTTATTCATGTGAAAGCCAGTTTCAACAATACCGAAATCATAACATTAACATTTCTATATTTGAATTTGAGATATATATACCTGACCTGAGTAGTAAGTGTTGACTCATGCGAGTCACTCCTTCTTCGCTTTGACTTCTTGGCTGGCTTGATGCTCAATCTGGCCAATGGGATGACCCCCTTTTCTCTACTTTGTTTAGCTTTGCGAATGAGAAAGGTTCTTTTAGGCGACTTCGAACCCCATATTCATACCACTTTCCCACCTATGTATTATTTTTAAAAAGAAACCCGTAGGAATCTCTCCGAGGGTAGTAGGTCTGGGGAGCACCTTCCCTTTGCCTTATGGGACCGTCGATCATACTCTTTTCTGATAGCCAGAAAGGAATGACCTAACTTACCACTGAGTAGGCGCCCTTTTTCTTTTCCTTCTAAACTAGCTGCTCTCGCTCTACCAGTTCGTACTGAACTTCACTTTCATTTATTTCATTTATAGGCGGGCTTGATTTTTCGATTTGCATTATCAGTTGTCATGAGGACATCAATACCATTGTTACACCCACAGCCCCTGCTTCTATACATACTGGACCAATTACTAGAGCTCACACACGCCAATTAAAATATCAGGTACTTTCGTTTCTTGGTAATGATTCTAAAGTTCATGAGAATATGATGCTGCCTAAATTGGATACATTTGTTTTGCTTACAAATGAAGGGCCTAGCTTGGACAAGAAAGAGGAACCTTGGAGCAAGTTCAAGCATGGAGATGATGGCATGCACAAGGTGAACAAGAACAGAGTTACAAGTGATGATTTCAGGACTTTGAAGCCACCACAATGAGTGCAGGAAGCCTTGGACGAAATATACAAGATGTCACTTCATAAATTTCGTCCAGAGGCTATTATAGGTGCTGCGTCACCTTATTATTGGGCCAGGCCCATGTAATTTCGAAATACTTGAGTATAGGCTATTTTTAGAGTCCGTATGTGTGGGGAAACAAGAGATAGGGTTGGTTTCGGACCCCTCCTTCAAGGGCCACGAAATCCCCTCCTCTTCCTCCATATATATAGCCCTTAGGGCACCGTTTAGACTTTGGGGTTTTGTTTAGATTAAAAGTTCGCCATAGCTGCAACTTCGCGTACTTCGTTTGTGTTCAACGACCAGACCAAGACGTCACAGAACCCCACCTTGATCAATAAAGCTTTCATCTTATATTCGCAATATCCAGATTGCAAATCTTAGTTTCTTGCTTGTTCTTCGTTGGCTTGCAGGAGATAGACCCTCGTGGTCAGGTTGATTGTGCTCCAGCGTGGTCAATAACCTCTCGGAGTTGGTTTAGCGATTGCTAAGGCGCGACGTCCTCGCACGTTCGTAGTCGGATCGTCAAAGTCTACTCCACCAAAAACGATAGCTATCATCTCATCGAAAGATCGGGACACCCTCGCTTCTATCAAGTGGTATCAGATTTCCAGGTTGCTCAGTGAGATTTTACAGTTTTTCGTAGTTTAGATCGAGTCTGTTCTTCATACCTACAGTCCACGAAAAAGCCAAAAAAAAATTTAGGGTTAGTTCATCATATCCGAACCAATCTGAGCCTTTGCATAATCTTTTTAGGGTTTTTGCTTTGTTGAATTTGCGGTTGCATCATCGTGTCTAGTTGCTGGTCTTAGCGTCTAGTCCTTAGAGTTTCGAGTTCTGTCACAGTTTGTTACGCCGCCGCCGCACCATATACCACCACCGCTGCCATATACCACCACCGCTGCCATATCCTACCACCGCTGCCATATACCATCACCGCAGCCATATTCTACCACCATATATCCACCACCAATCTGAGTTCTTTTTATATTAGATTTGTTTTCGAGACCCATCTATTTTCCGATTCGTGTTTCCTTGCCTGAGTAGGATTCGGAAAAAAAGAGTCTGGAGACCCCCGGGCAGTTTTTAGGCCAAAATTTTGGCAGTCAAAAATATTTTTTCCCTATCCTATTTTTAGGTCCCAGGGAGCATTTTGAGACACTCGCCATCATAGTGATTTTTTGTCGCACTTTTTCGTCGTCGCTGCCCTGATTTTCGAAAAAAAAAATTGTCAAAAAAAATTTCATGCCAATCCTGATAGTTTGACTTGGGAAGAGTTTTGAGACACTCGCCATTATAGTGATTTTTTTTGCAAAAAAAAAGGAGCGCAAAAAAAATGATTTTTTTTAGAGTGTGCTCTTCCCTTGTTTATGTGCCGCGCCGTGATTTTGTTAGTGTTCTAGGCTCGCGTCTCTAGTACGGTCTAGCCTAGGACCAGCACAGTACCGTCGTTTAGCGTTTATTCAACTTTGCATCTCTGAATTGATTATTGCTGACCCTTTTTGCTACCATATCATAAGTGATGAGGACATGACTACCTTGGATATGACCAAAAATATTGCATACATGTATATTTGTGAGGTGATTTCTAATGCAAACTATGCAATAATTTATTTATGTCATCCAGGACAAAAATACTTCACAAACTTTTGTGTCATGTCTAAATGCAGGTGTATGGGACATTTGTACAATCCACATATGAAGATAAGGGGAAAAGAGATGTTTAGGTGCTGTTCAAAAAGTCCTCTCACGTCACTTTTGGGCCAAGAGAAGATAGAGTCCAAGTCTCTCACGTTCCTGATTCAGATTCGGACTGCACAGACATACCTGACTCAAAACGCCAAGAACTATTTCATACGGACTCCGAATTGGGTGATTCTTTTTTTGTTGGAAAGTAGATTTCGTGCTATTTCCAACCCAGTTGGATTCACCTTCAAATTCGTCCGGAGCGTTGAGTTCTCGATGAAACAATCTGACGCTACAACAGAATCCGAGTCAAACTACAAGTCCAAAGGTGTTGCATCACCTCCACTTGGGCCCATGAGCCTTGTACGACCTAGGGTTAGTTTTAGGCTGCCTTGGGACGTCCTGCCACCTCCTTGGCCACCACCCCTTGCTCCTATATAAGTAGATCCATCTAGTAGCTTTTTCCTTGGGATTTGTTTAGTTAAAAGTTAGCCATTGCAACTTCGTGTACTTCGTTTGTGTCCAACGACCAGACCAAGACCGCTTTTGGATCCCCACCATTATCAATACTTCATCTATATTTGCAATATTCAGATTGCATTATCATATTCTTGCTTGTTCTTCGATTGCGTGCAGGAATAGACCTTCGTGGTCAGGCTGATCGTGCTTCCAACATCGTCGGTAACCTCAGGAGATTGGTTTAGCAATTACTAAGGCGCAACGTCATGCACGTTTGTAGTCGGATCGTCAAAGTCGGCTCCACCAAATCGATAGCTATCATCTCATCGAAAGATCGGGACACCCTCGCCTCTATCAAGTGGTATCAGTTTTTAGGTTGCTCGGTGAGAATTTCCAGTTATCCTTACATTAGATTTATTTTCTTACCTATTGTCCAAAGAAAAAGCCACAAAAAAAAAAGTTAGATCTGTTCATCCTTTATCCAAGCCAGTCTGAGCCTTCGCTTTTTTCTTTTCATTGCTTGTATAGTTGAATTATCGGTTGCATCGTCGTGTCGAGTTGCTGGTCTTAGTGTCTAGTTCGTTTAGAGTTTCGAGTTCTGTTCACGTTAGTCACGCCACCGCTGCATCATTATTCCTTCCACTATCCACCATCCCATCCATCAATTTCCACCACGTGCTACCCACCGTTCAATGTCATAATCATAGTTGAGGTCGTTCACATCTTTGCTTGATCCAATCTGCATCTTATCTAGTTTGTTTTGAAAAGAGGGAGAGAGGAAAAAAAAGACAGAGAAAAAAAAAGAGAGAGAAAAAAAGGTAAAAAAAGTCAGAGAAAAAAAGAGAGAAAGAAAAAGAAAAGAAAAAGTGTGAGAAAAAAAAGAGAAGAAAAAAAAATGCAAAATTCGGATCTATCTAGACTCAATCTCGTAGCTGAATTCGGATTGGAATCTGTTTTGCGCAGTGTTCAGTAAAACAGGCATATCTTTTTCATACGAAGTGTGTTTTGGCTCCGTGAGTACTCAAATTAAAGCTAGCGACGAGCCACATCAAAATAGTTGCAGAAGCTTGTTCAATATTTGATACCTTAAAATCGGCTTCTAAATAGGTCTTTTTGCCCTCCGAAGTTCGTGAACACAGCTTGTTCCAGTTTTTCAGGCCAGTTTTAGAATTTTTTGACTCCTCATATCAACTCGGAATTGAGTGATTCTTTTTGCATTTGAAAGCTTGAGTCAGTGCCTTTCTTGAGAAAAATTATCATAAAATTGGCACAAACTTTTATAGAGTAATGTTGGAGAGAGAATTGTTGATATATGCTACTTGGTAGTTGTTTCTCATCATTATCTTTACTGTCATTGTGATCTTCACTTATATCTTCCTGTCCGGAGCTACTTCATATCCTTTCTTGATGCTAGTTGTGCTACGCCGTGATGTCATTAGTGTTCTAGGCTCGCGTCTCTAGTCCGGTCTAGCCTAGGACCAGCACTGTACCGTCGTTGAGCGTTTATTCAACATTGCATCTCTGAATTGATTATTGCTAATCTTTTGCTACCATATATAGCCACCCCAACTCCACATATTTCTACACCGTGTATACGTACGTTCACCTGGCAATCGCTTTATTCAATCTTCGGAGTTATTTGACACCGCTGGTTGCCCGTCACCACCTGCTGCATGGTAAGAACTTGTAAGATATTGATATTTGCTTTACTGTGAGCGCTTTACCACCACATCCTAGTAGTTCATAGGAACATTATTCTCGATTTTTTTTTGTTTCTACTAACCATGGCAGGTTCCGGAGTTGTTAGTTCTTGGGCTTCATCGATCGTGGGAGATTTGCCATCACCTAAGAAAATACAACAACCGCCACAAGAGGAGCAATTACATCAGAATGCACATAATCAGGTTAATGTTTCCATGCCACCATTTACTGGTCGTTTTAGGGCTGATTTATATATTGAATGGGAGTACGAAATAAATGCTATATTTGCTTCCCATAATTTTGATGAGCGTGGAAAATTTCAAGCTGCTGTTAGTACTTTTAGTAGCTTTGCTTTAGTTTGGTGGAGTGAATATTGTCGGTTAAACCCTGATCTTATACCTACTACTTGGGATGATTTAAAACTTGTCATGAGAGATAGATTCGTTGATGTTTATTATACTCGTGGCATGATTAAAAAATTACAACATTTAAAACAAGGCACTGACACGGTAACAAAATATTATGATGATTTACAAACTACATTGTTGCACTCATTTTTAGAAGAAAGTGAAGAAGATTTTATGGATAGATTTTGGGGAGGATTAAACCGTGATATTCAAGAGATACTAATTCATGAAGAGTGTTATCCTATGGACCATTTATTTCGTCTTGCTTGCAAAGCTGAACAGGAAATAAAACGACGTGTTGCCCACAAGGAGAACAAGCGCACGGTGCACATTCCAAGTGTTGATATAGATGTTTCTTCAACTACTAGGCGTACTATGACAACCACATCCGTTGTTGCGATGACTACATCATCTTCACCATGTGACACATCACCACCGAGAGTGCCTACATCATCTGAGTTGATCATAAGAGGTAATGACAAAGGTACATATTTTCCACTTTCACATGAGAATGATGCATGCCTAGTTAACTTGAATACATCATGTGTTGAGTTACCTATTGATTTGGGCACGTCACCTATTTTAGAGAATTGTGTTACTGTCATGAATGCGTCATGTGATCAAACAACTGAAATACCAACAATTTTGAGTGCACCCATTGAATTAACTGTTGATGCAAAAGAACCAATGTTTAATCATTTTGATATGACCTCTAATCTTGGTGATGATTCTGTGACCAATGACTTATTGCATGTTTGCTTATTTAAGCATGTTGTAGCATGTAAATTTGATGCAACTAAGGTTTATTCACCAATGTTAGGATGGTTTAATGATGAACATTGTCAACCTTTTGAAATGAATAAGTGCTTCATTTATATGTGCAAACTGAGTTGCAATATTTTCATGCCTTCTACTTCTTGTGATAATGATAGAGGCGGGGGTGTCCCGATCTTTCGATGAGATGATAGCTATCGATTTGGTGGAGTCGACTTTGACGATCCGACTACAAACGTGCACGACGTTGCGCCTTAGCAATCGCTAAACCAATCTCCCGAGGTTACTGACGATACTGAAAGCACGATCAGCCTGACCACGAAGGTCTATTCCTGCATGCAATCGAAGAACAAGCAAGAATATGATAATGCAATCTGAATATTGCGAATATAGATGAAGTATTGATAGAGGTGGGGATCCGAAAGCGGTCTTGGTCTGGTCGTTGGACACAAACGAAGTACACGAAGTTGCAATGGCTAACTTTTAACTAAACAAATCCCAAAGTCTAAACGGTGCCCTAAGGGCTGTATATATGGAGGAAGAGGAGGGGATTTCGTGGCCCTTGAAGGAGGGGTCCGAAACCAACCCTATCTCTTGTTTCCCCACACATACGGACTCTAAAAACAGCCTATACTCAAGTATTTCGAAATTACATGGGCCTGGCCCAATAATAAGGTGACGCAGCACCTATAATAGCCTCTGGACGAAATTTATGAAGTGACATCTTGTATATTTCGTCCAAGGCTTCCTGCACTCATTATGGTGGCTTCAAAGTCCTGAAATCATCATTTGTAACTCCGTTCTTGTTCCCCTTGTGCATGCCATCATCTCCATGCTTGAACTTGCTCCAAGGTTCCTCTTTCTTGTCCAAGCTAGGCCCTTCATTTGTAAGCAAAACAAATGTATCCAATTTAGGCAGCATCATATTCTCATGAACTTTAGAATCATTACCAAGAAACGAAAGTACCTAATATTTTAATTGGCGTGCGCGAGCTCTAGTAATTGGTCCAGTATGTATAGAAGCAGGGGCTGTGGGTGTAACAATGGTATTGATGTCCTCATCAGTGGTGGTATTGCAGAGGATGTGGTGGAAGCCCTAGGCAAAGATGACAAAGTTCCAAAAATTTGATGGAGTCAAATGGTGATGGTAGTATTTTTGTGGTATGGGGGATGTCAATAGCTTCAAAACGAGCTAAAGAACATTAAAATCGGACTCCGGATGAATTAGTTATGGTCAAAACGGTGAAACACGGAAGGCTGAAATCCCAGGGGCCGGACATCTGGGGGTGGGGGTGATAGAGGCGAGGGTGTCCCGATCTTTCGATGAGATGATAGCTATCGTTTTTGGTGGAGTAGACTTTGACGATCCGACTATGAACGTGCGAGGACGTCGCGCCTTAGCAATCGCTAAACCAACTCCGAGAGGTTATTGACCACGCCGGAGCACAATCAACCTGACCACGAGGGTCTATCTCCTGCAAGCAAACGAAGAACAAGCAAGAAACTAAGATTTGCAATCTGGATATTGCGAATATAAGATGAAAGCTTTATTGATCAAGGTGGGGTTCTGTGACGTCTTGGTCTGGTCGTTGAACACAAACGAAGTACGCGAAGTTGCAGCTATGGCGAACTTTGAATCTAAACAAAACCCAAAGTCTAAACGGTGCCCTAAGGGCTGTATATATGGAGGAAGAGGAGGGGATTTCGTGGCCCTTGAAGGAGGGGTCCGAAACCAACCCTATCTCTTGTTTCCCCACACATACGGACTCTAAAAACAGCCTATACTCAAGTATTTCGAAATTACATGGGCCTGGCCCAATAATAAGGTGACGCAGCACCTATAATAGCCTCTGGACGAAATTTATGAAGTGACATCTTGTATATTTCGTCCAAGGATTCCTGCACTCATTATGGTGGCTTCAAAGTCCTGAAATCATCACTTGTAACTCCGTTCTTGTTCCCCTTGTGCATGCCATCATCTCCATGCTTGAACTTGCTCCAAGGTTCCTCTTTCTTGTCCAAGCTAGGCCCTTCATTTGTAAGCAAAACAAATGTATCCAATTTAGGCAGCATCATATTCTCATGAACTTTAGAATCATTACCAAGAAACGAAAGTACCTGATATTTTAATTGGCGTGCGCGAGCTCTAGTAATTGGTCCAGTATGTATAGAAGCAGGGGTTGTGGGTGTAACAATGGTATTGATGTCCTCATCAAACTCGGACTGGTGATGGTATATGACGGTAGTATATGTGGGCTCGGATTGGTGGTGGTATATGGACTCGGATCGGTGGTGGTATATGGACTCGGATCGATGGTGGTATATGGACTCAGAGAAATAGCAGATAAGCTGTGGTGGTATATGGTAGGGGCGATGATGATGGTGCGGCGGCGGCGTGACAACTTGTGAACAGAACTCGAAACTCTAAAGAACTAGACGCTAAGACCAGCAACTTGACACGACGATGCAACCGCAAATTCAACAAAGCAAAAACCCTAAAAAGATTATGCAAAGGCTCAGATCGGTTCGGATATGATGAACTAACCCTAAATTTTTTTTTTGGCTTTTTCCTGGACTGTAGGTATGAAGAACAGACTCGATCTAAACTACGAAAAACTGTAAATCTCACCGAGCAACCTGGGAATCTGATACCACTTGATAGAGGCGAGGGTGTCCCGATCTTTCGATGAGATGATATCTATCGTTTTTGGTGGAGTAGACTTTGACGATCCGACTACGAGCGTGCGAGGACGTCGTGCCTTAGCAATCGCTAAACCAACTCCGAGAGGTTATTGACCACGCCGGAGCACAATCAACCTGACCCCGAGGGTCTATCTCCTGCAAGCAAACAAAGAACAAGCAAGAAACTAAGATTTGCAATCTGGATATTGCGAATATAAGATGAAAGCTTTATTGATCGAGGTGGGGTTCTGTGACGTCTTGGTCTGGTTGTTGAACACAAACGAAGTACGCGAAGTTGCAGCTATGGCGAACTTTTAATCTAAACAAAACCCAAAGTCTAAACGGTGCCCTAACGGCTATATATATGGAGGAAGAGGGGGGGATTTCGTGGCCCTTGAAGGAGGGGTCCGAAACCAACCCTATCTCTTGTTTCCCCACACATACGGACTCTAAAAATAGCCTATACTCAAGTATTTCGAAATTACATGGGCCTGGCCCAATAATAAGGTGACGCAGCACCTATAATAGCCTCTGGACGAAATTTATGAAGTGGCATCTTGTATATTTCGTCCAAGGCTTCCTGCACTCCTTATGGTGGCTTCAAAGTCCTGAAATCATCACTTGTAACTCCGTTCTTGTTCCCCTTGCGCATGCCATCATCTCCATGCTTGAACTTGCTCCAAGGTTCCTCTTTCTTGTCCAAGCTAGGCCCTTCATTTGTAAGCAAAACAAATGTATCCAATTTAGGCAGCATCATATTCTCATGAACATTAGAATCATTACCAAGAAACGAAAGTACCTGATAATTTAATTGGCGTGCGCGAGCTCTAGTAATTGGTCCAGTATGTATAGCAGCAGGGGCTGTGGGTGTAACAATGGTATTGATGTCCTCATCAGAAGATGGTCATGATCTCGTACCTGAGCTGGTAATGCAGCCCTACCATTGCGATTATTTGCATGTGGACGACCTGGTGGTGGTGGTTGCACGTAGTTCTGATTTTGATCAACCTCATCCTCGTAATCGCCCGCATAATCGTCCTCCTCAGCGGCAGCAGGAGCCATAGAAGCATCAACAGTAGGTGCAGCGGCACTAGAAGTTTGACCAGGCTCAAGGGGAACGCGCTGTGCTCGTCCCACTTGATTTGGAAGGCGACGTTGTTGTTGTTGTAGAGGTGCGACAGGTGCAGCCGGCGGTGGTTATGGAAGACGCGCGAGCAATTCATTAAACTTGTTATCGAGCTTTGTTTCGAACGTCTTCTCAATTCCGTCTATCTTCTCCATGGCCTCTTCAAATCTGTTTAGCACATCTTGCACGTGTTCACTCATCATTTGCTGAAATTTATCATGTAGCTGTTTGTTCGTCATGTTCTCCCAATCAGTCTCATCGGCTTGTGATCCTGCCATGGTTAGCAGCAATAGAAACACACAAGAATATGATCCTACAGACTACTGGGAAGTGGTGGTGGTGGTGTATCACAAAACCGTCAAGCGAATCTCAAATGCTTACCAGTTCTTACCCAGCAGCAGGTGGTGATCAGCAACCGTTGTGGTCAAAACTCTTAAAGATTGGACAGAGCGATTACCAGGTGGTGTCAAACGCACGACGTAGATGTATGTGGTGCTGGGAAGTGATAGAGGCGAGGGTGTCCCGATCTTTCGATGAGATGATAGCTATCGTTTTTGGTGGAGTAGACTTTGACGATCCGACTACGAACGTGCGAGGACGTCGCGCCTTAGCAATCGCTAAACCAACTCTGAGAGGTTATTGACCACGCCGGAGCACAATCAACCTGACCACGAGGGTCTATCTCCTGCAAGCAAACGAAGAACAAGCAAGAAACTAAGATTTGCAATCTGGATATTGCGAATATAAGATGAAAGCTTTATTGATCAAGGTGGGGTTCTGTGACGTCTTGGTCTGGTCGTTGAACACAAACGAAGTACGCGAAGTTGCAGCTATGGCGAACTTTTAATCTAAACAAAACCCAAAGTCTAAACGGTGCCCTAAGGGCTGTATATATAGAGGAAGAGGAGGGGATTTCGTGGCCCTTGAAGGAGGGGTCCGAAACCAACCCTATCTCTTGTTTCCCCACACATACGGACTCTAAAAACAGCCTATACTCAAGTATTTCGAAATTACATGGGCCTGGCCCAATAATAAGGTGACGCAGCACCTATAATAGCCTCTGGACGAAATTTATGAAGTGACATCTTGTATATTTCGTCCAAGGCTTCCAGCACTCATTATGGTGGCTTCAAAGTCCTGAAATCATCACTTGTAACTCCGTTCTTGTTCCCCTTGTGCATGCCATCATCTCCATGCTTGAACTTGCTCCAAGGTTCCTCTTTCTTGTCCAAGCTAGGCCCTTCATTTGTAAGCAAAACAAATGTATCCAATTTAGGCAGCATCATATTCTCATGAACTTTAGAATCATTACCAAGAAACGAAAGTACCTGATATTTTAATTGGCGTGCGCGAGCTCTAGTAATTGGTCCAGTATGTATAGAAGCAGGGGCTGTGGGTGTAACAATGGTATTGATGTCCTCATTGCGATTATTTGCATGTGGACGACCTGGTGCTGGTGGTTGCACGTAGTTATGATTTTGATCAACCTCATCCTCATAATCGCCCGCGTAATCATCCTCCTCCTCGGCACCAGCAGCAGCAGGAGCAGGAGCCAAAGAAGCATCAACAGTAGGTACAGCAGCACCAGAAGTTTGGCCATCCTCAAGAGGAACACGCTTCGCTCGTCCGAACTGATTTGGAAGGGGGCGTTGTTGTTGTCGTTGCAGAGGTGCGACAGGTGCAGCCGGTGGTGGTTGGGGAAGACGCGTGAGCAATTCATTAAACTTGTTATCCAGCTTTGTCTCGAACGACTTCTCCATGCCATCTATCTTCTCCATGGCCTCTTCAAATCTGTTTAGCACATCTCCCACCTGGCCACTCATCATTTGCTGAAATTTATCATGCAACTCCTTGTTCGTCATGTTCTCCCAGTCAATCTCGTCGGCTTGTGATCCTGCCATGGTTAGCAGCAATAGAAACACACAAGAATATGATCCTACAGACTACTAGAAAGTGGTGGTGGTGTGGTGTGGTGTCACAAATCTGTCAAGCAAATCTCAAATTCTTACCAGTTCTTACCCAGCAGCAGGTGGTGATCGGCAACCTTTGTAGTCAAAACTCTCAGAGCTTGGACAGAGCGATTGTCAGGTGGTGTCAAACACACGATGTAGATGTATGTGGAGCTGGGAAGGCTTATGATATGGTAGCAAAAAGGGTCAGCAATAATCAATTCAGAGATGCAATGTTGAATAAACTCTCAACGACGGTACTGTGCTGGTCCTAGGCTAGACCGTGCTAGAGACGTGAGCCTAGAACACTAACAAAAATCACGGCGCTGCACGTAAACAAGGGAGGAGCACACTCTGAATTTTTTTCTTTTTTTTTTTGCACTTTTTTTTCCTTTTTTTTTTGCTCCGCAACAAATTTTTTTTCGAAAAAGTCTACAAATGGTCTAAAAACTGCCTAGCCAGAATTTTTTTTTTGAAACTGGAACTATTTTTCTTCTGCGGGTAGCACGAAAATTGGGGAATCCGACTTGTTCACGACTCGTAGTATCGTGTGATCTGGAACTCTAAAATAAAGAAATAAATACTGGACTCGGACTAGGACTGGTGGCAGAGATGAATCTGGTGGAACTCGGACTGGTGATGGTATATGACGGTAGTATATGTGGGCTCGGATTGGTGGTGGTATATGGACTCGGATCGGTGGTGGTATATGGACTCGGATCGGTGGTGGTATATGGACTCAGAGAAATAGTAGATAAGCTGTGGTGGTATATGGTAGGGGCGATGATGATGGTGCGGCGGCGGCGTGACAACTTGTGAACAGAACTCAAAACTCTAAAGAACTAGACGCTAAGACCAGCAACTTGACACGACGATGCAACCGCAAATTCAACAAAGCAAAAACCCTAAAAAGATTATGCAAAGGCTCAGATTGGTTCGGATATGATGAACTAACCCTAAATTTTTTTTTTGGCTTTTTCTTGGACTGTAGGTATGAAGAACAGACTCGATCTAAACTACGAAAAACTGTAAATCTCACCGAGCAACCTGGGAATCTGATACCACTTCATAGAGGCGAGGGTGTCCCGGTCTTTCGATGAGATGATATCTATCGTTTTTGGTGGAGTAGACTTTGATGATCCGACTACGAACGTGCGAGGACGTCGCGCCTTAGCAATCGCTAAACCAACTCCGAGAGGTTATTGACCACGCCGGAGCACAATCAACCTGGCCCCGAGGGTCTATCTCCTGCAAGCAAACGAAGAACAAGCAAGAAACTAAGATTTGCAATCTGGATATTGCGAATATAAGATGAAAGCTTTATTGATCGAGGTGGGGTTCTGTGACGTCTTGGTCTGGTCGTTGAACACAAACGAAGTACGCGAAGTTGCAGCTATGGCGAACTTTTAATCTAAACAAAACCCAAAGTCTAAACGGTGCCCTAAGGGCTGTATATATGGAGGAAGAGGGGGGGGGGATTTCGTGGCCCTTGAAGGAGGGGTCCGAAACCAACCCTATCTCTTGTTTCCCCACACATACGGACTCTAAAAATAGCCTATACTCAAGTATTTCGAAATTACATGGGCCTGGCCCAATAATAAGGTGACGCAGCACCTATAATAGCCTCTGGACGAAATTTATGAAGTGGCATCTTGTATATTTCGTCCAAGGCTTCCTGCACTCCTTATGGTGGCTTCAAAGTACTAAAATCATCACTTGTAACTCCGTTCTTGTTCCCCTTGCGCATGCCATCATCTCCATGCTTGAACTTGCTCCAAGGTTCCTCTTTCTTGTCCAAGCTAGGCCCTTCATTTGTAAGCAAAACAAATGTATCCAATTTAGGCAGCATCATATTCTCATGAACATTAGAATCATTACCAAGAAACGAAAGTACCTGATAATTTAATTGGCGTGCGCGAGCTCTAGTAATTGGTCCAGTATGTATAGCAGCAGGGGCTGTGGGTGTAACAATGGTATTGATGTCCTCATCATCCTCCCCTTCTTGAAATGAAGTCGTCCTCGACGGAAGCTCATCTTCCTCACCCAAATAAGGCTTCAAATCTGCAATGTTAAAAGTGGGACTAACCCCAAAATCTGCAGGCAGCTCAAGTTTATATGCATTATCATTTATTTTCTCTAACACCTTAAAAGGACCATCAGCACGTGGCATTAGCTTTGATTTGCGTACTCGTTGGGTTCCACCATATTATCAACGTGAATTACTTCAAAAATTGCAGCGCTTAAGACAAGGAAAAAATTCTGTAGAAGAATATTATCAGGAATTACAAACTGGCATGATTAGATGTGGTATTGTTGAGGAGAATGAAGCTATGCTTGCACGTTTCATGGGTGGATTAAATAGAGAGATTCAGACCATTCTAGAGTATAAGGAGTATAATAATATCACTCGTTTATTCCATCTTGCTTGTAAAGCTGAACGTGAAGTGCAGGATCGACAGGCATTGGCGCGAACTAATTTTTCTGCAGGTCGATCTTCATCATGGACACCACGTGCCTCCTCTACTCCCACACGTCCTACTGCGGCACCACTGACTTCAGCCGCCAATTCCAACCGAGATACAAGAAAACAGGCACCACCACCACCATCTGCCAAGAGTACACCTTCTAGGCCTGCCCAGAGCTCTTCTTCATCTATGGCATCAACAGGGCACACACATGATATTATTTGTCGTCGTTGTAAGGGAAGAGGTCATTATGCGAGAGAATGCCAATCTCCGCGTGTTATGATTGCTACTGAGGATGGTGGGTATGAGTCCGCTAGTGATTATGATGAGGAGACTTTGGCTCTTATTACAAGTGAAGAACACGGTGGAGATGATTCTGATCATGAGACGCAATACATTGCTCCTGAAGACGCTGACAGGTATGAATGTTTAGTTGCTCAACGTGTTTTGAGTGTGCAGGTCACAGAAGCTGAGCAAAATCAGAGGCATAATTTGTTCCATACAAAGGGAGTTGTGAAGGAACGTTCTGTTCGCGTCATCATAGATGGAGGGAGCTGCAACAACTTGGCTAGCATGGAGATGGTGGAGAAGCTATCTCTCACCACAAGACCACATCCACATCCTTAATATATCCAATGGTTCAACAACAGCGGCAAGGTTAAGGTAACACGTACTGTTCGTGTGCATTTTAGTATCTCTACATATGCTGATTATGTTGATTGTGTGATGAGGACATGACTACCTTGGATACGACCAAAAATATTGCATACATGTATATTTGTGAGGTGATTTCTAATGCAAATTATGCAATAATTTATTTATGTCATCCAAGACAAAAATACTTCACAAACTTTTGTGCCATGTCTAATTGCAGGTGTATGGGAGATTTGTACAATCCACATATGAAGATAAGAGAAAAAGAGAAGTTTATGTGCTGTTCAAAAAGTCATATCACGTCACTTTTGGGCCAAAAGAAGATAGAGTCCAAGTCTCTCACATTCTGGATTCAGATTCGGACTGCACAGACATACCTGACTCAAAACACCAAGAACTATTTCATACGGACTCCGAATTGGGTGATTCTTTTTTTTTGGAAAGTAGATTTCGTGCTCTTTCTAACCCAATTGGTTTCACCTTCAAATTCATCCGGAGCGTTGAGTTGTCGTCGAAACAATCTGACGCTGTAGCAGAATCCGAGTCAAACTACAAGTCCAAAGGTGTTGCATCACCTCCACTTGGGCCCATTGGCCTTGTACGACCTAGGGTTAGTTTTAGGCTGCCTTGGGACGTCCTCCCACCTCCTTGGCCGCCACCCCTTGCTCCTATATAAGTAGATCCATCTAGTAGCTTTTTGCTTGGGATTTGTTTAGTTAAAAGTTAGCCATTGCAACTTCGTGTACTTCGTTTGTGTCCAACGACCAGACCAAGACCGCTTTCGGATCCCCACCATTATCAATACTTCATCTATATTCGCAATATTCAGATTGCATTATCATATTCTTGCTTGTTCTTCGATTGCGTGCAGGAATAGACCTTCGTGGTCAGGCTGATCGTGCTTCCAGCATCGTCAGTAACCTGAGGAGATTGGTTTAGCGATTGCTAAGGCGCAACGTCGTGCACGTTTGTAGTCGGATCGTCAAAGTCGGCTCCACCAAATCGATAGTTACCATCTCATCGAAAGATCGGGACACCCCGCCTCTATCAAGTGGTATCAGTTTTCAGGTTGCTCGGTGAGAATTTCCAGTTTTCCCTAGATTAGATTTATTTTCTTACCTATTGTTCAAGAAAAAGCCACAAAAAAAAGTTAGATCTATTCATCCTTTGTCCAAGCCAGTCTGAGCCTTTGCAATTTTCTTTTCATTGTTTGCATTATTGAATTATCGGTTGCATCGTCGTGTTCAGTTGCTGGTCTTAGTGTCTAGTTCGTTTAGAGTTTCGAGTTCTGTTCACATTAGTCACGCCGCCGCTGCATCGTTATTCCTTCCGCTGTCCACCATCCCATCCATCAATTTCCACATCGTGCTACCCACTGTTCATTGTCGTAATCATAGTTGAGGTCGTTCACATCTGTGCTTGATCCAATCTACATCTTATCTAGTTTGTTTTGGAAAGAGGGAGAGAGAAAAAAGAGAGAAAAAAAAGTAAAAAAAGTTAGAGAAAAAAAAAAGTCAAAAAAAGAGAGAAAAAAAGTGAAAATTGGCACAAACTTTTATAGAGTAAAGTTGGAGAGAGAATTGTTGGTATATGCTACTTGGTAGTTGTTTCTCATCATTATCTTTACTGCCATTGTGATCTTCACTTATAACTTGCTGTCCAGAGCTACTTCATATCCTTTCTTGATGCTAGTTGTGCTACGCCGTGACGTCATTAGTGTTCTAGGCTCGTGTCTCTAGTCCGGTCTAGCCTAGGACCAGCATAGTACCGTCGTTGAGCGTTTATTCAACATTGCATCTCTGAATTGATTATTGCTAATCTTTTGCTACCAAATATTTAAGCCTTCCAAGCTCCACATATTTCTACACCGTGTATACATACGTTCCCCTGGCAATCGCTTTACTTAATCTTCGGAGTTATTTGACACCGCTGGTTGCCTGTCACCACCTGCTGCATGGTAAGAACTTGTAAGATATTGATATTTGCTACACTGTGAGCGTTTTACCACCACATCCTAGTAGTTCATAGGAACATTATTCTTGGATTTTGTTTCTTGTTTTCTACTAACTATGGCAGGTTCCGGAGTTGTTAGTTCTTGGGCTTCATCGATCGTGGGAGATTTGCCATCACCTAAGAAAATACAACAACCGCCACAAGAGGAGCAATTACATCAGAATGCACATAATCAGGTTAATGTTTCCATGCCACCATTTACTGGTCGTTTCAGGCCTGATTTATATATTGAATGGGAGTACGAAATAAATGCTATATTTGCTTCCATAATTTTGATGAGCGTGAAAAATTTCAAGCTGCGGTTAGTACTTTTAGTAGCTTTGCTTTAGTTTGGTGGAGTGAATATTGTCGGTTAAACCCTGATCTTATACCTACTACTTGGGATGATTTAAAACTTGTCATGAGAGATAGATTCGTTGATGTTTATTATACTCGTGGCATGATTAAAAAATTACAACATTTAAAACAAGGCACTGACACGGTAACAAAATACTATGATGATTTACAAACTACATTATTGCACTCATTTTTAGAAGAATGTGAAGAAGATTTTATGGATAGATTTTGGGGAGGATTAAACTGTGATATTCAAAAGATTCTAATTCATGAAGAGTGTTATCCTATGGACCATTTGTTTCGTCTTGCTTGCAAAGCTGAACAGGAAATAAAACGACGTGTTGGCCACAAGGAGAACAAGCGCACGGTGCACATTCCAAGTGTTGATACAGATGTTTCTTCAACTACTAGGCGTACTATGACAACCACATCCATTGTTGTGAGGACTACATCACCTCCACCATGTGACACATCACCCCCGAGAGTGGCAACATCAGCTGAGTTGATCATAAGAGGTAATGACAAAGGTACTGATCTTCCACCTCTACATGAGAATGAGGAATGCCTTGTCAATTTAAATGCACCATCTGATCAGCTACCCACTACTTTGATCACACCACCTATTTTAGAGGACTATGTTGATAATTTGACTTTGCCATGTGACCAAACAACTAAAAGATCAACAATTTCGAGTGGACCCATTGAATTAACTATTAATATGAAAGAACCATGTGAATCAGGGAATAAATCAGATTTGGATCAAATACGTTTGAAAATAATTGTGCCAATGTTTAATCATTTTGATATGACCTCTAATCTTGGTGATGATTCTGTGTCAAATGACTTATTGCATGTTTGCTTATTTAAGCATGTTGTAGCATGTAAATTTGATGCAAGTAAGGTTTATTCACCAATGTTGGGATGGTTTAATGATGAACATTGTCAACCTTTTGAAATGAATAAGGGCTTCACTTATATATGCAAACTGAGTTGTAATATTTTCATGCCTTCTACTTCTTGTGATAATATTTTGGCTTTAGATTTTATGAACTATGAAGGTTACTCATGTATACAGGTGTCATATATGCAAAAACTAAGGGAAGTAAAACTGGATGACATATACATATACAACATGTACACCTTGTCTCTTTTGTTAGCCACATTTCAGCTTAAGCAACGCCGAGGACGGCTTTGTTTTCAAGAAGGGGAGGATGATGAGGACATGACTACCTTGGATACGACCAAAAATATTGCATACATGTATATTTGTGAGGTGATTTCTAATGCAAACTATGCAATAATTTATTTATGTCATCCAAGACAAAAATACTTCACAAACTTTTGTGCCATGTCTAATTGCAGGTGTATGGGAGATTTGTACAATCCACATATGAAGATAAGGGAAAAAGAGAAGTTTATGTTCTGTTCAAAAAGTCATATCACGTCACTTTTGGGCCAAGAGAAGATAGAGTCCAAGTCTCTCACATTCTGGATTCAGATTCGGACTGCACAGACATACCTGACTCAAAACACCAAGAACTATTTCATACGGACTCCGAATTGGGTGATTATTTTTTTGTTGGAAAGTAGATTTCGTGCTCTTTCTAACCCAATTGGTTTCACCTTCAAATTCATCCGGAGCGTTGAGTTGTCGTCGAAACAATCTGACGCTGTAGCAGAATCCGAGTCAAACTACAAGTCCAAAGGTGTTGCATCACCTCCACTTGGGCCCATTGGCCTTGTACGACCTAGGGTTAGTTTTAGGCTGCCTTGGGACGTCCTCCCACCTCCTTGGCCGCCACCCCTTGCTCCTATATAAGTAGATCCATCTAGTAGCTTTTTGCTTGGGATTTGTTTAGTTAAAAGTTAGCCATTGCAACTTCGTGTACTTCGTTTGTGTCCAACGACCAGACCAAGACCGCTTTCGGATCCCCACCATTATCAATACTTCATCTATATTCGCAATATTCAGATTGCATTATCATATTCTTGCTTGTTCTTCGATTGCGTGCAGGAATAGACCTTCGTGGTCAGGCTGATCGTGCTTCCAGCATCGTCAGTAACCTCAGGAGATTGGTTTAGCGATTGCTAAGGCGCAACGTCGTGCACGTTTGTAGTCGGATCGTCAAAGTCGGCTCCACCAAATCGATAGTTACCATCTCATCGAAAGATCGGGACACCCCGCCTCTATCATTGTGATGTGGTACCCATGCAAGCATGTTCATTATTACTTGGTAGACCATGGCAATTTGATAAAAATTCTGTACACCATGGTAGAAACAATCAGTATACTCTTGTTCATAAGGATAAACATATTACTTTGCTTCCTATGACTCCTGATTCTATTTTGAAAGATGATATTAATAGAGCTAGTAAAGTAAAGCAGGAGAAAAATAAGAGTGAAAATCAGATTGTGGCAAAAGAATTTGAGCAACAAATGAAGCCTAATAATAAACCATCTAGTGTTGCTTCTGAAATTAAATTGAAAAGTGCATGCTTACTTGCCACCAAATCTGATATTGATGAGCTAGATTTCAGCAATTCTGTTTGCTATGCTTTTGTGTGCAAAGAGGCGTTATTTTCATTCGAGGACGTGCCTTCCTCTTTGCCTCCTGCGGTCACTAACATTTTGCAGGAGTTCGCTGACGTCTTTCCACAAGACGTGCCACCGGGATTACCACCTATTCGCGGGATTGAGCATCAGATTGACTTAATTGCCGGTGCTTCGTTGCCAAACCGTGCGCCATACCGTACCAATCCAGAGGAGACGAAGGAGATTATGCGTCAAGTACAGGAGCTGCTCGACAAAGGTTATATACGCGAATCTCTTAGTCCTTGTGCTGTTCCTATTATACTAGTGCCAAAAAAGGATGGTACGTCGCGTATGTGTGTTGATTGTAGAGGCATTAATAATATTACTATTCGTTATCGTCATCCTATTCCTAGGCTAGATGATATGCTTGATGAATTGAGTGGCTCTACAATATTCTCCAAAGTTGATTTGCGTAGTGGATACCATCAAGTTCGTATGAAATTGGGAGATGAATGGAAAACAGCATTTAAAACTAAGTTCGGTTTATATGAGTGGTTAGTCATGCCTTTTGGGTTAACTAATGCACCTAGTACTTTCATGAGATTAATGAACGAAGTTTTACGTGCTTTCATTGGACGATTTGTGGTAGTCTATTTTGATGATATACTGATTTATAGCAGATCTTTGGAGGAACATTTGGAACATTTACGTGCTGTTTTTATTGCTTTACGTGATGCACGTTTGTTTGGTAACCTTGGGAAGTGCACCTTTTGCACCGACCGAGTATCTTTTCTTGGCTATGTTGTTACTCCACAGGGAATTGAAGTTGATAAAGCCAAGATTGAAGCTATTGAGAGTTGGCCACAGCCCAAAACGGTCACTCAAGTGAGGAGTTTTCTTGGACTCGCTGGTTTCTATAGGCGTTTTGTGAGAGATTTCAGCACCATTGCTGCACCTCTCAATGAGCTTACAAAGAAGGATGTGCCTTTTGTTTGGGGTACCTCACAGGAAGAAGCCTTCACGGTATTGAAAGATAATTTGACACATGCTCCTTTACTCCAACTTCCTGATTTTAATAAGACTTTTGAGCTTGAATGTGATGCTAGTGGAATTGGATTAGGAGGTGTTTTATTACAAGATGGCAAACCTGTTGCATACTTTTCTGAAAAATTGAGTGGGCCTAGTCTGAACTATTCTACTTATGATAAAGAATTATATGCTCTTGTTCGGACCTTAGAAACATGGCAACATTATTTATGGCCCAAAGAATTTGTTATACATTCTGATCATGAATCTTTGAAACACATTAAAAGTCAAGCAAAACTGAACCGTAGACATGCTAAATGGGTTGAATTTATTGAGACTTTCCCTTATGTCATTAAACACAAGAAGGGTAAAGAAAATGTTATTGCTGATGCATTGTCTCGTCGTTATACT
Organism: Thinopyrum elongatum; assembly: GCA_011799875.1. Classification (NCBI taxonomy): domain Eukaryota; kingdom Viridiplantae; phylum Streptophyta; class Magnoliopsida; order Poales; family Poaceae; genus Thinopyrum; species Thinopyrum elongatum. The sequence continues at coordinate 253,057,341 of CM022300.1, read as the reverse complement.
ATGCTTTCACAACTTGACTTTAAAATATTTGGTTTGGAGAACATCAAAGATCAATATGTGCATGATGCTGAATTTAAAGATGTATTGCAGAATTGTAAGGAAGGGAGAACATGGAACAAGTTCGTCGTTAACGATGGATTTGTGTTTCGTGCTAACAAGCTATGCATTCCAGCTAGCTCCGTTCGTCTTTTGTTGTTGCAGGAGGCGCATGGAGGAGGATTAATGGGACACTTTGGCGTGAAGAAGACGGAGGATATACTTGCTACACATTTCTTTTGGCCAAAGATGAGACGGGATGTTGAGCGTTTTGTTGCTCGCTGCACTACATGTCAAAAAGCTAAGTCACGACTCAATCCTCATGGTTTATATATGCCTTTGCCTGTACCTAGTGTTCCTTGGGAGGATATATCTATGGACTTTGTTTTAGGTTTACCTCGAACAAAGAAGGGGAGGGATAGCATATTTGTTGTCGTGGATAGGTTCTCGTAAATGGCACACTTTATACCATGTCTTAAAAGCGATGATGCTGTTAATGTTGCTGATTTGTTCTCTCGTGAAATTATACGCTTGCATGGTGTGCCAAATACTATTGTTTCAGATCGTGATACTAAATTTCTTAGCCACTTTTGGAGATGTTTATGGGCTAAGTTGGGGACTAAACTGCTTTTTAGTACTACATGTCACCCCCAAACTGACGGACAAACTGAAGTAGTCAATAGAACATTGTCTACTATTGATAGAGGCGGGGGTGTCCCGATCTTTCGATGAGATGATAGCTATCGATTTGGTGGAGTCGACTTTGACGATCCGACTACAAACGTGCACGACGTTGCGCCTTAGCAATCGCTAAACCAATCTCCCGAGGTTACTGACGATACTGAAAGCACGATCAGCCTGACCACTAAGGTCTATTCCTGCACGCAATCGAAGAACAAGCAAGAATATGATAATGCAATCTGAATATTGCGAATATAGATGAAGTATTGATAGAGGTGGGGATCCGAAAGCGGTCTTGGTCTGGTCGTTGGACACAAACGAAGTACACGAAGTTGCAATGGCTAACTTTTAACTAAACAAATCCCAAAGTCTAAACGGTGCCCTAAGGGCTGTATATATGGAGGAAGAGGAGGGGATTTCGTGGCCCTTGAAGGAGGGGTCCGAAACCAACCCTATCTCTTGTTTCCCCACACATACGGACTCTAAAAACAGCCTATACTCAAGTATTTCGAAATTACATGGGCCTGGCCCAATAATAAGGTGACGCAGCACCTATAATAGCCTCTGGACGAAATTTATGAAGTGACATCTTGTATATTTCGTCCAAGGCTTCCTGCACTCATTATGGTGGCTTCAAAGTCCTGAAATCATCACTTGTAACTCCGTTCTTGTTCCCCTTGTGCATGCCATCATCTCCATGCTTGAACTTGCTCCAAGGTTTCTCTTTCTTGTCCAAGCTAGGCCCTTCATTTGTAAGCAAAACAAATGTATCCAATTTAGGCAGCATCATATTCTCATGAACTTTAGAATCATTACCAAGAAACGAAAGTACCTGATATTTTAATTGGCGTGCGCGAGCTCTAGTAATCGGTCCAGTATGTATAGAAGCAGGGGCTGTGGGTGTAACAATGGTATTGATGTCCTCATCATTTTTTTTTCTTTTCTTTTTTTGCACTTTTTTTTTTGCTCCGCAACAATTTTTTTTCGAAAAAGTCTACAAATGGTCTAAAAACTGCCTAGCCAGAATTTTCCAGACTTAGTTTTTTTTTTTTGAAACTGGAACTATTTTTCTTCTACGGGTAGCACGAAAATTGGGGAATCCGACTTGTTCACGACTCGCAGTATCGCGTGATCTGGAACTCTAAAATAAAGGAATAAATACTGGACTCGGACTAGGACTGGTGGCAGAGATGAATATGGTGGAACTCGGACTGGTGATGGTATATGACGGTAGTATATGTGGACTCGGATTGGTGGTGGTATATGGACTCGGATCGGTGGTGGTATATGGACTCAGAGAAATAGCAGATAAGCTGTGGTGGTATATGGTAGGGGCGATGATGATGGTGCGGCGGCGGCGTGACAACTTGTGAACAGAACTCGAAACTCTAAAGAACTAGACGCAAAGACCAGCAACTTGACACGACGATGCAACCGCAAATTCAACAAAGCAAAAACCCTAAAAAGATTATGCAAAGGCTCAGATTGGTTCGGATATGATGAACTAACCCTAATTTTTTTTTGTGGCTTTTTTTTGGACAATACGTAAGAAAATAAATCTAATCTAGGGAAAACTGGAAATTCTCACCGAGCAACCTGAAAACTGATACCACTTGATAGAGGCGAGGGTGTCCCGATCTTTCGATGAGATGGTAACTATCGATTTGGTGGAGCCGACTTTGACGATCCGACTACAAACGTGCACGACGTTGCGCCTTAGCAATCGCTAAACCAATCTCCTGAGGTTACTGACGATGCTGGAAGCACGATCAACCTGACCACGAAGGTCTATTCCTGCACGCAATCGAAGAACAAGCAAGAATATGATAATGCAATCTGAATATTGCGAATATAGATGAAGTATTGATAATGGTGGGGATCCGAAAGCGGTCTTGGTCTGGTCGTTGGCCACAAACGAAGTACACGAAGTTGCAATGGCTAACTTTTAACTAAACAAATCCCAAAGTCTAAACGGTGCCCTAAGGGCTGTATATATGGAGGAAGAGGAGGGGATTTCGTGGCCCTTGAAGGAGGGGTCCGAAACCAACCCTATCTCTTGTTTCCCCACACATACGGACTCTAAAAACAGCCTATACTCAAGTATTTCGAAATTACATGGGCCTGGCCCAATAATAAGGTGACGCAGCACCTATAATAGCCTCTGGACGAAATTTATGAAGTGACATCTTGTATATTTTGTCCAAGGCTTCCTGCACTCATTGTGGTGGCTTCAAAGTCCTGAAATCATCACTTGTAACTCCGTTCTTGTTCCCCTTGTGCATGCCATCATCTCCATGCTTGAACTTGCTCCAAGGTTCCTCTTTCTTGTCCAAGCTAGGCCCTTCATTTGTAAGCAAAACAAATGTATCCAATTTAGGCAGCATCATATTCTCATGAACTTTAGAATCATTACCAAGAAACGAAAGTACCTGATATTTTAATTGACGTGCGCGAGCTCTAGTAATTGGTCCAGTATGTATAGAAGCAGGGGCTGTGGGTGTAACAATGGTATTGATGTCCTCATCAGTACCCATGCAAGCATGTTCCTTATTACTTGGTAGACCATGGCAATTTGATAAAAGTTCTGTACACCATGGTAGAAACAATCAGTATACTCTTGTTCATAAGGATAAACATATTACTTTGCTTCCTATGTCTCCTGATTCTATTTTGAAAGATGATATTAATAGAGCTAGTAAGGCAAAACAGGAGCAAAATAAGAGTGAAAATCAGATTGTGGCAAAAGAATTTGAGCAACAAATGAATCCTAATAATAAACCATCTACTGTTGCTTCTGAAATTAAATTGAAAAGTGCATGTTTACTTGCCACCAAATCTGATATTGATGATCTAGATTTCAGCAAATCTGTTTGCTATGCTTTTGTGTGCAAAGAGGCATTATTTTCATTCGAGGACATGCCTTCCTCTTTGCCTCCTGCTGTTACTAACATTTTGCAGGAGTTCGCCGATGTCTTTCCACAAGATGTGCCTCCGGGATTACCACCTATTCGAGGGATTGAGCATCAGATTGACTTAATTCCCGGTGCATCGCTACCCAACCGTGCACCATACCGTACTAATCCAGAGGAGACGAAGGAGATTATGCGTCAAGTCCAAGAGTTGCTCGACAAAGGTTATATACGCGAATCCCTTAGTCCTTGTGCTGTTCCTATTATTCTAGTGCCGAAAAAGGATGGTACATCGCGTATGTGTGTTGATTGCAGAGGCATTAATAATATTACTATTTGTTATCGTCATCCTATTCCTAGACTAGATGATATGCTTGATGAATTGAGTGGCTCTACAATATTCTCCAAAGTTGATTTGCGTAGTGGAAACCATCAAATTCGTATGAAATTGGGAGATGAATGGAAAACAGCATTTAAAACTAAGTTCGGTTTATATGAGTGGTTAGTCATGCCTTTTGGGTTAACTAATGCACCTAGTACTTTCATGAGATTAATGAACGAAGTTTTACGTGCTTTCATTGGACGATTTGTGGTAGTTTACTTTGATGATATATTGATTTATAGCAGATCTTTGGAGGAACATTTGGAACATTTACGTGTTGTTTTTATTGCTCTACGTGATGCACGTTTGTTTGGTAACCTTGGGAAGTGCACCTTTTGCACCGACCGAGTATCTTTTCTTGGCTATGTTGTTACTCCACAGGGAATTGAAGTTGATAAAGCCAAGATTGAAGCTATTGAGAGTTGGCCGCAGCCCAAAACGGTCACACAAGTGAGGAGTTTCCTTGGCCTCGCTGGTTTCTATAGGCGTTTTGTGAGAGATTTCAGTACCATTGCTGCACCTCTCAACAAGCTTACAAAGAAGGATGTGCCTTTTGTTTGGGGTACCGCACAGGAAGAAGCCTTCACGGTGTTGAAAGATAAGTTAACACATGCTCCTTTACTCCAACTTCCTGATTTTAATAAGACTTTTGAGCTTGAATGTGATGCTAGTGGAATTGGATTAGGAGGTGTGTTATTACAAGATGGCAAACCTGTTGCATACTTTTCTGAAATATTGAGTGGGCCTAGTCTGAATTACTCTACTTATGATAAGGAATTATATGCTCTTGTTCGGACTTTGGAAACATGGCAACATTATTTATGGCCCAAAGAATTTGTTATTCATTCTGATCATGAATCTTTGAAACATATTAAAAGTCAAGCCAAACTGAACCGTAGACATGCTAAATGGGTTGAATTCATTGAGACTTTCCCTTATGTCATTAAACACAAGAAGGGTAAAGAAAATGTTATTGCTCATGCATTGTCTCGTCATTATACTATGCTTTCACAACTTGACTTTTAAAATATTTGGTTTAGAGACCATCAAAGATCAATATGTGCATGATGCTGAATTTAAAGATGTATTGCAGAACTGTAAAGAAGGGAGAACATGGAACAAGTTCGTCGTTAACGATGGATTTGTGTTTCATGCTAACAAGCTATGCATTCCAGCTAGCTCCGTTCGTCTTTTGTTGTTGCAGGAGGCGCATGGAGGAGGATTAATGGGACACTTTGGCGTAAAGAAGACGGAGGATGTACTTGCTACACATTTCTTTTGGCCAAAGATGAGACGGGATGTTGAGCGCTTTGTTGCTCGCTGCACTACATGTCAAAAAGCTAAGTCACGACTCAATCCTCATGGTTTATATATGCCTTTGCCTGTACCTAGTGTTCCATGGGAGGATATATCTATGGACTTTGTTTTGGGTTTACCGCGAACAAAGAAGGGGAGGGATAGCATATTTGTTGTCGTGGATAGGTTCTCGAAAATGGCACACTTTATACCATGTCATAAAAGCGATGATGCTGCTAATGTTGCTGATTTGTTCTTTGTGAAATTATTCGCTTGCATGGTGTGCCAAATACTATTGTTTCAGATCGTGATACCAAATTTCTTAGCCACTTTTGGAGATGTTTATGGGCTAAGTTGGGGACTAAACTGCTTTTTAGTACTACTTGTCACCCCCAAACTGATGGACAAACTGAAGTAGTCAATAGAACTTTGTCTACTATGCTTAGGGCTGTTTTGAAGAATAACAAGAAAATGTGGGAAGAATGCTTGCCTCATATTGAATTTGCTTATAATCGTTCGTTGCATTCTACTACTAAGATGTGCCCTTTTGAAATTGTATATGGTTTCCTACCTCGTGCACCTATTGATTTGTTGCCTCTTCCATCTTCGGAGAAGGTTAATTTTGATGCTAAACAACGTGCTGAATTGATCGTAAAAATGCATGAGTTAACTAAGGAGAACATTGAGCGTATGAATGCTAAATATAAACTTGCTGGAGATAAGGGTAGAAAACATGTTGTGTTTGCACCTGGAGATCTTGTTTGGTTACATTTGCGTAAGGATAGATTCCCTGATTTGCGCAAATCAAAGCTAATGCCACGTGCTGATGGTCCTTTTAAGTTGTTAGAGAAAATAAATGATAATGCATATAAACTTGAGCTGCCTGCAGATTTTGGGGTTAGTCCCACTTTTAACATTGCAGATTTGAAGCCTTATTTGGGTGAGGAAGATGAGCTTCCGTCGAGGACGACTTCATTTCAAGAAGGGGAGGATGATGAGGACATCAATACCATTGTTACACCCACAGCCCCTGCTGCTATACATACTGGACCAATTACTAGAGCTCGCGCACGCCAATTAAATTATCAGGTACTTTCGTTTCTTGGTAATGATTCTAATGTTCATGAGAATATGATGCTGCCTAAATTGGATACATTTGTTTTGCTTACAAATGAAGGGCCTAGCTTGGACAAGAAAGAGGAACCTTGGAGCAAGTTCAAGCATGGAGATGATGGCATGCGCAAGGGGAACAAGAACGGAGTTACAAGTGATGATTTCAGGACTTTGAAGCCACCATAAGGAGTGCTGGAAGCCTTGGACGAAATATACAAGATGCCACTTCATAAATTTCGTCCAGAGGCTATTATAGGTGCTGCGTCACCTTATTATTGGGCCAGGCCCATGTAATTTCGAAATACTTGAGTATAGGCTATTTTTAGAGTCCGTATGTGTGGGGAAACAAGAGATAGGGTTGGTTTCGGACCCCTCCTTCAAGGGCCACGAAATCCCCCCCCCCCCCTCTTCCTCCATATATACAGCCCTTAGGGCACCGTTTAGACTTTGGGTTTTGTTTAGATTAAAAGTTCGCCATAGCTGCAACTTCGCGTACTTCGTTTGTGTTCAACGACCAGACCAAGACGTCACAGAACCCCACCTCGATCAATAAAGCTTTCATCTTATATTCGCAATATCCAGATTGCAAATCTTAGTTTCTTGCTTGTTCTTCGTTTGCTTGCAGGAGATAGACCCTCGGTGTCAGGTTGATTGTGCTCCGGCGTGGTCAATAACCTCTCGGAGTTGGTTTAGCGATTGCTAAGGCGCGACGTCCTCGCACGTTCGTAGTCGGATCGTCAAAGTCTACTCCACCAAAAACGATAGATATCATCTCATCGAAAGATCGGGACACCCTCGCCTCTATCATCTTCCTAAACTGAAATTGAATATTCCACCATTTGAGGGTAGATATGTTCCTGATATATATCTTACTTGGGAGTTAGAAACTGAACAACGTTTTACATGTTTACAATATCCCGAGGAGAGACGTGTTGCTGCTGCTGTTTGTGCTTTTACTAGTTTTGCATGTGTATGGTGGTCTGAACATTGTAGATTATATCCTATTCCAACTACTTGGGCTGCTTTGAAAACTGCTATGCGTACTCGTTGGGTTCCACCATATTATCAACGTGAATTACTTCAAAAATTGCAGCGCTTAAGACAAGAAAAAAATTCTGTAGAAGAATATTATCAGGAATTACAAACTGGCATGATTAGATGTGGTATTGTTGAGGAGAATGAAGCTATGCTTGCACGTTTTATGGGCGGATTAAATAGAGAGATTCAGACCATTCTAGAGTATAAGGAGTATAATAATATCACTCGTTTATTCCATCTTGCTTGTAAAGCTGAACGTGAAGTGCAGGATCGACAGGCATTGGCGCGGACTAACTTTTCTGCAGGTCGACCTTCATCGTGGACACCGCGTGCATCCTCTACTTCCACACATTCTATTGCACCGACACCTCCATCAGCTGCCACCTCTAGCCGTGATACAAGGAAGCAGGCACAACCACCACTATCTGCCAAGAGCACACCTATCGGGCCTGCACAGAGTTCTTCTTCTTCCATGGCATCAACAGGGCATACAAGTGATATTATTTGTCGTCGTTGTAAGGGAAGAGGTCATTATGCGAGAGAATGCAAATCTCAGCGTGTGATGATTGCTACCGTGGATGGTGGGTATGAGTCCGCTAGTGACTATGATGAGGAGACTTTGGCTCTCATTACACGTGAAGAACACGGTGGAGATGATTCTGAACAAGAGACGCAATACATGGCTCCTGAAGACGCTGACAGGTATGAATGTTTAGTTGCTCAACGTGTTTTGAGTGTGCAGGTCACAAAAGCTGAGCAAAATCAGAGGCATAATTTGTTCCATACAAAGGGAGTTGTGAAGGAACGTTCTGTTCGCGTCATCATAGATGGAGGGAGCTGCAACAACTTGGCTAGCATGGAGATGGTGGAGAAGCTCTCTCTCACCACAAGACCACATCCACATCCTTACTATATCCAATGGTTCAACAACAGCGGCAAGGTTAAGGTAACACGTACTGTTCGTGTGCATTTTAGTATCTCTACGTATGCTGATTTTGTTGATTGTGATGTGGTACCCATGCAAGCATGTTCCTTATTACTTGGTAGACCATGGCAATTTGATAAAAGTTCTGTACACCATGGTAGAAACAATCAGTATACTCTTGTTCATAAGGATAAACATATTACTTTGCTTCCTATGTCTCCTGATTCTATTTTGAAAGATGATATTAATAAAGCTAGTAAGGCAAAATAGGAGCAAAATAAGAGTGAAAATCAGATTGTGGCAAAAGAATTTGAGCAACAAATGAATCCTCATAATAAACCATCTAGTGTTGCTTCTGAAATTAAATTGAAAAGTGCATGTTTACTTGCCACCAAATCTGATATTGATGATCTAGATTTCAGCAAATCTGTTTGCTATGCTTTTGTGTGCAAAGAGGCATTATTTTCATTCGAGGACATGCCTTCCTCTTTGCCTCCTGCTGTTACTAACATTTTGCAGGAGTTCGCCGACGTCTTTCCACAAGATGTGCCTCCGGGATTACCACCTATTCGAGGGATTGAGCATCAGATTGACTTAATTCCCGGTGCATCGCTACCCAACCGTGCACCATACCGTACTAATCCAGAGGAGACGAAGGAGATTATGCGTCAAGTCCAGCAGTTGCTCGACAAAGGTTATATACGCGAATCCCTTAGTCCTTGTGCTGTTCCTATTATTCTAGTGCCGAAAAAGGATGGTACATCGCGTATGTGTGTTGATTGTAGAGGCATTAATAATATTACTATTCGTTATCGTCATCCTATTCCTAGACTAGATGATATGCTTGATGAATTGAGTGGCTCTACAATATTCTCCAAAGTTGATTTGCGTAGTGGATACCATCAAATTCGTATGAAATTGGGGGATGAATGGAAAACAGCATTTAAAACAAAGTTTGGATTATATGAGTGGTTAGTCATGCCTTTTGGGTTAACTAATGCACCTAGTACTTTCATGAGATTAATGAACGAAGTTTTACGTGCTTTCATTGGACGATTTGTGGTAGTCTATTTTGATGATATACTGATTTATAGCAGATCTTTGGAGGAACATTTGGAACATTTACGTGCTTTTTTTATTGCTTTACGTGATGCACGTTTGTTTGGTAACCTTGGGAAGTGCACCTTTTGCACCGACCGAGTATCTTTTCTTGGCTATGTTGTTACTCCACAGGGAATTGAAGTTGATAAAGCCAAGATTGAAGCTATTGAGAGTTGGCCACAGCCCAAAACGGTCACTCAAGTGAGGAGTTTTCTTGGACTCGCTGGTTTCTATAGGCGTTTTGTGAGAGATTTCAGCACCATTGCTGCACCTCTCAATGAGCTTACAAAGAAGGATGTGCCTTTTGTTTGGGGTACCTCAAGGGAAGAAGCCTTCACGGTATTGAAAGATAAGTTGACACATGCTCCTTTACTCCAACTTCCTGATTTTAATAAGACTTTTGAGCTTGAATGTGATGCTAGTGGAATTGGATTAGGAGGTGTTTTATTACAAGATGGCAAACCTGTTGCATACTTTTCTGAAAAATTGAGTGGGCCTAGTCTGAACTATTCTACTTACGATAAAGAATTATATGCTCTTGTTCGGACCTTAGAAACATGGCAACATTATTTATGGCCCAAAGAATTTGTTATACATTCTGATCATGAATCTTTGAAACACATTAAAAGTCAAGCAAAACTGAACCGTAGACATGCTAAATGGGTTGAATTTATTGAGACTTTCCCTTATGTCATTAAACACAAGAAGGGTAAAGAAAATGTTATTGCTGATGCATTGTCTCGTCGTTATACTGTGCTTTCACAACTTGACTTTAAAATATTTGGTTTGGAGACCATCAAAGATCAATATGTGCATGATGCTGAATTTAAAGATGTATTGCAGAATTGTAAGGAAGGGAGAACATGGAACAAGTTCGTCGTTAACGATGGATTTGTGTTTCGTGCTAACAAGCTATGCATTCCAGCTAGCTCTGTTCGTCTTTTGTTGTTGCAGGAGGCGCATGGAGGAGGATTAATGGGACACTTTGGCGTGAAGAAGACGGAGGATATACTTGCTACACATTTCTTTTGGCCAAAGATGAGACGGGATGTTCAGCGTTTTGTTGCTCGCTGCACTACATGTCAAAAAGCTAAGTCACGACTCAATCCTCATGGTTTATATATGCCTTTGCCTGTACCTAGTGTTCCTTGGGAGGATATATCTATGGACTTTGTTTTAGGTTTACCTCGAACAGAGAAGGGGAGGGATAGCATATTTGTTGTCGTGGATAGGTTCTCGAAAATGGCACACTTTATACCATGTCATAAAAGCGATGATGCTGTTAATGTTGCTGATTTGTTCTTTCGTGAAATTATACGCATGCATGGTGTGCCAAATACTATTGTTTCAAATCGTGATACTAAATTTCTTAGCCACTTTTGGAGATGTTTATGGGCTAAGTTGGGGACTAAACTGCTTTTTAGTACTACATGTCACCCCCAAACTGATGGACAAACTGAAGTAGTCAATAGAACATTGTCTACTATGCTTAGGGCAGTTTTGAAGAATAACAAGAAAATGTGGGAAGAATGCTTGCCTCATATTGAATTTGCTTATAATCGTTCATTGCATTCTACTACTAAGATGTGTCCTTTTGAAATTGTGTATGGTTTCCTTCCTCGTGCACCAATTGATTTGTTGCCACTTCCATCTTCGGAGAAGGTTAATTTTGATGCTAAACAACGTGCTGAATTGATCTTAAAAATGCATGAGTTAACTAAGGAGAACATTGAGCGTATGAATGCTAAATATAAACTTGCTGGAGATAAGGGTAGAAAACATGTTGTGTTTGCACCTGGAGATCTTGTTTGGTTACATTTGCGTAAGGATAGATTTCCTGATTTGCGCAAATCAAAGCTAATGCCACGTGCTGATGGTCCTTTTAAGGTGTTAGAGAAAATAAATTATAATGCATATAAACTTGAGCTGCCTGCAGATTTTGGGGTTAGTCCCACTTTTAACATTGCAGATCTGAAGCCTTATTTGGGTGAGGAAGATGAGCTTCCGTCGAGGACGACTTCATTTCAAGAAGGGGAGGATGATGAGGACATCAATACCATTGTTACACCCACAGCCCCTGCTTCTATACATACTGGACCAATTACTAGAGCTCGCGCACGCCAATTAAAATATCAGGTACTTTCGTTTCTTGGTAATGATTCTAAAGTTCATGAGAATATGATGCTGCCTAAATTGGATACATTTGTTTTGCTTACAAATGAAGGGCCTAGCTTGGACAAGAAAGAGGAACCTTGGGGCAAGTTCAAGCATGGAGATGATGGCATGCACAAGGGGAACAAGAACGGAGTTACAAGTGATGATTTCAGGACTTTGGAGCCACCATAATGAGTGCAGGAAGCCTTGGACGAAATATACAAGATGTCACTTCATAAATTTCATCCAGAGGCTATTATAGGTGCTGCGTCACCTTATTATTGGGCCAGGCCCATGTAATTTCGAAATACTTGAGTATAGGCTGTTTTTAGAGTCCGTATGTGTGCGGAAACAAGAGATAGGGTTGGTTTCGGACCCCTCCTTCAAGGGCCACGAAATCCCCTCCTCTTCCTCCATATATACAGCCCTTAGGGCACCGTTTAGACTTTGGGGTTTTGTTTAGATTAAAAGTTCGCCATTGCTGCAACTTCGCGTACTTCGTTTGTGTTCAACGACCAGACCAAGACGTCACAGAACCCCACCTTGATCAATAAAGCTTTCATCTTATATTCGCAATATCCAGATTACAAATCTTAGTTTCTTGCTTGTTCTTCATTTGCTTGCAGGAGATAGACCCTCGTGGTCAGGTTGATTGTGCTCCGGCGTGGTCAATAACCTCTCGGAGTTGGTTTAGCGATTGCTAAGGCGCGACGTCCTCGCACGTTCGTAGTCGGATCGTCAAAGTCTACTCCACCAAAAACGATAGCTATCATCTCATCGAAAGATCGGGACACCCTCGCTTCTATCAAGTTGGATCCAAATCCATATCATAATCAAGTAGATAATGCGATGACTGTCTATCTCTTTTGAGAAGGAGTCCTTTTTCCGATACTTACTATTGGGGTAGGAAAAAATAGCTGGAATCTTTCCATTCGTATATGTTATGAGCTCCTGCTTAAGGTTCTGGGCTACGAATTCCTTCCTTGGTCCCTTCCTTCGCTAGAAAAATTCCTAAACCTACCATCGAGAAAGCTGGAAATCCTACCGGTGATGCGGTAACATTTTGAAATGAACCATTTCGATGATACATCATTTCAGGAATTTCCTTTCACAAACACTCTATTAATAAAGTATTCCGTTCCCATTGCTAAGGGGCTTTGAACACCTCGGGTGCGCGGTTACTCTCGGATGTTTCACGGCAATTCCAGGTAGTTTCTACTAATAGCTCATTTTCCTGTATCGATAAGAGAAATGGCATCATGTCTTCTTCCGTAGCCTGAACTGTCCAACTGGACTCCGGCTATGCGGATTGCTTTCTTTATTTCAGTTGGGTAATTCGACCGTCCACCTTCCATACAACTTGAGTTGGCTTTGATAGATTGCTTGGTGTCACGCTATTTACTACTACGGTTAGCGAAATTCATTTATGACACCGATTCCTTTCTAGTTGATCCATTTTGTAAGGTCATTCAGAAGCAAAGGCCTACTACTCTACTAGTAAAGTAAGCTAGTCAAGTCAAAAGAAGGTTCCTGACTATCTAGTAAATGAGTGCACGAAGAAAGGGAATGGCATGTTCACAAACTGGTACTTTTCTCCCGGTAGGTATGTTTTACAATAGGCATGTGCCATGAAGCAAGAAAAGGAAACATGTAGATAATGTTCTAACGTGCCGCTATTTACGACGAGTGGATCATCCCTATACTTAACTCACCCCTGTGCTATAAAAGAGAGTAGGTGGAAACATTAACGTATCTTTTCGCTCCCTTCCTTTCCTTGACGTATATGAGCGTAGCGATAGCGGTATCTTTTGATAGAAGCCCACATGCCCACTCTTCTATCCCACCTATCCACATGGGGTATCAGTGGCCTCGTGATCTCCATGAATAGAGATCATTACACAAAAACAACTATATGAAAAACTTGCTTGCTTCTTTGAATCTCGAAATAACAGAACATATAGAAAGTGTTTTTGTGATTTTTCCATTTTCTTCGGGGAACCTATAGAAAGATTATCAGACTGCTTTCATTAGATTATGCTTCCTTGCCCGTGTGGAACATGTGTGAGCATTATATTTTTCTAACAAGTGATCCGACTGGAAGAAGTGTTATATGAGGACTTCGAGATCAAATAGAGAATCTGTCTCTCCATTCCTCGTGAGCCACTTATTTCTCCGAAATCAGAGATCAGAGTGATTTTCCTCCTTTTTCCCAAATAGTCGACGGCCTTACACCATTGGGATACTTCGGATAAACTGGAGTACATATATGAGAGACCGGTGCTAAAATCTTTTCTCGAGATATCTTCCAGATTCTTAGGGTCCTTGCTCCGGATCTCGCCCCCCGGTGCGAAAGCAGTTGGTTCCGAAGTTTGAGAATTCTACTAATTCCAAGTATTCCATTATTATTAAATAAGAGAATATAAAAAGTAAAGAGGAGAAGACATAACTAGAAGAATTGTGAGAAATAAGTTAATTTATCAAGTTGAGGCATTTCGATTTGGATTTCAAATAAGAAAGAAAAAAAGGATTTTGTGAAATTTAGGAGTCGATCGAAAGCATCAAGAGGGCAGAACTTAGATAGAAAGGTAGGTGAAGTTGCGGCCAACCTAATTCCCCTCCCAGTTGTACCCTTGTGCATCCCCTTCGTAAACGATTTCAACAGGATCTGGAGATTCCCCCGGTCCCCCCGAATCATCATCTTCGGACCCCGAATTATCAAAAAACCTTTTATGCTTCCGCGAAGAAGACAGGCCTGCCTCGTTCGCCCCATAATTTGCTTTTGTGCTTTCACGGGATCCCATGGAATGAGCCTCCTGCTCTTCCATAGGCGCATCGGGGTCGGGAGAATCCGGTTCCCTGAGCTCGGCGCGGTGAAACCGCCTCGCCAGATTGGTGGCTATTGCGATGAATTCGCTTTTGTCCCCGGCTTCCATATAATCCGAGAAGATTTGTTGAAGAGTATCTCCACCCTCACTATTCCACAATATATGATTTTCAGTGAACGATCATGCAGATTCACCCTCTTCTAAAGGAAGAGGAGTGCCTGCTTCGTGAAATATTCTTTCAACCCTGGAAGTCAACTCCGCAATAATGTCTTCGGGATGGGCGGCATGGGCCATTTCCTGCTGGAGGTCTGGCAGTCCGCCTACCTCAGGCTCAGGTTGGCCTAAGGGAAAACCACCATTTTCTGCCATCTATAGCACACCAATACCTACATTCTCATTCTCAAGATTTAAGGCGATTCCTTTCACACCGCTGGCAAATTCCACCATTTCTCCTGCTTGAATCTCGTTCAATCCATAAACACGTGCAATCCCATAAAAAACTGAATGAATCAAAGAACTGAGGACGTTTCCAGTACTGATAGCAGCTCCGACACCTATTGATTTAGCCCCTTCTAACATCTCGAGAAAACACTTGTTTTTTCACGTTTTTCCTTCGCTGTTCTTTCCTAGATTTTTTGTTGATGATTCTTTCCCTTAAAAAAAGCTTTTCCCTATAAAAAATATGTGGCCCTTTTCTTCCCCGAAAAGGCATTCATTGTTTGTTCTGTGCCAGGAACCAGATTTGAACTGGTGACACGAGGATTTTCAATCCTCTGCTCTACCAACTGAGCTATCCTGACTATTTATTGTGCATCATCCTAGTAGAGTACTTGTATCTATGTCAATTAAAGGGACTAAAAAAGAAAAAAGTATTCTCAAATTGGACTTAGTAAATATAAGGATAATGATATGGATTGTGAATGACTTACTTAATAATAGGGATTACTTGCCTATACTATAATATGTTCATTTGTATGAATGTGATAAGATCCAAAGAAGTTAGTTGAGATCCGTTTGTGAAAGAGTAGAATAAGAAAGATAGTGAATCTTGTTTGAACCATTAATGAAAAATAGAGGTTGGTACAATAGTTAGGAAGTAAAATGGGCTTTTTATTGGGGACAGAGGGACTTGACTTGAACCCTCACGATTTAGAAAGTCGACGGATTTTCCTCTTACTAGAAATTTCATTGTCGTCGGTAACATTGGTGAATTAACAGAAACGGAAAGAGAGGGATTCGAACCCTCGGTAAACAAAAGCCTACATAGCAGTTCCAATGCTACGCCTTGAACCACTCGGCCATCTCTCCTACGTAATCTTATTATTGACCAGAAACTGAGTGAATAGCGAGTTTTCGTATCACTAAAGTACAGGTACAACCGATCACAGGTTCCATAGGGAGTTTGACTTCCTTTCCAATTTCATATTTCTCAACAACAACTTCTCTCATCCCCACGGATCCATTCAAAATTCTGGAATCGTCCCATGTTTCTATTTCGATTGTATGGCATTGCGTATACACGTTATGCAAATAGAACGTATGGTTACTTTACTCTATTTTCTCATGGCTTGTTAAACCTTCCTTTTTTCTTTTTGGATCATAACCAAATAAAAACTTCTCGAGTTATCAGAATCCATAGTCAAATTCTGTCCTTGGTTATTCAAGTTAGATGAAATAGTAATAGTTTGGCTCACATTGCTATAGTACGAAATCCAATCTGATTCAAATACTGAATATCTCTCCTTGTCGGGACAATTTAGGCAGAATAAAATATCTATTAACGATTTTTTAGAATAGAATTAGTCTGTTTTTTTGCTATTTCGTACTGTATAATTCCTTTGTTTATGGGATCATTTTCCCCGAGGGGTTCCAATCAATGGGGGTGTAGTATAGGTAGTTAGAGAGTGTAGGCTCCCCTAGCTTGAATTCTTTTTACCCATTCTTTGAGAGTGATAGGTTTGATTTTTCCGTACCGTAATAGAAGAGCTCAAAAGAAAGACCTAATTATATAAAAACACGACCATTCAAGCTAAAGATCAGAGGATCCGTAATAGGGCTCTCATAGACTTGCCGGGAAATAGAAAATTTGGAATCGGCTTTTCTTTTGCGCTCAAAAAAACTTGAGGCCTTTTCCCTTATTATATGGCATATCCATACTTTAATAACCTAGTGCCTGATCAATTGAAAGCAATATTTACTGTCAGATAGAGAGACGCTAATAGGAAAAAGGATGGTATTTACTTATTCTCAAGAACATATAGAAAGGGAAAAGCTTAATAGCCACTATTGATCCCCTGAACAGAGCACATGATTCGGGACCAGGTGCGATGTGAAGAGGTAGCCTAGCCTTTTATGAGACTCAATTGGGAAGTGGAAAGGCAAAACCATTAGTTTAAGTTCCTGGCTTTAGTCCTCTGTGAAGTTCAGTCAACCATTTGAGTCAATTTTGAGTAAATAGTAAGAGTTCGGATCGCACCATTCATAATGTTGCATCTCAATATGGCATCTTTTTCCCACTGCTGGCTCATAAATTCGCCTTGCTTTCACCGGAATTCGTTTATTTCATTCATTAATTCGTTCTGATAGCTACGCAGAGGTCTTTCCTTATGACTCCCGTGCTTAATACGAAAAGCGGTTCTTGTGTGAAAAGTGCCAACTGACTATCTCCTTATTTTCTGATTGTTCTTTCGATAGGAATATTCCCTTGATCAGCTAACCTGGCCCAAGCATAACAATAGTGCATTTCCCCTTGATGGTACGATTTACATATTTTCTACCTCTGCAACTTCTGTTCAGGAAGGTTAGTTTAGGCACTCCATCCCTGAGGGCTGCATCAGCTTATCTTTCTAGAAATCCCAGCTATAAGCTAGATCGGTATAAATAGGGCATTAAGAAGCAATAATAGAGATAGCATCCATGAGTTTTTTAATCCATCCTTTAGCATCGCCTGACTCAGACAAGGTGTTTCCTTCCTTCGCAATACCCGGCCAGGGCAATGTAGCTATCCCAATAAGATATGAAAGCTGGGCCACACCTGAGCAAGGAACTTATACATAGAAGTAACAGTAAATGTGCAAGATTTGGACCACTGCCATTTCCTTAAACCATCAATCAACAAATTGAAATAGAGATATCGGTATCTTCCAATCTGCCACAAGGATCTAGTCGCCAATATCTTTGCCTTCTTCCCAACTTATCCCAACATTCCTTGTAAGCGTTGCTATCACTATTTCTCCCTCCGGTGGCCTTGAGGCGTCTTGATCAATCGGTGTATCCGCCACAGGACACACCTCCTTCTCTCAACCATCCGAACAAGAAGATTTTAGCACTAACCCTCCTCCAGCTTTCTTTCCGACCAAAGTACCGCTTTTCTTTGCACTACTTTCAAATCGTATCAGGAACAAGAGCTTATGTGTTGCTTTCTTTCCGCAGTACCCGCCCCCAGTGGTCATTACTTGATGAAGAGTGCTTCCCCTTTGAGCACCTTATCTTGGCCATCAATATAATTAATCCATCCTACCTGTCTAGATATTGCTGTTAATACATAGGTTGATTGTATGACTATGGCATAGTGAGCTCTGGCTCCTAGCTGACATACTGAATACAGCATCAAAGCGGGAATGCCTAAAGTATTGCTGTTAATACATAGGTTGATTGTATTCCGATGTAACGATTCCATTAAATATTGTGATAGCATCCTTGATTTCAGCTAGCTATTCTCAGTGATATGCTTGCTCCTCTTGGATTTCATTCCATGATAAGTATGTATTGGAAGTTGGAATGCCTAAAGTATTGGTGCATTAGGGTCCTCTTAAGCCTTGTTTCCTTCTTGATCTTACCTTTCCGTTGCTATCACTCGCTCTAGCCTCTCCTGGCCAGAGCTCCCTCTATCAACAACACCCTCACGCGATTGATTCCCTGGATAAGTATGGCTCATATAAGGTATCCTGATCATAGTAATTGTATCATATCTCCTTCTCATATTGATCTTACCATCCCTCGAGTCCAAGTCTCGGGATGGCGCTTATTAAGGTCCTGTTTCCCCTTGACAGGATCTTCCAGTTCTGGTATCCCTGAAGAGCATTTCCTAGTATGTATTTACTAACCTTAAACGATAGGAGCCGTATTTAGATAGATATCCTATAAATCTATTGATTTTCATTAGCTTGTAAATTCCTTGTGTGAAATAACTCAGAAATTCATTGTGCTAAACTTGTATCTATGCAGTACTGTTTAATGTGGAAGAAGTGTTTTTGTTACTAACAGCATAGAAACCATCATACCAGTGCATAAGCTTGAAAAACTCACTTTGTGATCAGATTGATCAAGGTTGTAGTCATTCGAATTTACTACTTCGTTAAATGATGGTTGTTTAAAGGTGTCTACCATAGTTTGTTTGGACAATGTCCTTCGTAATCAGGTATGTGACCTCTTATAACCCACGACATCGGCATGATAGGTGTTAAATACATCCAGTGATGGTGGAGCTAAGTCAGCAGGTTTTATATATGGATCCCAAGGTATATACTTATACCAGACAGTACAAAATAACCCTGCGTATACTAGAAAAGCAAAATAACCGTACACATACGACTTAGAATTCTCATCAGAAAATGGTATTACTACTTCAACCAACTTGTTTATGATTTCACGTTTCAAAAGGGATTTCAAACCAAGACCGCTATGTGAGAATCGCTGAATAACGTCAAAAGTATCCCTTAAGTAAATATTATCGATATAAAACAAACCTAGCGAATCATTTATTTCTTTAAACTTATCAAATATATACATTTATATTGTCGCCAGCCTACCTGAGCGTGGAACAAATATTTTATATATACATATTCCATAACTAGAGTTCCATAATTGTGAAACGTGGTATATGGTCGTACGCTAACTCCTATTTGAAAGTCGTGTGGCTCTCTACCAAACATGGAAAACAAACCTATCCTCAGCATCCAACTGTTATAAAAGAATGGAAGCACAATTGTTGTTGGACCTATAAACCCTATTATTTTGGCAATAAAACCATTTAGACCTCTTTGATCTAAATTGGTAACTATTTTTCGATTTTTCACAAATCTATCAATAGGTGAATTAAAGTAGGAAGTCCAACCACTGTTGGAACTATCTCCACCGTTTGAACTATCACCACCCCATATAAAATGGTGGATTATACCATGATCGTCGTGCTTAGGTGCACTAGTTTTCACATTTGGATTTGTTCCATCATTAGTGGAACTAGAACCATCATTAGGGTTAGGGGAAGTAGAAGTAGATGCATCATTACTGCAACTAGATGCATCATTGTTGATAGGTTCTTTAGCTCCTTCCTCATCCGTTATATCTTTTTTCTTGGATTTCTTATTATTGTGGAGTTTTTTATCATCATCTTTTCCCCGTCTCTATTGTATAACGAATTAAGTATCTTCTTAATGGATTGAAAGAATTTATTCATGATAACAGTATTTTCTATTACTCTCTTATTGGTGGATTTCCTCCTCTTAATTTCGAAATTTACCCAGCCTTTTGAGTACTAGTATCTCCCCCTTATCCTAGCAGATCGGTACCCAGACCATATGCTTAGGCAGCTCGGATGTATCTATCTTTTCGTTTAGATCACATCATCTCGAGCGTGGAATCTTATTAGTGGATCAGAAGACTATGGTGACCCGTAGATCTTCAGATGTTGATTTGCAGAGCAGGGCCGGAATGCGGGGATTGCATTCTTCGAAAAGTATCATATCTTTTTTCCCTAGGGAAAAAGCAGAAACCACAAACGAGTGGAGGTTCGATCTCTCACCCAAAGCAATTGGGGCTGGTGGAATCTTCCCCTATAGACTCCGAAAAATCATCGTGTACCTTTCCCCTATAGACTCCGAAAAACCAGCGTGTACCTTTCCCTAAATCCTTCTCCCGTGCATGCTATTCTCGTGTCCTGTGATTAGAAAAGACATGTTTCTTGTTTTCTTTGAGGTAATAAATGAGCTGTATCCCGCTTTGCCTATCTTGATGTGGAATCTATCATTGAGCACCCATGAATGCAGGTAGAAGGTGTTTTTTCTTAACTCTTTCCAGGCCTCAGCTTGATTGGACTTTGTCAGCTCTTGTCGTTCAGCTTCCTCTCTCCTCTCTCATCTTGTCTCTTCGTAGACGGCGTTAAAAAGTAAACAGACTTAAAGCAAAGTAGGTTCGATCCTTGTGTTCTATTATATGAAGTAGAAGAAGAAAGAGCCGGGGGGATGGTCTTGGCACCCATGGGTTAATGGTGAAAGCGCTCAAAGAAATAGGGAATGGAATATTCAAATCGATCAGAAGTGCTATGCTTTATGTAATCAGGCTGAAGGCTAACATCTCACGAATAGGCCGAGCTAGGATAAGAATTCCAATCAAAAAAGATGTATGAATTGGGCCAAAAATCACTACTTTACTACTTATGTCGCGTGTCGCGCCACATAGTACGATAGACTTTTTGCGGGAAAAGAGCAGGTTTTGCCCCAACTTGGACCCAGGGAAACCAAAGAAGAGCTAGTTTCGCCCTGTTTAGTTAGCGGTGGATGAGCTGATTTCTTTTCGCTCCTATTTCAGAGATACAAAACAAAAGCAAAGTGTAGAACACAATGTTTGAGCTCCAGGATTTTACGATTCTTCCGATTGACTTCTCTTCTCTGCTCCTAGCTCCAAATGCCAGTATGTAGAGAAGTGATGTAAAGGGTTGTGCTCTTTCATTTGAGAAACTTCCAACCAAAATAGGAATGTTAGAACAGAATATTTAGATACAGGTCCCTTATGAATACTGTACTGAGTAAGATTCATTGAAGAAATGCTTCTTCGAAGCAATAAGTTTGTGGCACAAGCATAGTCTTCTACTAACCTAGCCTTTCCCATCTTTCTATTAAAACGAATGTAGCTAACACGAACTAAAAGCAAGCTCTTGTTCGAGGAAGTAGAAATTGTTAGTTGTTGCTAGCTTGAACTGAGTTGTTCCTGTTGGTGCTAGGGTTGCCAAGGGAGTTGTAGCGAGATGCTGCTAATGCAGCTATTTCTGATGTCCGGACGATGCAGCGGAAGTGAAAAGAAAAAGATATGATGCTTAGACCGTTCAGACAGGGATGATGGATTTCTAGATATAGGGTTTATTTGAATGTCTGGCCAAATGCTTACTATCGTTATGCTTGTCCTGCAAAGCTGGATCTATGGTTCGGTTGCTTTGAATGTCTGTTCCGCCTCTGACCCGGCCATTACCTCTTTCTTGACTCGGTTTTTCGCAGGGGCATCGAATTCTTTTACAAAAGAAACACCAGTTTCAAAAGGAATGGCACCGAAAGGTGTCAGATGATGATTGAATTGAACTATCTGAATCTGAAACCGCCGACCCGACTCGTGCTTTTTTGGACTCCGCTTTTGCAGGATCCTGTGAGGCATCGAATTCTTTGGCAAGTCTCTTCTTGCTAGTGTTGTACGCGTTTTATTCCTTCACCCGACATGCTTTCTTGATAAAAGAATCATGGCAACATAGCGTGAGGTTCCATAGGTTGATGAGCCTGATCAGTCATGTAAGCTATTTACTACAGCCGTCTTAGATGGCCCCAGCTATCCTCTTCGGCTTGATCTTTCCTTTGCTTCGATCGCCAACTTGCACTTCCTTATTCCACTATTGCAATATCTTTGTCCTGGACAAAGACCAAGAGCTGGTGTAGGTGAAAGAATAGCTTATGGGGCTGGAGTCAAAGGAGCTTTCATAGACATAGAAATCATAATAGAAAGAGCAAGCCTGCGAGCAGCGAGTGCCATTTGTAAGTTGTGAGCCTGCCTTACCGCCCCCTTTCTTTTTTGAATTAGAAAGAAGGGGGATGAATTAGAAAGAAAGAGATCAGGTTATTTATGATCGGAGAAAAGGAAGAGGCGTGGTTGATGTGTCACTGGGGAACCCGTAGGAAGGGGAGACGACCGGCCTCATTCACATCTGAAATCGCCAACATGAACACAAACGAAATCGTCTGAATTTCGTATAGAAAAAAAAGGAAACAAGTAAAAAAGCATGGTCCCCGGGGATAGGTACTTCGTCCGGCGCGGTATCATTGCTGAGCGATCGCTCGCTATCTGGAAATGGAGTGTTAGTTTCAAATAGAGATTGTGTGGGTGTGAAGTGTACTGAAGATCGAGGTTTTTCTTCTTACTAACTTTGTCAAAGAGGCTAAAAAAAATAAATGACCAACGAAACTTTGAGTGAGTAGGATAAGGAGGAGTAGTCGGAGGATCTGAGCAGGCAATTTGAGAAAAAAGAGCAGTAGCTCAGTAATAACACCAAGGCTTTTGAATTAACTCTGCGATTTGGAAGACGGAGGAAATGAAAGTAGAAGAAGTTATCGAAACTCGGAACCACATGTTCAATCTTTTTTTAACGGTTTCCCTAGAGATCTTTAACGTTAACGCAACCTTCATTTTGCTCATTCATAGAGTTGTATTTAGTACCTCTAAGAAAGATGATTATCCATCGTGAGTTAGTAATGTGGGTTGGCTTGGATTACTTAGTGTTGCGCGCCTAGGAGGGCAGTGCGCTTGGGATGCGGAGGAGCTATTATCGCCCAGCTCCCTAACCTAATGTGGCCGGACTGCAGGGAACCTTAGCATGGGGGGACGTCCTAATCCTTTTGCCGCTGCAAGGCTGGCTAATCGTACGCAGCAGGAGCAAGGGAGCTCCCCTGGTTCAGGAAGGCACATGAGTCCAAATGCTATTATGAATGTGCGACCGACACTACACTACGTAGGTACCTGTGCATGCAGGTGAGGCGTCGGTCGGTCCTAGAAATGGCGGCAGGTAGCGAGGAGTTAATGACCAGACATGCTGCAACCTAGTGATCACCAGGCAGCTCTTTCGCTCTATAGGGATATCGGAGGGGCATAGCACAATTCTTCTTGGAGGAGGGTTTTGGTTTGCCCAGGTGACTGATCCTGCCATAATATACTCCCTGCCAATTCTATTGCACCAGCAGCCGAAGTCGAACATACATACGACGATCTTCATGCGTGAAGGGACGGGAGGAAAGAAAGGGCGGTAGATGATAATGCAAAAGGGCGATGCATCTGGCTTGATAGTAAATCCAAAGAAAGACGCCCCAAGACAAGATACAATTGTTGGGAAGGGGACATGATCAATAGAACCTGGCTGGATCCGGGCTGGGATAGTGGTGGCCATTCCTAACCAGCTCTGAAAAGGTTCGCTCATGCTGGAGGTACTAACCACTTAGTGATCAGTCCGCTAGTTCACGCAAATCCGAAGAAGTTATCACGGACGAGCCACATGCAGGGAAACTTGCACGTGTGGTTCTGGCCGGGCTTTCCTTCGGTATCTAATAACCTTGCTTCTGCTCGCCGCTGGCACACCTCTCCTAACTATTACCCATTTATTCTAGAATAACTTTTTTAGGAGGGACAATTTTACATATTTCTGCGAAATCCTTCTATTATTAAGTACGACTGGTACCATTTCGATGTGTTTCGATTTTTTGAAAAAGAGAGGTTTGATGCTTCTGAATTCATTGTATTAATTCCACTTCCTACTCGCAGTATGCTCTTAATGATCCCGACTCATGATTTGATTGCCATGTATTTAGCTATTGAGCTTTAAAGTTTATGTTTTTATGTGATCGCAGCATCAAAAAGAAAGTCTAAATTTTCCACGGAAGCCGGCTCAAAATATTTGATCTTAGGTGCATTTCCCTTTGGAATATTATTGTTCGGGTGCGACCGGACTACTACCGATCAATTTTTTGGAACTTATTTGACAGTAGTAGGAGATACCATAGTGACTTGGCTTTGGAGCAGTTTCCCCGTGGACAATGCCACCTTAAATCATTTTTTTAGTCTCCATCATTTACTCACCCTTCTTCCTTTTGATTTAAACGTTCTCCCCCCGGGAGCTGAGGAATTCTGGCAGGGGCAGGAGCAGCCCCCTTTTCCAGATCATGATTCTGTGGAGAGTGATGATTCATCAACTGATTCATTGGATCTTGACACTGATTATGATTTAACTGATGATTCATCAACTGATTCATCGGATCTCGGCACGGATTATGACTTAACTGATGATTCATCAACTAATTCATCAGGGAGTGAATCTGATGATATGGACTCCTCTGAAGGAACACCCCCTTGAAGGGAATGAAAGCCGTCTGATAATCTTTCAATAGGTTCCCAGATGTGGGGAAATAAGTTCTTCATTCGAACAGTTGGCTGGCTGGGCCCCGCGGATTATGTCGGCTTTCTTGGAATGGAACCGTTGGGGCCGGCCGGCCCGCAGATGTAGAGAGGTTGCCCCCACCATCCTCTTGAATTGCGAAAAAAAGGGACGCTTGGAAAGAAGGGAACGCATGGCTCTTATCTGGTTCGAATCCAGTTCGTCCCTGCCTGTTCACTTATAACAAAATCACACGTTAAGCCCGATGAATTCATCTACAATTTCTTGATTTGTCGGTTTGGCAAGCCAGAACTAGGGCCCTTCCATTAAGGTTATATTATAGTTTCGATAGGAGATATGCAGACCAGATAGGAATGCAAGAATACTCTGTAAATTGTTTATTAATTGGTTTAGACTGTGGAAGAGAAGTATCGATCTAGAGGATTGCCCCCCAAGACTGACCTAGTTGTCCTTGATTTGCTTCGGAAAGAAAAGACCTAGTACTTGTTTACCTTGACCATGGCTACATTCCCGCTGCCTTTCCTTCTATACTTTTCCAATGTGCTATCCCAGGCATCCCTTGTCAAGCTACCTATCCCTACGAAAAAGCAAGCCTACTTACTACGTGTTTTCCTCTATTGGCAAATACGCATATACTGACCTACTCACGTGCATATCTTGCATAAAGGCTTCCCCTAAAAAAACAAACTAGCCCGTATCTTCCTAGTCCTTGTTGCCAGCCCTACTCGACTTTACTCGACTATTTAGAAAAAGCTACTACTTGAATGCATACTTTTACTATTATTTAAATAAAAAACAAAAACTATTTATGAGTTTATGCCCCACCAACAGAGCAAAAGAACGCTCAAATGAGGAACTAGAATATGAAAGTGCAAAATCTCCTACCGAACAAAGAAAGCACTATATCTCATTTTAAAAATCTGGTAAAAATTCTTCAACCTAACTCAACACAACTATATTTCGACTGTATATGTATGTTTGTAACGTGCCACAAAACCATCTTAAGATTAGATAGTTATCAATCAACAAACGCATCGACCACATGCAAAAAATCAAGACGGATCTCCTTCCTTTTAATCGGTGCTTTCCTTTTATAAGTCCCTGCTATTCTTCCTTGACCCTTCTTACCTTTGCTAGATTTTGCATTCCCCTCATTACTATTCAGCTCAGTATTATCTTCACCTTTGGAATTGCTTCCACCAGAAGTAGACGACAAGTACCGTAGATGTCATAATTTCGTATATTGCAAATTCAGGTAGTAACTAATGGAACTGTAGCATGCAAAGGGACTGAACCACGGAAATTGAGAAGAAATCTCCATCAAGTTTTTCCATTTTATGCCATATGAATAAGAGATTCCTTTTAGTTAGAAAGCTCGCGCAGAAGTTTGCTATCAAAGACCTCGGTATTCTTTTCATCTGCGGTTTCCCACTTCTCTGTCTCTGGGTGAATGCCTCTACCAGAGGTTATGCGTCATCTTGGGAAAGCCTAAAGTTATATCTTAATCTGTCTTGCAAGGTAGATTGGATAATGTCCGCGATAGAAGTTGCGGAGGAATGAAACGATGATTTCGGTATAGGAAGAGAAAGGGATTGTGCTTTCGACCGTGGCGAGATAGGATAGACTTGTGATTCTTTCTTGGCCCTTCATTGCCAACACTCTGGGGCTGAATTGATTAATGAAACTAATAGGAAGGATTGGGATGATGAACTGGTGAGATTCTTTCTTTTGCTGACTGACCAAGGTAATTAATTCCTTCCATTGGCCAGGCGGGTAAGCAATGAGACGACATTCTCATTAAAAAAAATGAAATATGCCATGCCGAATTCAAAAACAACTCCTTAAACTCCGTCGTTTACCGACATCCTCTTGGTTATCATACGTCCTCCGCTTATCTCTCTTAGGCATAGGCATCTCAACACATTCCTCCTTCCGAGTTGCTTGTCCGAACTTGGCTCTTTAGTAAAACGAAGGAGCTGCTAAGCTATTATTAGGTATCAATTTAGGAGCCGTTTGTCATTTCCAACTACATTATTGTGAGCATTCGGAACCAGTTCCTACGCGGTCATCAAATTGGCTGGCTTTGGACCCTCGATCGCAGCAATGAACTCAGCGTCCCACTTAACTTACTTTTGGTACTTTTGAATCTTGTCCCATCCCATAGCTTCACAAGTGAATCTACCTATGGATCCATAAAGTTGATCATTACTTTTCAAATTCTTATTTCATGTGTCAGCCATAGCGCTTATCTATCTCCTAGTCTGATTCATCTTTGGAATGTAACCGGACATATTACAAGGCGAAAAAACAGTGATTTCATCGATTCTGGATTGCCTAGTGTCTCCCTTTCCCTCTTTCCTTTCACTTTCCTCGCATAACGAAAGCATGATTTACCCGAGCCGAGTATCTTGTTAGAGTATAGATTCTACGCTCGAGATGATGTGTGTGACCGGGCAGGAGATTCTTTTACTCCAAAGCCGTTGCACAGGTTTGTGTGTGACAACTATGTCGATCAGTTTTTAAAGACGCCCAGAAACTATGTCTACAGATTCCGACAGAGAGTACACGTGGTGCCATCAGAGGAAGCTGACAACCTCAGAACAAGAATGGAAAAAGGATTGATTGCTCGACAAAGTAGTACCAAACAGATATATTAATCACTAGGTTACGGTAATATGTGCTTGTCTCCGAAAAGAAGGATAAAAGGATAGAATAGCAAAGCAGTAACTCCCAACAGCAGATGAAAACGATACCGACACATCTACTAAATCATCTTAACAACCTTGAAGATACGGGATTATATAATAAACTCATTTAGTTGATAGATCATTATTGGATTCTTTTTATTGTGACCAAGATCCATGAAATAGCTCTATTTATACTACGTTATAACTGGCGGATACTTCCCATTCTTATGTCTTGTTTCCTTATTATGACTCCTGTGCTTAGATAAAATATGACGTTTGAGTTTGGACATAGCCAATTGCTACTTACGGTGCTAGGCCTTTTCAAGCAATGGAAGGCAGACTTGAATGCCAATCAGACATGGCCAGAAGCTTAGATAATATCACTATTTTATCTTGTTTATCACTTAATAAATAGTCTTATTTGTCCCAGGGAGCGAGGAGAGAAGATGACAGGTTGAGTAGAGAAAGGTGCGTCATTGTCCCAACGTAGTAGTATTTTTTTTTCAGCTGATCTATATCAAAATAATAGAATAAATAAAGGCAAAGGATTTGGTTCAGTCGTCAAGTACAGATTTCCTTTACCCAGAGTTGGGAACTCTGAATAGTTGTTTGAATACTAACTGCTTTCCTTGCACTTCAATTCCTCTTATCCAATCCAACTTCCCCTGGGAGCCAAGCAGAAAAGCAAGTCCTCTAGTTATGGATGCAGTACTCACCTCACTAAACTTAGGAAGAACTAATTCAAGTAGAATTACAAATAGCGAGAAGTGGATGAAAAAGGGATCGAGCCTAGCTCGAAAACAGCTGCTCCTTCCCTCTTTCTTGCTTGCTTTACTCGGTATTCAGTGAAAGATTAGGCTTGGTAATTACAGTTACCAATGGTAAGGATTCGCACGTGAACTTTCCTTTTTATTGAGCTCAAAAAAACAATGGGTGGGTTGGCTGTGCAAGGAGAGTAGAGTTTTTTAGTTTTGTAAGAAAAGTACTGGGTGAGGCTCCTTACATCCATAACATATTATCTGTACTCTTTTTCAAGCATGCCTCTTTTTAATGACTCTCTTTTTCAACTTAATTGTGGGATTTCATTCTGTTATCGACTAATGGTTGACACTGGAGAAGCATTGAAGGCTCCTTCCATAGATTCCAAAGCCCTGTTTGCTATTATCAGAATATTCTGACTCCCTTGTTGTCTTATTGATCTGACCAACCACATTAACAACATTGCCATTCGGGGTTACGCGAGTCGGAGTATTAAATAAATGGAATATTCCAGCAGGAGCAACCGAACCATCTTCTCGTTGTCCTTCCATTCTTCTGACCAATAAAATAGCTCTTGGTCATAGGAATCCAGCCGGAGTTTGAAATCGGAGATAAGAATTGAATCGATTTCAGGCACTTCCCTCAAGCCGAAACCGGAACAGGAAACTTGTAACTTCTAGTCGAGAAGGATAAGAGAGGTTTGTCTTGCTTTGTCTTATAGTGATTGTGTGCCAGGGGTCAGCGAAGAGACGGGATGCTATTGTCCCGGACTACTTGGACTAGTCTACTAGGACTCGGGGGAAGAGACTTGTTTGTGATAGGATGAGAGATCTAGTACAGTGTTCAGTTCAAACTAGGCAACCTTTTCGTTATAAGACCGAGAATAGTATATGCCCCGTCTCACCACTAGCTAGGGCCACCAGCATTAGGAAACTAAGGAAGAGTCGTATGGCTAAGGAATTCAGGGCTGATAGAGCTCTTGGGAAGAAGTCAGTATCCAGCTTTCTTTCATCGAGATCACAATAACAAGCGAGGAAAGGACAGTCTTTCAGTAACACCCCGTGTAATTAACCACAGTGATCACCCTTAGTTAATGCCATGTTAGCAAGTTTAACAGTGCCTAGTCATCATTTGCATCATATTGCATTTCAAACTCCTAATTCAAACTTCAAATTAATTTAAAGTGAAAATAAAAGTTGTTCCAAATTGGAAACTAAAATGTTCATTAAATAGCATATAATTCAGAGGCAATTATAAAATTTGTAACACCCCCATGTAATAAGCACTGTGACACTCTGCTAAGTGATAGAGGCGAGGGTGTCCCGATCTTTCGATGAGATGATAGCTATCGTTTTTGGTGGAGTAGACTTTGACGATCCGACTACGAACGTGCGAGGACGTCGCGCCTTAGCAATCGCTAAACCAACTCCGAGACGTTATTGACCACGCCGGAGCACAATCAACCTGACCACGAGGGTCTATCTCCTGCAAGCAAATGAAGAACAAGCAAGAAACTAAGATTGGCAATCTGGATATTGCGAATATAAGATGAAAGCTTTATTGATCAAGGTGGGGTTCTGTGACGTCTTGGTCTGGTCGTTGAACACAAACGAAGTACGCGAAGTTGCAGCTATGGCGAACTTTTAATCTAAACAAAACCCAAGCAAAAAGCTACTAGATGGATCTACTTATATAGGAGCAAGGGGTGGCGGGCAAGGAGGTGGGAGGACATCCCAAGGCAGCCTAAAACTAACCCTAGGTCGTACAAGGCTCATGGGCCCAACTGGAGGTGATGCAACACCTTTGGACTTGTAGTTTGACTCGGATTCTGCTACAGCGTCAGATTGTTTCGTCGATAACTCATAGCTCCGGATGAATTTTAAGGTGAATCCAATTGGGTTGGAAAGATCACAAAATCTACTTTCCAACAAAAAAAGAATCACCCAATTCGGAGTCCGTATGAAAAAGTTCTTGGCGTTTTGAATCAGGTATGTCTGTGCAGTCCGAATCTGAATCCAGAACGTGAGAGACTTGGACTCTATCTTCTCTTGGCCCAAAAGTGATGTGAGAGGACTTTTTGAACAGCACCTAAACTTCTCGTTTTCCCTTATCTTCATATGTGAATTGTACAAATGTCCCATACACCTGCAATTAGACATGGCACAAAAGTTTGTGAAGTATTTTTGTCCTGGATGACACAAATAAATTATTGCATAGTTTGCATTAGAAATCACCTCACAAATATACATGTATGCAATATTTTTGGTCATATCCAAGGTAGTCATGTCCTCATCATCCTCCCCTTCTTGAAAACAAAGCCGTCCTCGGCGTTGCTTAAGCTGAAATGTGGCTAATAAAAGAGACAAGGTGTACATGTTGTATATGTATATGTCATCCAGTTTTACTTCCCTTAGTTTTTGCATATATGACACATGTATACATGAGTAACCTTCATAGTTCATAAATTCTAAAGCCAAAATATTATCACAAGAAGTAGAAGGCATGAAAATATTGCAACTCAGTTTGCACATATAAGTGAAGCTCTTATTCATTTCAAAAGGTTGACAATGTTCATCATTAAACCATCCTAACATTGGTGAATAAACCTTAGTTGCATCAAATTTACATGCTACAACATGCTTAAATAAGCAAACACGCAATAAGTCATTGGTCACAGAATCATCACCAAGATTAGAGGTCATATTAAAATGATTAAACATTGGTTCTTTTGCATCAACAATTAATTCAATGGGTGCACTCAAAATTGTTGGTATTTCAGTTGTTTGATCACATGACGCATTCATGACAGTAACACAATTCTCTAAAATAGGTGACGTGCCCAAATCAATAGGTAACTCAACACATGATGTATTCAAGTTAACTAGGCATGCATCATTCTCATGTGAAAATGGAAAATATGTACCTTTGTCATTACCTCTTATGATCAACTCAGATGATGTAGGCACTCTCGGTGGTGAAGTGTCACATGGTGGAGATGTAGTCATCGCAACAACGGATGTGGTTGTCATAGTACGCCTAGTAGTTGAAGAAACATCTGTATCAACACTTGGAATGTGCACCGTACGCTTGTTCTCCTTGTGGGCAACACGTCATTTTATTTCCTGTTCAGCTTTGCAAGCAAGACGAAACAAATGGTCCATAGGATAACACTCTTCATGAATTAGTATCTCTTGAATATCACGGTTTAATCCTCCCTAAAATCTATCCATAAAATCTTCTTCACTTTCTTCTAAAAATGAGTGCAACAAGGTAGTTTGTAAATCATCATAATATTTTGTTACGGTGTCACTACCTTGTTTTAAATGTTGTAGTTTTTTAATCATGCCACGAGTATAATGAACATCTACGAATCTATCTCTCATGACATGTTTTAAACCATCCCAAGTAGTAGGTATATAATCAGGGTTTAACCGACAGTATTCACTCCACCAAACTAAAGCAAAGCTACTGAAAGTACTAACCGCAGCTTGAAATTTTCCACGCTCATCAAAATTATGGGAAGCAAATATAGCATTAATTTCGTACTCCCATTCAATATATAAATCAGGCCTAAAACGACCAGTAAATGGTGGCACGGAAACATTAACCTGATTATGT
Organism: Thinopyrum elongatum; assembly: GCA_011799875.1. Lineage (NCBI taxonomy): Eukaryota > Viridiplantae > Streptophyta > Magnoliopsida > Poales > Poaceae > Thinopyrum > Thinopyrum elongatum. Next base: position 253,025,616 of record CM022300.1, on the reverse strand, counting down.
GCATTCTGATGTTGTTGCTCCTCTTGTGACGGTTGTTGTATTTTCTTAGGTGATGGCAAATCTCCCACGATCGATGAAGCCCAAGCACTAACAACTCCGGAACCTGCCATGATTAGTAGAAACAAAAAAAATCGAGAATAATGTTCCTATGAACTACTAGGATGTGGTGGTTAAGCGCTCACAGTAAAGCAAATATCAATATCTTACAAGTTCTTACCATGCAGCAGGTGGTGACGGGCAACCAGCGGTGTCAAATAACTCCGAAGATTGAGTAAAGCGATTGCCAGGCGAATGTACGTATACACGGTGTAGAAATATGTGGAGCTGGGTTGGCTATATATGGTAGCAAAAGATTAGCAATAATCAATTCAGAGATGCAATGTTGAATAAACGCTCAACGACGGTACTGTGCTGGTCCTTGTCTAGACCGGACTAGAGACGCGAGCCTAGAACACCAATGAGGTCACGGCGTAGCACAACTAGCATCAATAAAGGATATGAAGTAGCTCTGAACAGCAAGATATAAGTGAAGATCACAATGGCAGTAAAGATAATGATGAGAAACAACTACCAAGTAGCATATACCAACAATTCTCTCTCCAACTTTACTCTATAAAAGTTTGTGCCAATTTTATGATAATTTTTCTCAACAAAGGCACTGACTCAAGATTTCAAATGCAAAAAGAATCACTCAATTCCGAGTTGATATGAGGAGTCAAAAAATTCTAAAACTGGCCTGAAAAACTGGAACAAGCTGTGTTCGCGAACTTCGGAGGGCAAAAAGACCTATTTAGAAGCCGATTTTGAGGTGTAAAATATTGAACTAGCTTCTGCAACTATTTTGATGCGGCTCGTCGCTAGCTTTAATTTGAGTACTCACGGAGCCAAAACAGACTTCGTATGAAAAAGATATGCCTGTTTTACTGAACACTGCACAAAACAGATTCCAATCCGAAATCAGCTGCGAGATTGAGTCTAGATAGATCCGAATTTTGTTTTTTTTCTTCTCTTTTTTTTTCTCACACTTTTTTTTTCTTTTTCTTTCTCTCTTTTTTTTTTCTCTGACTTTTTTTTTACTTTTTTTTCTCTTTTTTTTCTCTCTCCCTCTTTCCAAAACAAACTAGATAAGATGCAGATTCGATCAAGCGAAGATATGAACGGCGTCAGCTATGATTATGACAATGAACGGTGGGTAGCACGTGGTGGAATTTGATGGATGAGAGGTTGTGGACAGCGGAAGGGATAATGATGCAGCGGCGGCGTGACTAATGTGAACAGAACTCGAAACTCTAAAGGAACTAGACACTAAGACCAGCAACTCGACACGACGATGCAACCGATAATTCAATAATGCAAACAATGAAAAGAAAATTGCAAAGGCTCAGACTGGCTTGGACAAAGGATGAATAGATCTAACTTATTTTTTTGTGGCTTTTTCCTGGACAATAGGTAAGAAAATAAATCTAACCTAGGGAAAACTGGAAATTCTCACCGAGCAACCTGAAAACTGATACCACTTGATAGAGGCGAGGGTGTCCCGATCTTTCGATGAGATGATAGCTATCGTTTTTGGTGGAGTAGACTTTGACGATCCGACTACGAACGTGCGAGGACGTTGCGCCTTAGCAATCGCTAAACCAACTCCGAGAGGTTATTGACCACGCCGGAGCACAATCAACCTGACCACGAGGGTCTATCTCCTGCAAGCAAACAAAGAACAAGCAAGAAACTAAGATTGGCAATCTGGATATTGCGAATATAAGATGAAAGCTTTATTGATCAAGGTGGGGTTCTGTGACGTCTTGGTCTGGTCGTTGAACACAAACGAAGTACGCGAAGTTGCAGCTATGGCGAACTTTTAATCTAAACAAAACCCAAGCAAAAAGCTACTAGATGGATCTACTTACATAGGAGCAAGGGGTGGCGGCCAAGGAGGTGGGAGGACGTCCCAAGGCAGCCTAAAACTAACCCTAGGTCGTACAAGGCTCATGGGCCCAAGTGGAGGTGATGCAACACCTTTGGACTTGTAGTTTGACTCGGATTCTGCTACAGCGTCAGATTGTTTCGTCGATAACTCATAGCTCCGGATGAATTTTAAGGTGAATCCAATTGGGTTGGAAAGATCACGAAATCTACTTTCCAACAAAAAAAGAATCACCCAATTCGGAGTCCGTATGAAAAAGTTCTTGGCGTTTTGATTCAGGTATGTCTGTGCAGTCCGAATCTGAATCCAGAACGTGAGAGACTTGGACTCTATCTTCTCTTGGCCCAAAAGTGACATGAGAGGACTTTTTGAACAGCACCTAAACTTCTCGTTTTCCCTTATCTTCATATGTGAATTGTACAAATGTCCCATACACCTGCAATTAGACATGGCACAAAAGTTTGTGAAGTATTTTTGTCCTGGATGACACAAATAAATTATTGCATAGTTTGCATTAGAAATCACCTCACAAATATACATGTATGCAATATTTTTGGTCATATCCAAGGTAGTCATGTCCTCATCACTAAGTATGCCAAGTCATCTTCATTTGCAGTGCCTAGTCATGGTGGTTAATCAAAACAATTCAAATCCCTTCCTGAAAATCAACTCGAATTCAAAAGTGCAAAATGAAGTTGCTCAAAACTTATGGGAAAAATGTTCACTTTATAGCAAATAACCCAAAACCATTTGCTCTTAAGGAACACAACATCATCATCAATTCAAAATGGCATTAGCATTTAAAACAGTGATAAAAGGAGCATTTTAAATGCCATATTCATTTTTGAAAATTCCAAATGAATTCAAAAACTCACCAAACTTTTTGTTGCAGTAAGGGATATTGCATGTCAATTATTGATGCAAGTGCCACATTTTAGAAAAGTCATTTGAAAGCAAAAGAAATAGAAAAACAGAGAGTTTAACAGAGAACAGAAAATAAAAATAAGAAGAGGCACTGTGCACTGGGCCTAAGTGCACAGTGCCCCGATCCATCCAGATAGAGGCGAGGGTGTCCCGTCTTTCGATGAGATGAAGGCTATCGTTTTTGGTGGAGTAGACTTTGACGATCCGACTACGAACGTGCGAGGACGTCGCGCCTTAGCAATCGCTAAACCAACTCCGAGAGGTTATTGACCACGCCGGAGCACGATCAACCTGACCACGAGGGTCTATTTCCTGCAAGCAAACAAAGAACAAGCAAGAAACTAAGATTTGCAATCTGGATATTGCGAATATAAGATGAAAGCTTTATTGATCAAGGTGGGGTTCTGTGACGTCTTGGTCTGGTCGTTGAACACAAACGAAGTACGCGAAGTTGCAGCTATTGCAAACTTTTAATCTAAACAAAACCCAAAGTCTAAACGGTGCCCTAAGGGCTGTATACATGGAGGAAGAGGGGGGGATTTCGTGGCCCTTGAAGGAGGGGTCCGAAACCAACCCTATCTCTTGTTTCCCCACACATACGGACTCTAAAAACAGCCTATACTCAAGTATTTCGAAATTACATGGGCCTGGCCCAATAATAAGGTGACGCAGCACCTATAATAGCCTTTGGACGAAATTTATGAAGTGGCATCTTTTATATTTCGTCCTAGGCTTCCTGCACTCATTATGGTGGCTTCAAAGTCCTGAAATAATCACTTGTAACTCCATTCTTGTTCCCCTTGCGCATGCCATCATCTCCATGCTTGAACTTGCTCCAAGGTTCCTCTTTCTTGTCCAAGCTAGGCCCTTCATTTGTAAGCAAAACAAATGTATCCAATTTAGGCAGCATCATATTCTCATGAACATTAGAATCATTACCAAGAAACGAAAGTACCTGATAATTTAATTGGCGTGCGCGAGCTCTAGTAATTGGTCCAGTATGTATAGCAACAGGGGCTGTGGTTGTAACAATGGTATTGATGTCCTCATCATCCTCCCCTTCTTGAAATGAAGTCGTCCACGACGGAAGCTCATCTTCCTCACCCAAATAAGGCTTCAAATCTGCAATGTTAAAAGTGGGGCTAACCCCAAAATCTGCAGGCAGCTCAAGTTTATATGCATTATCATTTATTTTCTCTAACACCTGATGAGGACATCAATACCATTGTTACACCCACAGCCCCTGCTTCTATACATAGTGGACCAATTACTAGAGCTCGCGCACGCCAATTAAAATATCAGGTACTTTCGTTTCTTGGTAATGATTCTAAAGTTCATGAGAATATGATGCTGCCTAAATTGGATACATTTGTTTTGCTTACAAATGAAGGGCCTAGCTTGGACAAGAAAGAGGAACCTTGGAGCAAGTTCAAGCATGGAGATGATGGCATGCACAAGGGGAACAAGAACGGAGTTACAAGTGATGATTTCAGGACTTTGAAGCCACCATAATGAGTGCAGGAAGCCTTGGACGAAATATACAAGATGTCACTTCATAAATTTCGTCCAGAGGCTATTATAGGTGCTGCGTCACCTTATTATTGGGCCAGGCCCATGTAATTTCAAAATACTTGAGTATAGGCTGTTTTTAGAGTCTGTATGTGTGGGGAAACAAGAGATAGGGTTGGTTTCGGACCCCTCCTTCAAGGGCCACGAAATCCCCTCCTCTTCCTCCATATATACAGCCCTTAGGGCACCGTTTAGACTTTGGGTTTTGTTTAGATTAAAAGTTCGCCATAGCTGCAACTTCGCGTACTTCGTTTGTGTTCAACGACCAGACCAAGACGTCACAGAACCCCACCTTGATCAATAAAGCTTTCATCTTATATTCGCAATATCCAGATTGCAAATCTTAGTTTCTTGCTTGTTCTTCGTTTGCTTGCAGGAGATAGACCCTTGTGGTCAGGTTGATTGTGCTCCGGCGTGGTCAATAACCTCTCGGAGTTGGTTTAGCGATTGCTAAGGTGCGACGTCCTCGCACGTTCGTAGTCGGATCGTCAAAGTCTACTCCACCAAAAATGATAGCTATCATCTCATCGAAAGATCGGGACACCCTCGCCTCTATCAACACCATAAAAGGACCATCAGCACGTGGCATTAGCTTTGATTTGCGCAAATCAGGAAATCTATCCTTACGCAAATGTAACCAAACAATATCTCCAGGTGCAAACACAACATGCTTTCTACCCTTATCTCCAGCAATTTTATATTTAGCATTCATACGCTCAATGTTCTCCTTAGTTAACTCATGCATTTTTAAGATCAATTCAGCACGTTGTTTAGCATCAAAATTAACCTTCTCCGAAGATGGAAGAGGCAACAAATCAATAGGTGCACAAGGTAGGAAACCATATACAATTTCAAAAGGGCACATCTTAGTAGTAGAATGCAATGAACGATTATAAGCAAATTCAATATGAGGCAAGCATTCTTCCCACATTTTCTTGTTATTCTTCAAAACAGCCCTAAGCATAGTAGACAATGTTCTATTGACTACTTCAGTTTGTCCATCAGTTTGGGGGTGACAAGTAGTACTAAAAAGCAGTTTAGTCCCCAACTTAGCCCATAAACATCTCCAAAAGTGGCTAAGAAATTTGGTATCACGATCTGAAACAATAGTATTTGGCACACCATGCAAGTGAATAATTTCACGAAAGAACAAATCAGCAACATTAGCAGCATCATCGCTTTTATGACATGGTATAAAGTGTGCCATTTTCGAGAACCTATCCACGACAACAAATATGCTATCCCCCCCTTCTTTGTTCGAGGTAAACCCAAAACAAAGTCCATAGATATATCCTCCCATGGAACACTAGGTACACGCAAAGGCATATATAAACCATGAGGATTGAGTCGTGACTTAGCTTTTTGACATGTAGTGCAGCGAGCAACAAAGCGCTCAACATCCCGTCTCATCTTTGGCCAAAAGAAATGTGTAGCAAGTACATCCTCCGTCTTCTTTACGCCAAAGTGTCCCATTAATCCTCCTCCATGTGCCTCCTGCAACAACAAAAGACGAACGGAGCTAGCTGGAATGCATAGCTTGTTAGCACGAAACACAAATCCATCGTTAACGACGAACTTGTTCCATGTTCTCCCTTCTTTACAATTCTGCAATACATCTTTACATTCAGGATCATGCACATATTGATCTTTGATGGTCTCCAAACCAAATATTTTAAAGTCAAGTTGTGAAAGCATAGTATAACGACGAGACGATGCATCAGCAATAACATTTTCTTTACCCTTCTTGTGCTTAATGACATAAGGGACAGTCTCAATGAATTCAACCCATTTAGCATGTCTACGGTTCAGTTTTGCTTGACTTTTAATGTGTTTCAAAGATTCATGATCAGAATGTATAACAAATTCTTTGGGCCATAAATAATGTTGCCATGTTTCTAAGGTCCGAACAAGAGCATATAATTCTTTATCATAAGTAGAATAGTTCAGACTAGGCCCACTCAATTTTTCAGAAAAGTATGCAACAGGTTTGCCATCTTGTAATAACACACCTCCTAATCCAATTCCACTAGCATCACATTCAAGCTCAAAAGTCTTATTAAAATCAGGAAGTTGGAGTAAAGGAGCATGTGTCAACTTATCTTTCAATACCGTGAAGGCTTCTTCCTGTGCGGTACCCCAAACAAAAGGCACATCCTTCTTTGTAAGCTCATTGAGAGGTGCAGCAATGGTGCTAAAATCTCTCACAAAACGCCGATAGAAACCAGCGAGGCCAAGGAAACTCCTCATTTGTGTGACCGTTTTGGGCTGCGGCCAACTCTCAATAGCTTCAATCTTGGCTTTATCAACTTCAATTCCCTGTGGAGTAACAACATAGCCAAGAAAAGATACTCGGTCGGTGCAAAAGGTGCACTTCCCAAGGTTACCAAACAAACGTGCATCACGTAGAGCAATAAAAACAGCACGTAAATGTTCCAAATGTTCCTCCAAAGATCTGCTATAAATCAATATATCATCAAAGTAAACTACAACAAATCGTCCAATGAAAGCACGTAAAACTTCGTTCATTAATCTCATGAAAGTACTAGGTGCATTAGTTAACCCAAAAGGCATGACTAACCACTCATATAAACCGAACTTAGTTTTAAATGCTGTTTTCCATTCATCTCCCAATTTCATACGAATTTGATTGTATCCACTACGCAAATCAACTTTGGAGAATATTGTAGAGCCACTCAATTCATCAAGCATATCATCTAGCCTAGGAATAGGATGACGATAACGAATAGTAATATTATTAATGCCTCTACAATCAACACACATACGCGACGTACCATCCTTTTTTGGCACTAGTATAATAGGAACAGCACAAGGACTAAGAGATTCGCATATATAACCTTTGTCGAGCAGCTCCTGTACTTGACGCATAATCTCCTTCGTCTCCTCTGGATTGGTAAGGTATGGCGCACGGTTTGGCAATGAAGCACCGGGAATTAAGTCAATCTGATGCTCAATCCCGCGAATAGGTGGTAATCCCGGTGGCACGTCTTGTGGAAAGACGTCAGCGAACTCCTGCAAAATGTTAGTGACAGCAGGAGGCAAAGAGGAAGGCACGTCCTCGAATGAAAATAATGCCTCTTTGCACACAAAAGCATAGCAAACAGATTTGCTTAAATCTAGCTCATCAATATCAGATTTGGTGGCAAGTAAACACGCATTTTTCAATTTAATTTCAGAAGCAACACTAGATGGTTTATTATTAGGCTTCATTTGTTACTCAAATTCTTTTGCCACAATCTGATTTTCACTCTTATTTTTCTCTTGTTTTGCTTTACTAGCTCTATTAATATCATCTTTCAAAATAGAACCAGGAGTCATAGGAAGCAAAGTAATATGTTTATCCTTATGAACAAGAGTATACTGATTGTTTCTACCATGGTGTACAGAATTTTTATCAAATTGCCATGGTCTACCAAGTAATAAGGAACACGCTTGCATGGGTACCACATCACAATCAACATAATCAGCATATGTAGAGATACTAAAATGCACACGAACAGTACGTGTTACCTTAACCTTGCCACTGTTGTTGAACCATTGGATATAGTAAGGATGTGGATGTGGTCTTGTGGTGAGAGATAGCTTCTCCACCATCTCCATGCTAGCCAAGTTGTTGCAGCTCCCTCCATCTATGATGACGCGAACAGAACGTTCCTTCACAACTCCCTTTGTATGGAACAAATTATGCCTCTGATTTTGCTCAGCTTGTGTGACCTGCACACTCAAAACACATTGAGAAACTAAATATTCATACCTGTCAGCGTCTTCAGGAGCCATGTATTGCGTCTCATGATCAGAATCATCTCCACCGTGTTCTTCACTTGTAATAAGAGCCAAAGTCTCCTCATCATAGTCACTAGCGGACTCATACCCACCATCCTCAGTAGCAATCATAACACGCGGAGATTGGCATTCTCTCGCATAATGACCTCTTCCCTTACAACGACGACAAATAATATCATGTGTGTGCCCTGTTGATGCCATAGATGAAGAAGAGCTCTGGGCAGGCCCAGAAGGTGTACTCTTGGCAGATGGTGGTGGTGGTGCCTGTTTTCTTGTGTCTCGGTTGGAATTGGCGGCTGAAGTCAGTGGTGCTGCAGTAGGACGTGTGGGGGTAGAGGAGGCACGCGGTGTCCATGATGAAGATCGACCTGCAGAAAAATTAGTTCGCGCCAATGCCTGTCGATCCTGCACTTCACGTTCAGCTTTACAAGCAAGTTGGAATAAACGAGTGATATTATTATACTCCTTATACTCTAGAATCGTCTGAATCTCTCTATTTAATCCACCCATGAAACGTGCAAGCATAGCTTCATTCTCCTCAACAATACCACATCTAATCATGCCAGTTTGTAATTCCTGATAGTATTCTTCTATAGAATTTTTTTCCTTGTCTTAAGCGCTGCAATTTTTGAAGTAATTCACGTTGATAATATGGTGGAACCCAACGAGTACGCATAGCAGTTTTCAAAGCAGCCCAAGTAGTTGGAATAGGATATAATCTACAATGTTCAGACCACCATACACATGCAAAACTAGTAAAAGCACAAACAGCAGCAGCAACACGTCTCTCCTCGGGATATTGTAAACATGTAAAACGTTGTTCAGTTTCTAACTCCCAAGTAAGATATATATCAGGAACATATCTACCCTCAAATGGTGGAATATTCAATTTCAATTTAGGAAGATGGTCATGATCTCGTACCTGAGCTGGTAATGCAGCCCTACCATTGCGATTATTGGCATGTGGACGACCTGGTGCTGGTACGTAGTTCTGATTTTGATCAACCTCATCCTCGTAATCGCCCGCATAATCGTCCTCCTTAGCGGCAGCAGGAGCCATAGAAGCATCAACAGTAGGTGCAGCGACACCAGAAGTTTGACCAGGCTCAAGGGGAACACGCTGTGCTCGTCCCACTTGATTTGGAAGGCGACGTTGTTGTTGTTGTAGGGGTGTGATGAGGACATCAATACCATTGTTACACCCACAACCCCTGCTTCTATACATACTGGACCAATTACTAGAGCTCGCGCACGCCAATTAAAATATCAGGTACTTTCGTTTCTTGGTAATGATTCTAAAGTTCATGAGAATATGATGCTGCCTAAATTGGATACATTTGTTTTGCTTACAAATGAAGGGCCTAGCTTGGACAAGAAAGAGGAACCTTGGAGCAAGTTCAAGCATGGAGATGATGGCATGCACAAGGGGAACAAGAACGGAGTTACAAGTGATGATTTCAGGACTTTGAAGCCACCATAATGAGTGCAGGAAGCCTTGGACGACATATACAAGATGTCACTTCATAAATTTCGTCCAGAGGCTATTATAGGTGCTGCGTCACCTTATTATTGGGCTAGGCCCATGTAATTTCGAAATACTTGAGAATAGGCTGTTTTTAGAGTCCGTATGTGTGGGGAAACAAGAGATAGGGTTGGTTTCGGACCCCTCCTTCAAGGGCCACGAAATCCCCTCCTCTTCCTCCATATATACAGCCCTTAGGGCACTGTTTAGACTTTGGGTTTTGTTTAGATTAAAAGTTCGCCATAGCTGCAACTTCGCGTACTTCGTTTGTGTTCAACAACCAGACCAAGACGTCACAGAACCCCACCTTGATCAATAAAGCTTTCATCTTATATTCGCAATATCCAGATTGCAAATCTTAGTTTCTTGCTTGTTCTTCGTTTGCTTGCAGGAGATAGACCCTCGTGGTCAGGTTGATTGTGCTCCGGCGTGGTCAATAACCTCTCGGAGTTGGTTTAGCGATTGCTAAGGCGCGACGTCCTCGCACGTTCGTAGTCGGATCGTCAAAGTCTACTCCACCAAAAACGATAGCTATCATCTCATCGAAAGATCGGGACACCCTCGCCTCTATCAAGTGGTATCAGATTCCCAGGTTGCTCGGTGAGATTTACAGTTTTTCGTAGTTTAGATCGAGTCTGTTCTTCATACCTACAGTCCAGGAAAAAGCCAAAAAAATTTTTTTAGGGTTAGTTCATCATATCCGAACCAATCTGAGCCTTTGCATAATCTTTTTAGGGTTTTTGCTTTGTTGAATTTGCGGTTGCATCGTCGTGTCAAGTTGCTGGTCTTAGCGTCTAGTTCTTTAGAGTTTCGAGTTCTGTTCACAAGTTGTCACGCCGCCGCCGCACCATCATCATCGCCCCTACCATATACCACCACCGATCCGAGTCCAGATACCACCACCGATCCGAGTCCATATACCACCACCAATTAGAGCCCACATATACTACCGTCATATACCATCACCAGTCCGAGCTCCACCATATTCATCTCTGCCACCAGTCCAAGTCCGAGTCCAGTATTTATTCCTTTATTTTAGAGTTCCAGATCACGCGATACTACGAGTCGTGAACAAGTCGGATTCCCCAATTTTCGTGCTACCCGCAGAAGAAAAATAGTTCCAGTTTTTTTTTTTTTAAAAAAAAAGAGGAAAAAAAAGTGCAAAAAAAATATATATATATTCAGAGTGTGCTCCTCCCTTGTTTACGTGCAGCGCCGTGATTTTTGTTAGTGTTCTAGGCTCGCGTCTCTAGCACGGTCTAGCCTAGGACCAGCACAGTACCGTCGTTGAGAGTTTATTCAACATTGCATCTCTGAATTGATTATTGCTGACCCTTTTTGCTACCATATCATAAGCCTTCCCAGCTCCACATATCATCTACATCGTGCGTTTGACACCACCTGGCAATCGCTCTGTCCAAGCTCTGAGAGTTTTGACTACAAAGGTTGCCGATCACCACCTGCTGCTGGGTAAGAACTGGTAAGAATTTGAGATTTGCTTGACGGATTTTTGACACCACACCACACCACCACCACTTTCTAGTAGTCTGTAGGATCATATTCTTGTGTGTTTCTATTGCTGCTAACCATGGCAGGATCACAAGCCGACGAGATTGACTGGGAGAACATGACGAACAAGGAGTTGCATGATAAATTTCAGCAAATGATGAGTGGCCAGGTGGGAGATGTGCTAAACAGATTTGAAGAGGCCATGGAGAAGATAGATGGCATGGAGAAGTCGTTCGAGACAAAGCTGGATAACAAGTTTAATGAATTGCTCACGCGTCTTCCCCAACCACCACCGGCTGCACCTGTCGCACCTCTGCAACGACAACAACAACGCCCCCTTCCAAATCAGTTCGGACGAGCGAAGCGTGTTCCTCTTGAGGATGGCCAAACTTCTGGTGCTGCTGTACCTACTGTTGATGCTTCTTTGGCTTTTGCTCCTGCTGCTGCTGGTGCCGAGGAGGAGGATGATTACGCGGGCGATTATGAGGATGAGGTTGATCAAAATCATAACTACGTGCAACCACCAGCACCAGGTCGTCCACATGCAAATAATCGCAATGGTAGGTCTGCACCACCACTTCAGGTACGAGATCATGACCATCTTCCTAAATTAAAATTGAATATTCCACCATTCGAGGGTAGATATGTTCCTGATATATATCTGATGAGGACATCAATACCATTGTTACACCCACAGCCCCTGCTTCTATACATACTGGACCAATTACTAGAGCTCGCGCACGCCAATTAAATTATCAGGTACTTTCGTTTCTTGGTAATGATTCTAAAGTTCATGAGAATATGATGCTGCCTAAATTGGATACATTTGTTTTGCTTACAAATGAAGGCCCTAGCTTGGACAAGAAAGAGGAACCTTGGAGCAAGTTCAAGCATGGAGATGATGGCATGCACAAGGGGAACAAGAACGGAGTTACAAGTGATGATTTCAGGACTTTGAAGCCACCATAATGAGTGCAGGAAGCCTTGGACGAAATATATAAGATGTCACTTCATAAATTTCGTCCAGAGGCTATTATAGGTGCTGCGTCACCTTATTATTGGGCCAGGCCCATGTAATTTCGAAATACTTGAGTATAGGCTGTTTTTAGAGTCCGTATGTGTGGGGAAACAAGAGATAGGGTTGGTTTCGGACCCCTCCTTCAAGGGCCACGAAATCCCCTCCTCTTCCTCCATATATACAGCCCTTAGGGCACCGTTTAGACTTTGGGTTTTGTTTAGATTAAAAGTTCGCCATAGCTGCAACTTCGCGTACTTCGTTTGTGTTCGACGACCAGACCAAGACGTCACAGAACCCCACCTTGATCAATAAAGCTTTCATCTTATATTCGCAATATCCAGATTGCAAATCTTAGTTTCTTGCTTGTTCTTCGTTTGCTTGCAGGAGATAGACCCTCGTGGTCAGGTTGATTGTGCTCCGGCGTGGTCAATAACCTCTCGGAGTTGGTTTAGCGATTGCTAAGGCGCGACGTCCTCGCACGTTCATAGTCGGATCGTCAAAGTCTACTCCACCAAAAACGATAGCTATCATCTCATCGAAAGATCGGGACACCCTCGCCTCTATCAAGCGCCGTGATTTTTGTTAGTGTTCTAGGCTCGCGTCTCTAGCACGGTCTAGCCTAGGACCAGCACAGTACCGTCGTTGAGAGTTTATTCAACATTGCATCTCTGAATTGATTATTGCTGACCCTTTTTGCTACCATATCATAAGCCTTCCCAGCTCCACATACATCTACATCGTGCGTTTGACACCACCTGGCAATCGCTCTGTCCAAGCTCTGAGAGTTTTGACTACAAAGGTTGCCGATCACCACCTACTGCTGGGTAAGAACTGGTAAGAATTTGAGATTTGCTTGACGGATTTGTGACACCACACCACACCACCACCACTTTCTAGTAGTCTGTAGGATCATATTCTTGTGTGTTTCTATTGCTGCTAACCATGGCAGGATCACAAGCCGACGAGATTGACTGGGAGAACATGACGAACAAGGAGTTGCATGATAAATTTCAGCAAATGATGAGTGGCTAGGTGGGAGATGTGCTAAACAGATTTGAAGAGGCCATGGAGAAGATAGATGGCATGGAGAAGTCGTTCGAGACAAAGCTGGATAACAAGTTTAATGAATTGCTCACGCGTCTTCCCCAACCACCACCGGCTGCACCTGTCGCACCTCTGCAACGACAACAACAACGCCCCCTTCCAAATCAGTTCGGACGAGCGAAGCGTGTTCCTCTTGAGGATGGCCAAACTTCTGGTGCTGCTGTACCTACTGTTGATGCTTCTTTGGCTCCTGCTCCTGCTGCTGCTAGTGCCAAGGAGGAGGATGATTACGCGGGCGATTATGAGGATGAGGTTGATCAAAATCATAACTACGTGCAACCACCAGCACCAGGTCGTCCACATGCAAATAATCGCAATGGTAGGTCTGCACCACCACTTCAGGTACGAGATCATGACCATCTTCCTAAATTAAAATTGAATATTCCACCATTCGAGGGTAGATATGTTCCTGATATATATCTTACTTGGGAGTTAGAAACTGAACAACGTTTTACATGTTTACAATATCCCGAGGAACGACGTGTTGCTGCTGCTGTTTGTGCTTTCACTAGTTTTGCATGTGTATGGTGGTCTGAACATTGTAGATTATATCCTATTCCAGCTACGTGGGCTGCTTTGAAAACTGCTATGCGTACTCGTTAGGTTCCACCATATTATCAACGTGAATTACTTCAAAAATTGCAGCGCTTAAGACAAGGAAAAAATTCTGTAGAAGAATATTATCAGGAATTACAAACTGGCATGATTAGATGTGGTATTGTTGAGGAGAATGAAGCTATGCTTGCACGTTTCATGGGTGGATTAAATAGAGAGATTCAGACCATTCTAGAGTATAAGGAGTATAATAATATCACTCGTTTATTCCATCTTGCTTGTAAAGCTGAACGTGAAGTGCAGGCTCGACAGGCATTGGCGCGAACTAATTTTTCTGCCGGTCGATCTTCATCATGGACACCGCGTGCCTCCTCTACCCCCACACGTCCTACTGCAGCACCACTGACTTCAGCCGCCAATTCCAACCGAGATACAAGAAAACAGGCACCACCACCACCATCTGCCAAGAGTACACCTTCTGGGCCTGGCCAGAGCTCTTCTTCATCTATGGCATCAACAGGGCACACACATGATATTATTTGTCGTCGTTGTAAGGGAAGAGGTCATTATGCGAGAGAATGCCAATCTCCGCGTGTTATGATTGCTACTGAGGATGGTGGGTATGAGTCCGCTAGTGATTATGATGAGGAGACTTTGGCTCTTATTACAAGTGAAGAACACGGTGGAGATGATTCTGATCATGAGACGCAATACATGGCTCCTGAAGACGTTGACAGGTATGAATGTTTAGTTGCTCAACGTGTTTTGAGTGTGCAGGTCACACAAGCTGAGCAAAATCAGAGGCATAATTTGTTCCATACAAAGGGAGTTGTGAAGGAACGTTCTGTTCGCGTCATCATAGATGGAGGGAGCTGCAACAACTTGGCTAGCATGGAGATGGTGGAGAAGCTATCTCTCACCACAAGACCACATCCACATCCTTACTATATCCAATGGTTCAACAACAGCGGCAAGGTTAAGGTAACACGTACTGTTCGTGTGCATTTTAGTATCTCTACATATGCTGATTATGTTGATTGTGATGTGGTACCCATGCAAGCATGTTCATTATTACTTGGTAGACCATGGCAATTTGATAAAAATTCTGTACACCATGGTAGAAACAATCAGCATACTCTTGTTCATAAGGATAAACATATTACTTTGCTTCCTATGACTCCTCATTCTATTTTGAAAGATGATATTAATAGAGCTAGTAAAGCAAAACAGGAGAAAAATAAGAGTGAAAATCAGATTGTGGCAAAAGAATTTGAGCAACAAATGAAGCCTAATAATAAACCATCTAGTGTTGCTTCTGAAATTAAATTGAAAAGTGCGTGCTTACTTGCCACCAAATCTGATATTGATGATCTAGATTTCAGCAATTCTGTTTGCTATGCTTTTGTGTGCAAAGAGGCGTTATTTTCATTCGAGGACGTGCCTTCCTCTTTGCCTCCTGCGGTCACTAACATTTTGCAGGAGTTCGCTGACGTCTTTCCACAAGACGTGCCACCGGGATTACCACCTATTCGCGGGATTGAGCATCAGATTGACTTAATTCCCGGTGCTTCGTTGCCAAACCGTGCGCCATACCGTACCAATCCAGAGGAGACGAAGGAGATTATGCGTCAAGTACAGGAGTTGCTCGACAAAGGTTATATACGCGAATCCCTTAGTCCTTGTGCTGTTCCTATTATTCTAGTGACGAAAAAGGATGGTACATCGCGTATGTGTGTTGATTGTAGAGGCATTAATAATATTACTATTCGTTATCATCATCCTATTCCTAGACTAGATGATATGCTTGATGAATTGAGTGGCTCTACAATATTCTCCAAAGTTGATTTGCGTAGTGGATACCATCAAATTCGTATGAAATTGGGGGATGAATGGAAAACAGCATTTAAAACAAAGTTTGGATTATATGAGTGGTTAGTCATGCCTTTTGGGTTAACTAATGCACCTAGTACTTTCATGAGATTAATGAACGAAGTTTTACGTGCTTTCATTGGACGATTTGTGGTAGTCTATTTTGATGATATACTGATTTATAGCAGATCTTTGGAGGAACATTTGGAACATTTACGTGCTGTTTTTATTGCTTTACGTGATGCACGTTTGTTTGGTAACCTTGGGAAGTGCACCTTTTGCACCGACCGAGTATCTTTTCTTGGCTATGTTGTTACTCCACAGGGAATTGAAGTTGATAAAGCCAAGATTGAAGCTATTGAGAGTTGGCTACAGCCCAAAACGGTCACTCAAGTGAGGAGTTTTCTTGGACTCGCTGGTTTCTATAGGCGTTTTGTGAGAGATTTCAGCACCATTGCTGCACCTCTCAATGAGCTTACAAAGAAGGATGTGCCTTTTGTTTGGGGTACCTCACAGGAAGAAGCCTTCACGGTATTGAAAGATAAGTTGACACATGCTCCTTTACTCCAACTTCCTGATTTTAATAAGACTTTTGAGCTTGAATGTGATGCTAGTGGAATTGGATTAGGAGGTGTTTTATTACAAGATGGCAAACCTGTTGCATACTTTTCTGAAAAATTGAGTGGGCCTAGTCTGAACTATTCTACTTATGATAAAGAATTATATGCTCTTGTTCGGACCTTAGAAACATGGCAACATTATTTATGGCCCAAAGAATTTGTTATACATTCTGATCATGAATCTTTGAAACACATTAAAAGTCAAGGGAAACTGAACCGTAGACATGCTAAATGGGTTGAATTTATTGAGACTTTCCCTTATGTCATTAAACACAAGAAGGGTAAAGAAAATGTTATTGCTGATGCATTGTCTCGTCGTTATACTATGCTTTCACAACTTGACTTTAAAATATTTGGTTTGGAGACCATCAAAGATCAATATGTGCATGATGCTGAATTTAAAGATGTATTGCAGAATTGTAAGGAAGGGAGAACATGGAACAAGTTCGTCGTTAACGATGGATTTGTGTTTCGTGCTAACAAGCTATGCATTCCAGCTAGCTCCGTTCGTCTTTTGTTGTTGCAGGAGGCGCATGGAGGAGGATTAATGGGACACTTTGGCGTGAAGAAGACGGAGGATATACTTGCTACACATTTCTTTTGGCCAAAGATGAGACGGGATGTTGAGCGTTCTTGATAGAGGCGAGGGTGTCCCGATCTTTCGATGAGATGATAGCTATCGTTTTTGGTGGAGTAGACTTTGACGATCCGACTACGAACGTGCGAGGACGTCGCGCCTTAGCAATCGCTAAACCAACTCCGAGAGGTTATTGACCACGCCGGAGCACAATCAACCTGACCACGAGGGTCTATCTCCTGCAAGCAAACGAAGAACAAGCAAGAAACTAAGATTTGCAATCTGGATATTGCGAATATAAGATGAAAGCTTTATTGATCAAGGTGGGGTTCTGTGACGTCTTGGTCTGGTCGTTGAACACAAACGAAGTACGCGAAGTTGCAGCTATGGCGAACTTTTAATCTAAATAAAACCCAAAGTCTAAACGGTGCCCTAAGGGCTGTATATATGAAGGAAGAGGAGGGGATTTCGTGGCCCTTGAAGGAGGGGTCCGAAACCAACCCTATCTCTTGTTTCCCCACACATACGGACTCTAAAAACAGCCTATACTCAAGTATTTCGAAATTACATGGGCCTGGCCCAATAATAAGGTGACGCAGCACCTATAATAGCCTCTGGACGAAATTTATGAAGTGACATCTTGTATATTTCGTCCAAGGCTTCCTGCACTCATTATGGTGGCTTCAAAGTCCTGAAATCATCACTTGTAACTCCGTTCTTGTTCCCCTTGTGCATGCCATCATCTCCATGCTTGAACTTGCTCCAAGGTTCCTCTTTCTTGTCCAAGCTAGGCCCTTCATTTGTAAGCAAAACAAATGTATCCAATTTAGGCAGCATCATATTCTCATGAACTTTAGAATCATTACCAAGAAACGAAAGTACCTGATATTTTAATTGGCGTGCGCGAGCTCTAGTAATTGGTCCAGTATGTATAGAAGCAGGGGCTGTGGGTGTAACAATGGTATTGATGTCCTCATCATCCTCCCCTTCTTGAAATGAAGTCGTCCTCGACGGAAGATCATCTTCCTCACCCAAATAAGGCTTCAGATCTGCAATGTTAAAAGTGGGACTAACCCCAAAATCTGCAGGCAGCTCAAGTTTATATGCATTATCATTTATTTTCTCTAACACCTTAAAAGGACCATCAGCACGTGGCATTAGCTTTGATTTGCGCAAATCAGGAAATCTATCCTTACGCAAATGTAACCAAACAAGATCTCCAGGTGCAAACACAAAATGTTTTCTACCCTTATCTCCAGCAAGTTTATATTTAGCATTCATACGCTCAATGTTCTCCTTAGTTAACTCATGCATTTTTAAGATCAATTCAGCACGTTGTTTAGCATCAAAATTAACCTTCTCCGAAGATGGAAGAGGCAACAAATCAATTGGTGCACGAGGAAGGAAACCATACACAATTTCAAAAGGACACATCTTAGTAGTAGAATGCAATGAACGATTATAAGCAAATTCAATATGAGGCAAGCATTATTCCCACATTTTCTTGTTATTCTTCAAAACAGCCCTAAGCATAGTAGACAATGTTCTATTGACTACTTCAGTTTGTCCATCAGTTTGGGGGTGACATGTAGTACTAAAAAGCAGTTTAGTCCCCAACTTAGCCCATAAACATCTCCAAAAGTGGCTAAGAAATTTAGTATCACGATCTGAAACAATAGTATTTGGCACACCATGCAAGCGTATAATTTCACGAAAGAACAAATCAGCAACATTAACAGCATCATCGCTTTTATGACATGGTATAAAGTGTGCCATTTTCGAGAACCTATCCACGACAACAAATATGCTATCCCTCCCCTTTTTTGTTCGAGGTAAACCTAAAACAAAGTCCATAGATATATCCTGCCAAGGAACACTAGGTACAGGCAAAGGCATATATAAACCATGAGGATTGAGTCGTGACTTAGCTTTTTGACATGTAGTGCAGCAAGCAACAAAACGCTCAACATCCCGTCTCATCTTTGGCCAAAAGAAATGTGTAGCAAGTATATCCTCCGTCTTCTTCACGCCAAAGTGTCCCATTAATCCTCCTCCATGCGCCTCCTGCAACAACAAAAGACGAACAGAGCTAGCTGGAATGCATAGCTTGTTAGCACGAAACACAAATCCATCGTTAACGACGAACTTGTTTGATAGAGGCGAGGGTGTCCCGATCTTTCGATGAGATGATAGCTATCGTTTTTGGTGGAGTAGACTTTGACGATCCGACTACGAACGTGCGAGGACGTCGCGCCTTAGCAATCGCTAAACCAACTCCGAGAGGTTATTGACCACGCCGGAGCACAATCAACCTGACCACGAGGGTCTATCTCCTGCAAGCAAACGAAGAACAAGCAAGAAACTAAGATTTGCAATCTGGATATTGCGAATATAAGATGAAAGCTTTATTGATCAAGGTGGGGATCCGAAAGCGGTCTTGGTCTGGTCGTTGGACACAAACGAAGTACACGAAGTTGCAATGGCTAACTTTTAACTAAACAAATCCCAAAGTCTAAACGGTGCCCTAAGGGCTGTATATATGGAGGAAGAGGAGGGGATTTCGTGGCCCTTGAAGGAGGGGTCCGAAACCAACCCTATCTCTTGTTTCCCCACACATACGGACTCTAAAAACAGCCTATACTCAAGTATTTCGAAATTACATGGGCCTGGC
Source organism: Thinopyrum elongatum (assembly GCA_011799875.1). Taxonomy (NCBI): domain Eukaryota; kingdom Viridiplantae; phylum Streptophyta; class Magnoliopsida; order Poales; family Poaceae; genus Thinopyrum; species Thinopyrum elongatum. Next base: position 253,005,953 of record CM022300.1, on the reverse strand, counting down.
CCAATAATAAGGTGACGCAGCACCTATAATAGCCTCTGGACGAAATTTATGAAGTGACATCTTGTATATTTCGTCCAAGGCTTCCTGCACTCATTATGGTGGCTTCAAAGTCCTGAAATCATCACTTGTAACTCCGTTCTTGTCCCCTTGTGCATGCCATCATCTCCATGCTTGAACTTGCTCCAAGGTTCCTCTTTCTTGTCCAAGCTAGGCCCTTCATTTGTAAGCAAAACAAATGTATCCAATTTAGGCAGCATCATATTCTCATGAACTTTAGAATCATTACCAAGAAACGAAAGTACCTGATATTTTAATTGGCGTGCGCGAGCTCTAGTAATTGGTCCAGTATGTATAGAAGCAGGGGCTGTGGGTGTAACAATGGTATTGACGTCCTCATCATCCTCCCCTTCTTGAAATGAAGTCGTCCTCGACGGAAGCTCATCTTCCTCACCCAAATAAGGCTTCAGATCTGCAATGTTAAAAGTGGGACTAACCCCAAAATCTGCAGGCAGCTCAAGTTTATATGCATTATCATTTATTTTCTCTAACACCTTAAAAGGACCATCAGCACGTGGCATTAGCTTTGATTTGCGCAAATCAGGAAATCTATCCTTACGCAAATGTAACCAAACAAGATCTCCAGGTGCAAACACAACATGTTTTCTACCCTTATCTCCAGCAAGTTTATATTTAGCATTCATACGCTCAATGTTCTCCTTAGTTAACTCATGCATTTTTAAGATCAATTCAGCACGTTGTTTAGCATCAAAATTAACCTTCTCCGAAGATGGAAGAGGCAACAAATCAATTGGTGCACGAGGAAGGAAACCATACACAATTTCAAAAGAACACATCTTAGTAGTAGAATGCAATGAACGATTATAAGCAAATTCAATATGAGGCAAGCATTCTTCCCACATTTTCTTGTTATTCTTCAAAACAGCCCTAAGCATAGTAGACAATGTTCTATTGACTACTTCAGTTTGTCCATCAGTTTGGGGGTGACATGTAGTACTAAAAAGCAGTTTAGTCCCCAACTTAGCCCATAAACATCTCCAAAAGTGGCTAAGAAATTTAGTATCACGATCTGAAACAATAGTATTTGGCACACCATGCAAGCGTATAATTTCACGAAAGAACAAATCAGCAACATTAACAGCATCATCGCTTTTATGACATGGTATAAAGTGTGCCATTTTCGAGAACCTATCCACGACAACAAATATGCTATCCCTCCCCTTCTTTGTTCGAGGTAAACCTAAAACAAAGGCCATAGATATATCCTCCCAAGGAACACTAGGTACAGGCAAAGGCATATATAAACCATGAGGATTGAGTCGTGACTTAGCTTTTTGACATGTAGTGCAGCGAGCAACAAAACGCTCAACATCCCGTCTCATCTTTGGCCAAAAGAAATGTGTAGCAAGTATATCCTCCGTCTTGTTCACGCCAAAGTGTCCCATTAATCCTCCTCCATGCGCCTCCTGCAACAACAAAAGACGAACGGAGCTAGCTGGAATGCATAGCTTGTTAGCACGAAACACAAATCCATCGTTAACGACGAACTTGTTCCATGTTCTCCCTTCCTTACAATTCTGCAATACATCTTTAAATTCAGCATCATGCACATATTGATCTTTGATGGTCTCCAAACCAAATATTTTAAAGTCAAGTTGTGAAAGCATAGTATAACGACGAGACAATGCATCAGCAATAACATTTTCTTTACCCTTCTTGTGTTTAATGACATAAGGGAAAGTCTCAATAAATTCAACCCATTTAGCATGTCTACGGTTCAGTTTTGCTTGACTTTTAATGTGTTTCAAAGATTCATGATCAGAATGTATAACAAATTCTTTGGGCCATAAATAATGTTGCCATGTTTCTAAGGTCCGAACAAGAGCATATAATTCTTTATCATAAGTAGAATAGTTCAGACTAGGCACACTCAATTTTTCAGAAAAGTATGCAACAGGTTTGCCATCTTGTAATAAAACACCTCCTAATCCAATTCCACTAGCATCACATTCAAGCTCAAAAGTCTTATTAAAATCAGGAAGTTGGAGTAAAGGAGCATGTGTCAACTTATCTTTCAATACCGTGAAGGCTTCTTCCTGTGAGGTACCCCAAACAAAAGGCACATCCTTCTTTGTAAGCTCATTGAGAGGTGCAGCAATGGTGCTGAAATCTCTCACAAAACGCCTATAGAAACCAGCGAGTCCAAGAAAACTCCTCACTTGAGTGACCGTTTTGGGCTGTAGCCAACTCTCAATAGCTTCAATCTTGGCTTTATCAACTTCAATTCCCTGTGGAGTAACAACATAGCCAAGAAAAGATACTCGGTCGGTGCAAAAGGTGCACTTCCCAAGGTTACCAAACAAACGTGCATCACGTAAAGCAATAAAAACAGCACGTAAATGTTCCAAATGTTCCTCCAAAGATCTGCTATAAATCAGTATATCATCAAAATAGACTACCACAAATCGTCCAATGAAAGCACGTAAAACTTCGTTCATTAATCTCATGAAAGTACTAGGTGCATTAGTTAACCCAAAAGGCATGACTAACCACTCATATAATCCAAACTTTGTTTTAAATGCTGTTTTCCATTCATCCCCCAAACTGATGGACAAACTGAAGTAGTCAATAGAACATTGTCTACTATGCTTAGGGCTGTTTTGAAGAATAACAAGAAAATGTGGGAAGAATGCTTGCCTCATATTGAATTTGCTTATAATCGTTCATTGCATTCTACTACTAAGATGTGTCCTTTTGAAATTGTGTATGGTTTCCTTCCTCGTGCACCAATTGATTTGTTGCCTCTTCCATCTTCGGAGAAGGTTAATTTTGATGCTAAACAACATGCTGAATTGATCTTAAAAATGCATGAGTTAACTAAGGAGAACATTGAGCGTATGAATGCTAAATATAAACTTGCTGGAGATAAGGGTAGAAAACATGTTGTGTTTGCACCTGGAGATCTTGTTTGGTTACATTTGCGTAAGGATAGATTTCCTGATTTGCGCAAATCAAAGCTATTGCCACGTGCTGATGGTCCTTTTAAGGTGTTAGAGAAAATAAATGATAATGCATATAAACTTGAGCTGCCTGCAGATTTTGGGGTTAGTCCCACTTTTAACATTGCAGATCTGAAGCCTTATTTGGGTGAGGAAGATGAGCTTCCGTCGAGGACGACTTCATTTCAAGAAGGGGAGGATGATGAGGACATCAATACCATTGTTACACCCACAGCCCCTGCTTCTATACATACTGGACCAATTACTAGAGCTCGCGCACGTCAATTAAAATATCAGGTACTTTCGTTTCTTGGTAATGATTCTAAAGTTCATGAGAATATGATGCTGCCTAAATTGGATACATTTGTTTTGCTTACAAATGAAGGGCCTAGCTTGGACAAGAAAGAGGAACCTTGGAGCAAGTTCAAGCATGGAGATGATGGCATGCACAAGGGGAACAAGAACGGAGTTACAAGTGATGATTTCACGACTTTGAAGCCACCATAATGAGTGCAGGCAGCCTTGGACGAAATATACAAGATGTCACTTCATAAATTTCGTCCAGAGGCTATTATAGGTGCTGCGTCACCTTATTATTGGGCCAGGCCCATGTAATTTCGAAATACTTGAGTATAGGCTGTTTTTAGAGTCCGTATGTGTGGGGAAACAAGAGATAGGGTTGGTTTCGGACCCCTCCTTCAAGGGCCACGAAATCCCCTCCTCTTCCTCCATATATACAGCCCTTAGGGCACCGTTTAGACTTTGGGTTTTGTTTAGATTAAAAGTTCGCCATAGCTGCAACTTCGCGTACTTCGTTTGTGTTCAACGACCAGACCAAGACGTCACAGAACCCCACCTTGATCAATAAAGCTTTCATCTTATATTCGCAATATCCAGATTGCAAATCTTAGTTTCTTGCTTGTTCTTCGTTTGCTTGCAGGAGATAGACCCTCGTGGTCAGGTTGATTGTGCTCCGGCGAGGTCAATAACCTCTCGGAGTTGGTTTAGCGATTGCTAAGGCGCGACGTCCTCGCACGTTCGTAGTCGGATCGTCAAAGTCTACTCCACCAAAAACGACAGCTATCATCTCATCGAAAGATCGGGACACCCTCGCCTCTATCAGGGTGCGACAGGTGCAGCCGGCGGTGGTTGTGGAAGACGCGCGAGCAATTCATTAAACTTGTTATCGAGCTTTGTTTCGAACGTCTTCTCAATTCCATCTATCTTCTCCATGGCCTCTTCAAATCTGTTTAGCACATCTTGCACCTGTCCACTCATCATTTGCTGAAATTTATCATGTAGCTATTTGTTCGTCATGTTCTCCCAATCAGTCTCATCGGCTTGTGATCCTTCCATGGTTAGCAGCAATAGAAACACACAAGAATATGATCCTACAGACTACTAGGAAGTGGTGGTGGTGGTGTATCACAAATCCGTCAAGCGAATCTCAAATGCTTACCAGTTCTTACCGTGCAGCAGGTGGTGAGCGGCCACCGTTGTAGTCAAAACTCTCAAAGATTGGACAGAGTGATTGCCAGGTGGTGCCAAAGGCACGACGTAGATGTATGTGGAGCTGGGAAGGCTTATGATATGGTAGCAAAAATGTCAGCAATAATCAATTCAGAGATGCAAAGTTGAATAAACGCTCAACGACGGTACTGTGCTGGTCCTAGGCTAGACCGTACTAGAGACGCGAGCCTAGAACACTAAAAAAATCACGGCGCGGCACATAAACAAGGGAAGAGCACACTCTAAAAAAATTTGTTTTTTTTTCTGCGCTCTTTTTTTTTTGCAAAAAATCACTATAATGGCGAGTGTCTCAAAACTCTTCCCAAGTCAAACTATTAGGATTGGTACGAAATTTTTTTTTGACAATTTTTTTTTCGGAAATCAGGGCAGCGACGATGAAAAAGTGCGACAAAAAATCACTATGATGGCGATTGTCTCAAAACGCTCCCTGGGACCTAAAAATAGGATAGGGAAAAAATATTTTTGACTGCCGAAATTTTGGCCTAAAAACTGCCCGGGGGTCTCCAGACTTTTTTTTTTTCGAAATCTACTCAGGCAAGGAAACACGAATCGGAAAATAGATGGGTCTCAAAAACAAACCTAATATGAAAAGAACTCGGATTGGTGGTGGATATATGGTGGTAGAATATGGCAGCGGTGATGGTATATGGCAGCGGTGGTAGGATATGGCAGCGGTGGTGGTATATGGCAGCAGCGATGAAGATGGTGCGGCGGCGGCATGACAACTTATGACCAGAACTCGAAACTCTAAAGGACTAGATGCTAAGACCAGCAACTAGACACGACGATGCAACCGCAAATTCAACAAAGCAAAAACCCTAAAAAGATTATGCAAAGGCTCAGATTGGTTCAGATATGATGAACTAACCCTAATTTTTTTTTGGCTTTTTCGTGGACTCTAGGTATGAAGAACAGACTCGATCTAAACTACGAAAAACTGTAAAATCTCACCAAGCAACCTGGAAATCTGATACCACTTGATAGAGGCGAGGGTGTCCCGTCTTTCGATGAGATGAAGGCTATCGTTTTTGGTGGAGTAGACTATAACGATCCGACTACGAACGTGCGAGGATGTCGCGCCTTAGCAATCGCTAAACCAACTCCGAGAGGTTATTGACCACGCTGGAGCACGATCAACCTGACCACGAGGGTCTATTTCCTGCAAGCAAACGAAGAACAAGCAAGATACTAAGATTTGCAATCTGGATATTGCGAATATAAGATGAAAGCTTTATTGATCTAGGTGGGGTTCTGTGATGTCTTGGTCTGGTCGTTGAACACAAACGAAGTACGCGAAGTTGTGATAGAGGCGAGGATGTCCCGATCTTTCGATGAGATGATAGCTATCGTTTTTGGTGGAGTAGACTTTGACGATCCGACTACGAACGTGCGAGGACGTCGCGCCTTAGCAATCGCTAAACCAACTCCGAGAGGTTATTGACCACGCCGGAGCACAATCAACCTGACCACGAGGGTCTATCTCCTGCAAGCAAACGAAGAACAAGCAAGAAACTAAGATTTGCAATCTGGATATTGCGAATATAAGATGAAAGCTTTATTGATCAAGGTGGGGTTCTGTGACGTCTTGGTCTGGTCGTTGAACACAAACGAAGTACGCGAAGTTGCAGCTATGGCGAACTTTTAATCTAAACAAAACCCAAAGTCTAAACGGTGCCCTAAGGGCTGTATATATGGAGGAAGAGGAGGGGATTTCATGGCCCTTGAAGGAGGGGTCTGAAACCAACCCTATCTCTTGTTTCCCCACACATACGGACTCTAAAAACAGCCTATACTCAAGTATTTCGAAATTACATAGGCCTGGCCCAATAATAAGGTGACGCAGCACCTATAATAGCCTCTGGACGAAATTTATGAAGTGACATCTTGTATATTTCGTCCAAGGCTTCCTGCACCCATTATGGTGGCTTCAAAGTCCTGAAATCATCACTTGTAACTCCGTTCTTGTTCCCCTTGTGCATGCCATCATCTCCATGCTTGAACTTGCTCCAAGGTTCCTCTTTCTTGTCCAAGCTAGGCCCTTCATTTGTAAGCAAAACAAATGTATCCAATTTAGGCAGCATCATATTCTCATGAACCTTAGAATCATTACCAAGAAACGAAAGTACCTGATATTTTAATTGGCGTGCGCGAGCTCTAGTAATTGGTCCAGTATGTATAGAAGCAGGGGCTGTGGGTGTAACAATGGTATTGATGTCCTCATCAAGTTGCAGCTATGGCGAACTTTTAATCTAAACAAAACCCAAAGTCTAAACGGTGCCCTAAGGGCTGTATACATGGAGGAAGATGGGGGGATTTCGTGGCCCTTGAAGGAGGGGTCCGAAACAAACCCTATCTCTTGTTTCCCCACACATACGGACTCTAAAAACACCTATACTCAAGTATTTCAAAATTACATGGGCCTGGCCCGATAATAAGGTGACGCAGCACCTATAATAGCCTCTGTACGAAATTTATGAAGTGGCATCTTTTATATTTCGTCCAGGGCTTCCTGCACTCATTATGGTGGCTTCAAAGTCCTGAAATCATCACTTGTAACTCCGTTCTTGTTCCCCTTGCGCATGCCATCATCTCCATGCTTGAACTTGCTCCAAGGTTCCTCTTTCTTGTCCAAGCTAGGCCCTTCATTTGGAAGAAAAACAAATGTATCCAATTTAGGCAGCATCATATTCTCATGAACATTAGAATCATTACCAAGAAACGAAAGTACCTGATAATTTAATTGGCGTGCGCGAGCTCTAGTAATTGGGCCAGTATGTATAGCAACAGGGGCTGTGGTTGTAACAATGGTATTGATGTCCTCATCATAGCCCACCGGCCCATCTCTCTTTCTCTCTCCTTCGCCGTGTCGGCTCGCCCGTGGACGAGCGCGCGCGCGCCGGCCGCGCGTCGACACGGCGACGGCCACCGACGCCCTGCCATCGAGGGGATAAGGCCGAAGCCCCGTGCATTCCCCCTGGTCCTCATCCACCGTTCTCCCTCTCTCCCCTCGCTCTCTTCCCCCTTGAATCCATCAGCGTCCGACGCCATCGCCGCCGCGCTTCGCCACCGCCGTAGCCAGCAGCCTCCCTGCGTCAACCGCTCGTGTCCGGGAGGATCGCCGTGGACTGCCGCCTCTTCTGGTGCTGCTGGTTGGAGCCGGGAAGCTCCACGGCGAGCGGATCGAGCCGCCCCTCTTCTCCCTGGACTCCGGCGATCTCCGGCGCCCCCAACTCCTCTGCTGCTCCTAAACCATCACCGGGCCACCGTGTGCCTCCGCTGTGAGCTCCTCCTCCTTTCCCATCTCTCTGTTCGCCCCGCACGCGCGCGCTAGCTGCTTCTTCCACGGTGCCTGAATGCGCCGCTGCCCGCGCACGTCACCGGCGTGCCTCCGTCGACCATTTGGTCACGGGGCCGAGCCCATTCTGCTCAGCGCATCGAGTAGGGCCACGCTAGCCTCGCCATTCGCTCGTTTGCGCGCTACTGCCCCGGTTCCACCATCGTCCGGTTCCGGCCATCCGCCGTGGTCGTCGCCGCCGTCGCCACCGGCCACCTCAGGCCACGGCACTGCCACCGTTCGATGCGGCGCCATCCGCTCATTCGAACGCAAGTGATTACGCGCGAAAAGACCCCCTGTGGCGCATTTCCGACGCCGGCTGCGCCCCTCCGCCGCGTTTGGAGGACGCCGGCGTTGAGCCACCGGCCGCCGCCACGCTGGCTGGCCTGGGGCCACCCCAGAGACACTGCCAGTGGGCCCCGCGGGCCCCAGTTGACTGGGTTGACCTAGTCAACTGCTGACTGGGCTGCCCAGTGAGACTGACATGTGGGCCCCCTCCGTTATTTAGTTTAAATAAAATGTTTTATAATTAAAACTAATTAGTTAACCTAATTACTCACTGACATATGGGGCCCACCCCCTAATTAACCCATTTAGTTAGTTTAATTCACTGTTAAACTAACAAAGACTGACATGTGGGTCCCACTGGACCCACATGTCAGGTTTGACCCTGGTCAGCGAGTCTGTTGACTGCTGACATCATCCTCTAGTCATGCTGACATCATAATTCATTTTAGATAATTCTGTTAAAATAAATAAATTCCAGAAAATGCAAAAATCTTTGAAAATTCATAAGAAATAAACCGTAGCTCAGATCGAAAAACTTTGTACATGAAAGTTGCTCAGAACGATGAGACAAATCTGATCGTGTCGTCTGTTTCTATGTCGGAACCCCATACGTAGGAGAACCCATAACTTTTAGCCCGAATCCGGTATATGAATAGTGCATATACACCACATAATAAATCCAACTTAAATCTTAAAATAACTAAAATGACTCAGATGCACCTTTAGGTAACCCTGCACTGCATCCTAGCATGGCATGCCCTGTGTTGCATTGTTTGCTGTCTATTTATTTGTTTCTTCCCCCTCTTCTCTCTCGATAGACCCCGACGTCGACGTAGCTCCCGAGACCGCCGCAGCTCCGGAGGTCGACTACGCCCCTGACGACCAGTCCCTTGCCGCAGAGCTTCCAGGCAAGCACCCCCCTTTTGAGCATTCCGATATTGCCTACTCGCTTCTCTCTTATGCTTGCATTAGAAGTTACTGCTGCTACTGTTATCCTATTTCTGCAGCATAGCCTGTTTATTGTAACCTGCTATTGTTACCTACCTGCTTATCCTAAACTGTTTAGTATAGGTTGGGTAGAGACCCAGCAGAGACCCCACTTTATCCCGACTGCCCCGCTGGATCATCAGAAGACCCGATCAATGGGACCGAAGACCAGGCCCCGGCACAGCACATCACTTCCCCTTAGTTGCTCGACACTACTGGGTTACTATCAAGTGCCGAGGGTGATACCTCGTTAGCACTTGTGATGATAACCTTGTAGGTTAGTTATTCGGTCATGGTCAGCGAGGGTGATTCCTCCTAGACCACCCCCGATAACGACACCGTCGCGCAACTCCTCAAGAGTGGACCTCGAGGGTGATTCCTCCTTTGTTCACCTTGACGTTTACGTCAGGTGGGAATCCAACGAGGGTGATGCCTCAGATTCCTTCTTGATATGGTAGCCACACGGATGCCTTTACATTACTGTTGACACTGCTTATTCTGTATAAAGACGGGTTGGCCCTGAGGGGTACCCGCACGAGATTATGATGAGAGTGATATGGAGTCGGGTTGATCTGGAAGGTGCCCGTGAGATAACTACGAGGCGTGGCCGGGCATTCTTAGCCCTTGCCGCAAGTTCTCGAGACAGGGCGACGGGGTCACATCTTTCGTGAGTCTCTGCTCGTTACCGCACTACCAACACACTAACGGTTTGGATATTTGATCCGAGGGGCCTCTGGCCTGATAGCACTAACCATCACGTGGGCATAGTATGGGCGTTCTTCGTCGTATACTTCAGCCGGAGCTTAATAGACATCAGCGACTGAGCGGTGTGCGCCAAATTGGACTGGTTAAGCCCACGCTTGTTTTAGGGGGGCTAGGTCTACTTTCGGCCGCCTGACGCAACGTGCAGGAGTTCCCGGGGCGAAGGCCCAAGACCCCCGGGTGCATAGGTTTAGTCCGGCGTGCTGACCTCTCTGTTAGGTATTCAGTCGGGTTGCGGCGTATCGTTTGGCCGAGGCCAGGCATGACGCAGGAAAGTGTGTCCGACCAGAGTTAAGCGAGCGTGGTGGGTAAGTTGGTGCACCCCTGCAGGGAAGAAACAATCTATTGATAGCCTGTCCTACGGTAACGGACACTCGGAGTTGTATCCCGATCGGTACAACTAGAACTGGTGACTTGAGATGAAATGGATAGTATGGCTCTGGGATTGCTTTCTCGTAGGGAGACAAGGAAGGATCTCTGGGTGAGGTTGATAACATTACTACTACTTTACATTATGTTACTCTGCACTCTTCTAATGCTGCAAGACTAATGAAGATGCTTGAAGATGCTCGTCTTCGATAGGACTAGGCCTTCCTCTCTATTCTGGCATTTCTGTAGCCCAGTCCACATATACAGCCCTCCTTTGAAAATGTTGCATATGTAGTGTAGATCCTTGCTTGCTAAGTACTTCGGATGAGCACTCACGTGTGCTTTGCTTTCTTTTTCTCCCCTTTTCCTTTTGTCGCAACCAGACGACGCAGCCCCGGAGCCTGCTGCCCCCGCCGACGGTTACTACTACTACCCTCCCGGCGAGTACTACTACGAGGAGCCGACCGACGACCAAGAGTAGGATTCGGAGGGTCCTAGGCAGGAGGCCGACGCCTTTCGATCGTAGTATTTTATTTTGCCCCGCCTTTCTAGAGGCCTATCTGTAACTCTGTTATATCTGTACCCAGATATCTGATGCTTCCGCTGACACTTGTATGCCATCGAGCTATGTATTCGAGCCCTCGAGGCCCTGGCTTGTAATATAAAGCTTGTATGACTTTATTTATGTTTTATAGTTGTGTTGTGATATCTTCAAGTGAGTCCTTAGGCTTGATCGTGTGCATTTGCATGTATGGTTAGTGCACGATTAAGCCGGGGTCGTCACAAAATTGTAACCAACATCAGTGGGATTGGTTAAGTGGCCCTAACAACCTCAAACAGTGGCTAATAGCAACAATTAATAACCTTTTATTTAATCTAAGTTAAATATGAAATTATATTTTACCCAAACTAATTTTTGGTGATAGGTACTATTGCACTGCAATTTATGAGCTAAGTCACACATTTTGTAAAAGTCATTTAGTAGCTGAACAATTTGCAAAACAGAAAAGAAAATAGAAAACAAAATAGAAAATAGAAAAGAAGAAAAGAAGAAAAGAAAAAGGCCTACTGAGCACTTGGGCTCCCGGTGCTACAGCGCCGGCCCAGCCCACCCCGCACCTCCTCCCACCTCGCACTGCTCCTCCCCGCGCGTTGTCGCCGCGCGCACGCACCGCACCCTGGCCCCCTCTCCCCTCTGGTCGACAGCGCGATGCCCACGCCCTTATGTGGAGGATAAGAGCAAGCCCCGCGACCCCCTGGCGTCTCCCTCGCCTCACTTTCCCCTCCCTCGCTCGCTCTCCGCCATGGCCGACGCGGCCTTCGCCGTAGCTCCGCAGCCCGCGTAGCCACCGTGCTCCCACCGCTTCTCCGACCCATCTGCTGGACTCGCCGACATCGTCCACTTCGTCCCTGACCACACACATAGGACGAGGAGCTCTGCATCGCCGGACTGCCTCGTCTTCTTCCCCTACGGCCGTCGTCGATCGCCTCCACGATTCACTGCCATCGCCCTTCCTCGAGCCGTCCCCGGGCCTTCTCTGCAACGCCTGTGAGCCCCCGCGTCGATCCCCTCCTCTCCCTGCTCTTTGCCTCGCTTGTAGCCGTCGCCCCCGCCATGGCCGAACCCGCCACCGCCTGAGCTCGTCGCCGGCATGGCCACAGTGACCAAATGGTCCCGTGCGTGCCACCATCGCGCTCACCGCACCGCGTAGGCCTTGCCTAGCCTTTTATCTCGCCCATTTGTGCGCCGTGTCGTCGTGCTCGACCACCGCCCGAAATAGCCGCCGCCGACATGCTCCCTGTCGTCAGCTCTGGCCTCCCCAGCTCAAACCACCGCCACCATGAGATGCGCCGTGGAGTACTCGTTCGATAGAGCCAAACCGCGCCCGATTTGATGCACCACAGAAGAAACTTGGGCTCGCCGGAGTTTAGCGCCGTGCTCGGGCTCGCCGGCGCACTCCGGTTGCTGGTGCCGACGTGGCTGCCACCTGGCACCGCGGGCCCCGCCTCTCTGCCGCTGACAAAGGGACCCACTGGGCCTAGTTGACTAGTCCACCTGCTGACTGGGCCGGCCCTATGTCTATGACATGTGGGTCCCGCCTGATTAAACGATTTTAAATAAATAGATAATCTGTTAATTAATTTAATTAATAAATTAGACACTGACTAGTAGGCCCGACCAACTAATTAATCATGATTAGTTTAATCTAACTCTGCTTGATTAGCTGAGTCACCGACATGTGGGTCCCACTGGACCCACAGGTCAGGTTTGACTCTGGTCAGCGGACTGCTGACCACTGACATCACACCTATGTCATGCTGATGTCATCCTATACTGTTTTGGATAATGTTGATTTAAAATAATTAAATAACTTCAAAAAATGATAAAACTTTAGAAAATCATATAAAATAAACCGTAGCTCCGATCAAAAAACTTTATACATGAAAGTTGCTCAGAACGACGAGACGAATCTAAATACGCCCTTCGTATTGCTGTCAGATGCCACTAACTACCTGAACATGGAACTTTTAGACTAATTTTGATAAATGAATAGTGCACAACTTTAATAAAATAAATCCAAATAAATTCCAAAATTAACTAAATCACCTAGTTAGGCAGTAGAACACGTCTGCATATCATTTAGGCATGTCATGCATATTGTTTGCATTTTTTGCCGTGAATTTATTGTTTCTTTCCCCTTCCTTCTCTCTTGATAGACATCGAGACCGACGCCGACGCAGCAGAGTACGACTACGCTCCGGACGAGCAGCCTTCTGACGACCTGCCCCTCTCAGCAGAGTTTCCAGGCAAGCCCCCCCCCCCACCCCACTTGAACAATCCGATATCGCCCATTCCATTCTCTCATGCTTGCATTAGATTTTGCTACTGTAATTGATTGCTCCTATTCTGATGCATAGCCTGCTTTTTGTAACCTACTTATTGATACCTACCTGCTTAACCTAAACTGCGTAGTATAGGTTGGTTAGTGATCCATCAGTGACCCCCACTTTGTCCTTGTTGCCTCTACTTCATCATCGACGACTCGATCAACGTGATCGATGACCAGAGACCGACACCTCACTTCACCCCCTTTGTTGTACGACTCTGCATAGTTACTATCGAGTGCCGAGGGTGATACCTCCTAACGCACTCCTGATGATAACTCTGTAGTGTAGCTGTTCGGTCGTGGTCATCGAGGGTGATTCCTCCTTCACCACCCCCAATACGACTTTGTCGTGCAACCCCTCAAGTGTGAACCTCGAGGGTGGCTCCTCCTATGTTCACCTTGCTGATTTCATCGAGTGGAATCCACCAAGGGTGATTCCTCGGGGTTTCCCCCTTGATGTTATGACCACACGGTTACTTTGACCTTTGTCGCAGGCGGGTCGACCCTGAGGGGTACCCACAGGGAAACTATGCAGTTGGGTTTGCCAGGAGGGCACCCGTGAGAGATATTGTGGCGGAGCATCAGAAACTCTGATCGTCTCCGCGAGTTATTTAATACGCCTAACGGATTTGGGTAATTGATCTGAGTTGGCCAATGGCCTATAGGCACTACCACCATGTGGGATAATGGTTTATGGGGCCCTCTATGTCGTACGTTTCTCCCGAAAGCTCATCAGACGTCACAGTTCACCGTGCGGGCTGATTGTTGGGGTTGGGCTGGATACTTCACTAACGAGTTCAGTGTCGCGCCTGCTCCCCGGCCAGTCTCGCAACGCGCAGGAGCGCCCGGGGAGATGGCCCAAGACCCTGGGTGCATAGGTTAGTCCGGCGTGTTGATGTCTCTGCTGAGCCTAGGTAGGGAGCTGCTTCGTGTCGATCTCCCGAGGCCGGGCATTACCCAGCAAGTGTGTCCGGCCAGAGGTGTTCGAGCGTGTTGGGTAACAGTAGTGCACCCCTGCAGGGAAGTGATCTATTCCAATAGCCGTGTCCACGGTAACAGGACGCTCAGTTTGGTATCCCGATCTATTACTTGAACTGGATACTTGTTTAATTGATTGAAGCTCCGGGATCGCTTTCTCGCAGGGAGTCGAGGAAGGATCTCCAGGCTTTGCCTCAACATGCTTGCTTAATAAAATGCTTGTCTGTACTCTTCTAATTGCTGCAAGATGGTGGCTTCGTGAAGATGCTAGTCTTCGATAGGACTAGGTCTTTTCTCTATTCTGGCATTTTTGCAGCCCAGTCCACATATACAGCCTTTCTTTGATAATGTTGCATATGTAGTGTAGATCCTTGCTTGCTGAGTACTTTGGATGAGTACTGACGGTTGCTTTGCTACCTATTTTCCCCGATACCCCTTTTGATGTTACATCAGACGATGGAGCCCAGGAGCCAGATGCCATCGCAGGAGCTTACTAGCAGGAGGGCCCAGACGGCACGTACTACTGGATCGAGCCAGCCGACCAGGAGTAGGATCGGAGGCCCTAGGCAGGAGGCCTTCGCCTTTCGATCTAGAGTCATTGTTTGTGCTAGCCTTCTTAAGGCAAACCTTGACTAACTATGTCTGTACTCAGATATTATTTGTATGACTGACTTATGTATTCGGATCCTCGTGATCCCTGGTCTGTAATATTTGGGGATCTCAGTTTATTTGTGTTAGAGTTGTGTTGTGATATCTTCCCGTGAGTCCCTGTGCTTGATCGTGCATGTTGCATGTATGATTAGTGCACGATTGAGCCGGGGGCATCACACTTTCAAGAGAAGATAGGTCTGTTTTTCATTAAGGAATTGCGGAGAGTATTGCTTGTTTCCCAGATCCGGTATCAGGACCTGTCGATAGATGGGATGGACCCACCCATTTGACTCTTATGAATTGATAGTTAGATACTATTGCTAAAGGAAAGTAAAGATAGTGGTTTGTGTTGCAAAAAGCTAGTTCAAGGTCAGTCTCCGTCAAACAGAGTCGTCAAGAATGAAAAGCTGAAAGAATGATGTGTCAAACAGTGATCGCAAACAGAGGTTAGTTAAGTATAGGAACTATTGTCCCTAACGAGAAGTATGCTGCTGTCCCAATAAAAGGATAGTTGGACGGTATCGATTGAGGGAATAGGGATAGGTGGTTAAACGCGATGCTGTGCCTAACTATATAGAACGGTGATCCATGAAGAGAAGTCGGCCAGCTATTAAGTCAGAGAAGTCATCAACCTATTACTAGTGTAAGTTCTGTTAAGAGAAGTCATCAACCTATTACTAGTGTAAGTTCTCTTCTTCCTCTCTACCAATTGAAAGTAAGTATTGATTTTGCCTAATAGGGACAAAGCAAAGTAAAGTGGTCAAGTACAGTATTCCTGGAGTTCGTAGTGCCCACTAGATATCATTGGCAAGTTATAGAAGTCTTTCTCTCTTCTGAGATATCATTGGTCAGTGCAGCGAGGGGCAATGATAGAGGCGAGGGTGTCCCGATCTTTCGATGAGATGATAGCTATCGTTTTTGGTGGAGTAGACTTTGACGATCCGACTACGAACGTGCGAGGACGTCGCGCCTTAGCAATCGCTAAACCAACTCCGAGAGGTTATTGACCACGCCGGAGCACAATCAACCTGACCACGAGGGTCTATCTCTTGCAAGCAAACGAAGAACAAGCAAGAAACTAAGATTTGCAATCTGGATATTGCGAATATAAGATGAAAGCTTTATTGATCAAGGTGGGGTTCTGTGACGTCTTGGTCTGGTCGTTGAACACAAACGAAGTACGCGAAGTTGCAGCTATGGCGAACTTTTAATCTAAACAAAACCCAAAGTCTAAACGGTGCCCTAAGGGCTGTATATATGGAGGAAGAGGGGGGATTTCGTGGCCCTTGAAGGAGGGGTCCGAAACCAACCCTATCTCTTGTTTCCCCACACATACGGACTCTAAAAATAGCCTATACTCAAGTATTTCGAAATTACATGGGCCTGGCCCAATAATAAGGTGACGCAGCACCTATAATAGCCTCTAGACGAAATTTATGAAGTGGCATCTTGTATATTTCGTCCAAGGCTTCCTGCACTCCTTATGGTGGCTTCAAAGTCCTGAAATCATCACTTGTAACTCCGTTCTTGTTCCCCTTGCGCATGCCATCATCTCCATGCTTGAACTTGCTCCAAGGTTCCTCTTTCTTGTCCAAGCTAGGCCCTTCATTTGTAAACAAAACAAATGTATCCAATTTAGGCAGCATCATATTCTCATGAACTTTAGAATCATTACCAAGAAACGAAAGTACCTGATAATTTAATTGGCGTGCGCGAGCTCTAGTAATTGGTCCAGTATGTATAGAAGCAGGGGCTGTGGGTGTAACAATGGTATTGATGTCCTCATCATCCTCCCCTTCTTGAAATGAAGTCGTCCTCGACGGAAGCTCATCTTCCTCACCCAAATAAGGCTTCAGATCTGCAATGTTAAAAGTGGGACTAACCCCAAAATCTGCAGGCAGCTCAAGTTTATATGCATTATCATTTATTTTCTCTACCACCTTAAAAGGACCATCAGCACGTGGCATTAGCTTTGATTTGCGCAAATCAGGAAATCTATCCTTACGCAAATGTAACCAAACAAGATCTCCAGGTGCAAACACAACATGTTTTCTACCCTTATCTCCAGCAAGTTTATATTTAGCATTCATATGCTCAATGTTCTCCTTAGTTAACTCATGCATTTTTAAGATCAATTCAGCACGTTGTTTAGCATCAAAATTAACCTTCTCCGAAGATGGAAGAGGCAACAAATCAATTGGTGCACGAGGAAGGAAACCATACACAATTTCAAAAGGACACATCTTAGTAGTAGAATGCAATGAACGATTATAAGCAAATTCAATATGAGGCAAGCATTCTTCCCACATTTTCTTGTTATTCTTCAAAACAGCCCTAAGCATAGTAGACAATGTTCTATTGACTACTTCAGTTTGTCCATCAGTTTGGGGGTGACATGTAGTACTAAAAAGCAGTTTAGTCCCCAACTTAGCCCATAAACATCTCCAAAAGTGGCTAAGAAATTTCGTATCACGATCTGAAACAATAGTATTTGGCACACCATGCAAGCTTATAATTTCACGAAAGAACAAATCAGCAACATTAACAGCATCATCGCTTTTATGACATGGTATAAAGTGTGCCATTTTCGAGAACCTATCCACGACAACAAATATGCTATCCCTCCCCTTCTTTGTTCGAGGTAAACCTAAAACAAAGTCCATAGATATATCCTCCCAAGGAACACTAGGTACAGGCAAAGGCATATATAAACCATGAGGATTGAGTCGTGACTTAGCTTTTTGACATGTAGTGCAGCGAGCAACAAAACGCTCAACATCCCGTCTCATCTTTGGCCAAAAGAAATGTGTAGCAAGTATATCCTCCGTCTTCTTCACGCCAAAGTGTCCCATTAATCCTCCTCCATGCGCCTCCTGCAACAACAAAAGACGAACGGAGCTAGCTGGAATGCATAGCTTGTTAGCACGAAACACAAATCCATCGTTAACGACGAACTTGTTCCATGTTCTCCCTTCCTTACAATTCTGCAATACATCTTCAAATTCAGCATCATGCACATATTGATCTTTGATGGTCTCCAAACCAAATATTTTAAAGTCAAGTTGTGAAAGCATAGTATAACGACGAGACAATGCATCAACAATAACATTTTCTTTACCCTTCTTGTGTTTAATGACATAAGGGAAAGTCTCAATAAATTCAACCCATTTAGCATGTCTACGGTTTAGTTTTGCTTGACTTTTAATGTGTTTCAAAGATTCATGATCAGAATGTATAACAAATTCTTTGGGCCATAAATAATGTTGCCATGTTTCTAAGGTCCGAACAAGAGCATATAATTCTTTATCATAAGTAGAATAGTTCAGACTAGGCCCACTCAATTTTTCAGAAAAGTATGCAACAGGTTTGCCATCTTGTAATAAAACACCTCCTAATCCAATTCCACTAGCATCACATTCAAGCTCAAAAGTCTTATTAAAATCAGGAAGTTGGAGTAAAGGAGCATGTGTCAACTTATCTTTCAATACCGTGAAGGCTTCTTCCTGTGAGGTACCCCAAACAAAAGGCACATCCTTCTTTGTAAGCTCATTGAGAGGTGCAGCAATGGTGATGAAATCTCTCACAAAACGCCTATAGAAACCAGCGAGTCCAAGAAAACTCCTCACTTGAGTGACCGTTTTGGGCTGTGGCCAACTCTCAATAGCTTCAATCTTGGCTTTATCAACTTCAATTCCCTGTGGAGTAACAACATAGCCAAGAAAAGATACTCGGTCGGTGCAAAAGGTTCACTTCCCAAGGTTACCAAACAAACGTGCATCACGTAAAGCAATAAAAACAGCACGTAAATGTTCCAAATGTTCCTCCAAAGATCTGCTATAAATCAGTATATCATCAAAATAGACTACCACAAATCGTCCAATGAAAGCACGTAAAACTTCGTTCATTAATCTCATGAAAGTACTAGGTGCATTAGTTAACCCAAAAGGCATGACTAACCACTCATATAATCCAAACTATGTTTTAAATGCTGTTTTCCATTCATCCCCCAATTTCATACGAATTTGATGGTATCCACTACGCAAATCAACTTTGGAGAATATTGTAGAGCCACTCAATTCATCAAGCATATCATCTAGTCTAGGATTAGGATGACGATAACGAATAGTAATATTATTAATGCCTCTACAATCAACACACATACGCGATGTACCATCCTTTTTTGGCACTAAAATAATAGGAACAGCACAAGGACTAAGGGATTCGCGTATATAACCTTTGTCGAGCAACTCCTGTACTTGACGCATAATCTCCTTCGTCTCCTCTGGATTGGTACGGTATGGCGCACGGTTTGGCAACGAAGCACCGGGAATTAAGTCAATCTGATGCTCAATCCCGCGAATAGGTGGTAATCCCGGTGGCACGTCTTGTGGAAAGACGTCAGCGAACTCCTGCAAAATGTTAGTGACCGCAGGAGGCAAAGAGGAAGGCACGTCCTCGAATGAAAATAACGCCTCTTTGCACACAAAAGCATAGCAAACAGAATTGCTGAAATCTAGATCATCAATATCAGATTTGGTGGCAAGTAAGCATGCACTTTTCAATTTAATTTCAGAAGCAACACTAGATGGTTTATTATTAGGCTTCATTTGTTGCTCAAATTCTTTTGCCACAATCTGATTTTCACTCTTATTTTTCTCCTGTTTTGCTTTACTAGCTCTATTAATATCATCTTTCAAAATAGAATCAGGAGTAATAGGAAGCAAAGTAATATGTTTATCCTTATGAACAAGAGTATACTGATTGTTTCTACCATGGTGTACAGAATTTTTATCAAATTGCCATGGTCTACCAAGTAATAATGAACATGCTTGCATGGGTACCACATCACAATCAACATAATCAGCATATGTAGAGATACTAAAATGCACACGAACAGTACGTGTTACCTTAACCTTGCCGCTGTTGTTGAACCATTGGATATAGTAAGGATGTGGATGTGGTCTTGTGGTGAGAGATAGCTTCTCCACCATCTCCATGCTAGCCAAGTTGTTGCAGCTCCCTCCATCTATGATGACGCGAACAGAACGTTCCTTCACAACTGATGAGGACATCAATACCATTGTTACACCCACAGCCCCTGCTGCTATACATACTGGACCAATTACTAGAGCTCGCGCACGCCAATTAAATTATCAGGTACTTTCGTTTCTTGGTAATGATTCTAATGTTCATGAGAATATGATGCTGCCTAAATTGGATACATTTGTTTTGCTTACAAATGAAGGGCCTAGCTTGGACAAGAAAGAGGAACCTTGGAGCAAGTTCAAGCATGGAGATGATGGCATGCGCAAGGGGAACAAGAACGGAGTTACAAGTGATGATTTCAGGACTTTGAAGCCACCATAAGGAGTGCAGGAAGCCTTGGACGAAATATACAAGATGCCACTTCATAAATTTCGTCCAGAGGCTATTATAGGTGCTGCGTCACCTTATTATTGGGCCAGGCCCATGTAATTTCGAAATACTTGAGTATAGGCTATTTTTAGAGTCCGTATGTGTCGGGAAACAAGAGATAGGGTTGGTTTCGGACCCCTCCTTCAAGGGCCACGAAATCCCCCCCTCTTCCTCCATATATACAGCCCTTAGGGCACCGTTTAGACTTTGGGTTTTGTTTAGATTAAAAGTTCGCCATAGCTGCAACTTCGCGTACTTCGTTTGTGTTCAACGACCAGACCAAGACGTCACAGAACCCCACCTTGATCAATAAAGCTTTCATCTTATATTCGCAATATCCAGATTGCAAATCTTAGTTTCTTGCTTGTTCTTCGTTTGCTTGCAGGAGATAGACCCTCGTGGTCAGGTTGATTGTGCTCCGGCATGGTCAATAACCTCTCGGAGTTGGTTTAGCGATTGCTAAGGCGCGACGTCCTCGCACGTTCGTAGTCGGATCGTCAAAGTCTACTCCACCAAAAACGATAGCTATCATCTCATCGAAAGATCGGGACACCCTCGCCTCTATCAAGTGGTATCAGATTCCCAGGTTGCTCGGTGAGATTTACAGTTTTTCGTAGTTTAGATCGAGTCTGTTCTTCATACCTACAGCCCAGGAAAAAGCCAAAAAAAAAATTTAGGGTTAGTTCATCATATCCGAACCAATCTGAGCCTTTGCATAATCTTTTTAGGGTTTTTGCTTTGTTGAATTTGCGGTTGCATCGTCGTGTCAAGTTGCTGGTCTTAGCGTCTAGTTCTTTAGAGTTTCGAGTTCTGTTCACAAGTTGTCACGCCGCCGCCGCACCATCATCATCGCCCCTACCATATACCACCACAGCTTATCTGCTATTTCTCTGAGTCCATATACCACCACCGATCCGAGTCCATATACCACCACCGATCCGAGTCCATATACCACCACCAATCCGAGCCCACATATACTACCGTCATATACCATCACCAGTCCGAGTTCCACCAGATTCATCTCTGCCACCAGTCCTAGTCCGAGTCCAGTATTTATTCCTTTATTTTAGAGTTCCAGATCACGCGATACTACGAGTCGTGAACAAGTCGCATTCGCCAATTTTCGTGCTACCCGCAGAAGAAAAATAGTTCCAGTTTCAAAAAAATTCAGAGTGTGCTCCTCCCTTGTTTACGTGCAGCGCCGTGATTTTTGTTAGTGTTCTAGGCTCGCGTCTCTAGCACGGTCTAGCCTAGGACCAGCACAGTACCGTCGTTGAGAGTTTATTCAACATTGCATCTCTGAATTGATTATTGCTGACCCTTTTTGCTACCATATCATAAGCCTTCCCAGCTCCACATACATCTACATCGTGCGTTTGACACCACCTGGCAATCGCTCTGTCCAAGCTCTGAGAGTTTTGACTACAAAGGTTGCCGATCACCACCTGCTGCTGGGTAAGAACTGGTAAGAATTTGAGATTTGCTTGACGGATTTGTGACACCACACCACACCACCACCTCTTTCTAGTAGTCTGTAGGATCATATTCTTGTGTGTTTCTATTGCTGCTAACCATGGCAGGATCACAAGCCGACGAGATTGACTGGGAGAACATGACGAACAAGGAGTTGCATGATAAATTTCAGCAAATGATGAGTGGCCAGGTGGGAGATGTGCTAAACAGATTTGAAGAGGCCATGGAGAAGATAGATGGCATGGAGAAGTCGTTCGAGACAAAGCTGGATAACAAGTTTAATGAATTGCTCACGCGTCTTCCCCAACCACCACCGGCTGCACCTGTCGCACCTCTGCAACGACAACAACAACGCCCCCTTCCAAATCAGTTCGGACGAGCGAAGCGTGTTCCTCTTGAGGATGGCCAAACTTCTGGTGCTGCCGTACCTACTGTTGATGCTTCTTTGGCTCCTGCTCCTGCTGCTGCTGGTGCCGAGGAGGAGGATGATTACGCGGGCGATTATGAGGATGAGGTTGATCAAAATCATAACTACGTGCAACCACCAGCACCAGGTCGTCCACATGCAAATAATCGCAATGGTCGGCCCGCACCACCACTTCAGGTACGAGATCATGACCATCTTCCTAAATTAAAATTGAATATTCCACCATTCGAGGGTAGATATGTTCCTGATATATATCTTACTTGGGAGTTAGAAACTGAACAACGTTTTACATGTTTACAATATCCCGAGGAACGACGTGTTGCTGCTGCTGTTTGTGCTTTCACTAGTTTTGCATGTGTATGGTGGTCTGAACATTGTAGATTATATCCTATTCCAGCTACGTGGGCTGCTTTGAAAACTGCTATGCGTACTCGTTGGGTTCCACCATATTATCAACGTGAATTACTTCAAAAATTGCAGCGCTTAAGACAAGGAAAAAATTCTGTAGAAGAATATTATCAGGAATTACAAACTGGCATGATTAGATGTGGTATTGTTGAGGAGAATGAAGCTATGCTTGCACGTTTCATGGGTGGATTAAATAGAGAGATTCTCGTCCGAACTGATTTGGAAGGGGGCGTTGTTGTTGTCGTTGCAGAGGTGCGACAGGTGCAGCCGGTGGTGGTTGGGGAAGACGCGTGAGCAATTCATTAAACTTGTTATCCAGCTTTGTCTCGAACGACTTCTCCATGCCATCTATCTTCTCCATGGCCTCTTCAAATCTGTTTAGCACATCTCCCACCTGGCCACTCATCATTTGCTGAAATTTATCATGCAACTCCTTGTTCGTCATGTTCTCCCAGTCAATCTCGTCGGCTTGTGATCCTGCCATGGTTAGCAGCAATAGAAACACACAAGAATATGATCCTACAGACTACTAGAAAGTGGTGGTGGTGTGGTGTGGTGTCACAAATCCGTCAAGCAAATCTCAAATTCTTACCAGTTCTTACCCAGCAGCAGGTGGTGATCGGCAACCTTTGTAGTCAAAACTCTCAGAGCTTGGACAGAGCGATTGCCAGGTGGTGTCAAACACACGATGTAGATGTATGTGGAGCTGGGAAGGGTTATGATATGGTAGCAAAAAGGGTCAGCAATAATCAATTCAGAGATGCAATGTTGAATAAACTCTCAACGACGGTACTGTGCTGGTCCTAGGCTAGACCGTGCTAGAGACGCGAGCCTAGAACACTAACAAAAATCACGGCGCTGCACGTAAACAAGGGAGGAGCACACTCAGAATTTTTTTTCTTTTTTTTTTTGCACTTTTTTTTTTTGCTTCGCAACAATTTTTTTTTGAAAAAGTCTACAAATGGTCTAAAAACTGCCTAGCCAGAATTTTCCAGACTTGGCGAAACTGGAACTAATTTTCTTCTGCGGGTAGCACGAAAATTGGCGAATCCGACTTGTTCACGACTCGTAGTATCGCGTGATCTGGAACTCTAAAATAAAGGAATAAATACTGGACTCGGACTAGGACTGGTGGCAGAGATGATTCTGGTGGAACTCGGACTGGTGATGGTATATGACGGTAGTATATGTGGGCTCGGATTGGTGGTGGTATATGGACTCGGATCGGTGGTGGTATATGGACTCGGATCGGTGGTGGTATATGGACTCAGAGAAATAGCAGATAAGCTGTGGTGGTATATGGTAGGGGCGATGATGATGGTGCGGCGGCGGCGTGACAACTTGTGAACAGAACTCGAAACTCTAAAGAACTAGACGCTAAGACCAGCAACTTGACACGACGATGCAACCGCAAATTCAACAAAGCAAAAACCCTAAAAAGATTATGCAAAGGCTCAGATTGGTTCGGATATGATGAACTAACCCTAAATTTTTTTGTTGGCTTTTTCCTGGACTGTAGGTATGAAGAACAGACTCGATCTAAACTACGAAAATCTGTAAATCTCACCGAGCAACCTGGGAATCTGATACCACTTGATAGAGGCGAGGGTGTCCCGATCTTTCGATGAGATGATAGCTATCGTTTTTGGTGGAGTAGACTTTGACGATCCGACTACGAACGTGCGAGGACGTCGCGCCTTAGCAATCGCTAAACCAACTCCGAGAGGTTATTGACCATGCCGGAGCACAATCAACCTGACCACGAGGGTCTATCTCCTGCAAGCAAACGAAGAACAAGCAAGAAACTAAGATTTGCAATCTGGATATTGCGAATATAAGATGAAAGCTTTATTGATCAAGGTGGGGTTCTGTGACGTCTTGGTCTGGTCGTTGAACACAAACGAAGTACGCGAAGTTGCAGCTATGGCGAACTTTTAATCTAAACAAAACCCAAAGTCTAAACGGTGCCCTAAGGGCTGTATATATGGAGGAAGAGGAGGGGATTTCGTGGCCCTTGAAGGAGGGGTCCGAAACCAACCCTATCTCTTGTTTTCCCACACATACGGACTCTAAAAACAGCCTATACTCAAGTATTTCGAAATTACATGGGCCTGGCCCAATAATAAGGTGACGCAGCACCTATAATAGCCTCTGGACAAAATTTATGAAGTGACATCTTGTATATTTCGTCCAAGGCTTCCTGCACTCATTATGGTGGCTTCAAAGTCCTGAAATCATCACTTGTAACTCCGTTCTTGTTCCCCTTGTGCATGCCATCATCTCCATGCTTGAACTTGCTCCCAGGTTCCTCTTTCTTGTCCAAGCTAGGCCCTTCATTTGTAAGCAAAACAAATGTATCCAATTTAGGCAGCATCATATTCTCATGAACTTTAGAATCATTACCAAGAAACGAAAGTACCTGATATTTTAATTGACGTGCGCGAGCTCTAGTAATTGGTCCAGTATGTATAGAAGCAGGGGCTGTGGGTGTAACAATGGTATGGATGTCCTCATCAGTGAACAAGTCGGATTCCCCAATTTTCGTGCTACCCGCAGAAGAAAAATAGTTCCAGTTTCAAAAAAAAAAGAGGAAAAAAAAAGTGAAAAAAAAAATAATTCAGATTGTGCTCCTCCCTTGTTTACGTGCAGCGCCGTGATTTTTGTTAGTGTTCGAGGCTCGCGTCTCTAGCACGGTCTAGCCTAGGACTAGCACAGTACCGTCGTTGAGAGTTTATTCAACATTGCATCTCTGAATTGATTATTGCTGACCCTTTTTGCTACCATATCAGAAGCCTTCCCAGCTCCACATACATCTACATCGTGCGTTTGACACCACCTGGCAATCGCTCTATCCAAGCTCTGAGAGTTTTGACTACAAAGGTTGCCGATCACCACCTGCTGCTGGGTAAGAACTGGTAAGAATTTGAGATTTGCTTGACGGATTTGTGACACCACACCACACCACCACCACTTTCTAGTAGTCTGTAGGATCATATTCTTGTGTGTTTCTATTGCTGCTAACCATGGCAGGATCACAAGCCGACGAGATTGACTGGGAGAACATGACGAACAAGGAGTTGCATGATAAATTTCAGCAAATGATGAGTGGCCAGGTGGGAGATGTGCTAAACAGATTTGAAGAGGCCATGGAGAAGATAGATGGCATGGAGAAGTCGTTCGAGACAAAGCTGGATAACAAGTTTAATGAATTGCTCACGCGTCTTCCCCAACCACCACCGGCTGCACCTGTCGCACCTCTGCAACGACAACAACAACGCCCCCTTCCAAATCAGTTCGGACGAGCGAAGCGTGTTCCTCTTGAGGATGGCCAAACTTCTGGTGCTGCCGTACCTACTGTTGATGCTTCTTTGGCTCCTGCTCCTGCTGCTGCTGGTGCCGAGGAGGAGGATGATTACGCGGGCGATTATGAGGATGAGGTTGATCAAAATCATAACTACGTGCAACCACCAGCACCAGGTCGTCCACATGCAAATAATCGCAATGGTCGGCCCGCACCACCACTTCAGGTACGAGATCATGACCATCTTCCTAAATTAAAATTGAATATTCCACCATTCGAGGGTAGATATGTTCCTGATATATATCTTACTTGGGAGTTAGAAACTGAACAACGTTTTACATGTTTACAATATCCCGAGGAACGACGTGTTGCTGCTGCTGTTTGTGCTTTCACTAGTTTTGCATGTGTATGGTGGTCTGAACATTGTAGATTATATCCTATTCCAGCTACGTGGGCTGCTTTGAAAACTGCTATGCGTACTCGTTGGGTTCCACCATATTATCAACGTGAATTACTTCAAAAATTGCAGCGCTTAAGACAAGGAAAAAATTCTGTAGAAGAATATTATCAGGAATTACAAACTGGCATGATTAGATGTGGTATTGTTGAGGAGAATGAAGCTATGCTTGCACGTTTCATGGGTGGATTAAATAGAGAGATTCAGACCATTCTAGAGTATAAGGAGTATAATAATATCACTCGTTTATTCCATCTTGCTTGTAAAGCTGAACGTGAAGTGCAGGATTGATAGAGGCGAGGGTGTCCCGATCTTTCGATGAGGTGATAGCTATCGTTTTTGGTGGAGTAGACTTTGACGATCCGACTACGAACGTGCGAGGACGTCGTGCCTTAGCAATCGCTAAACCAACTCCGAGAGGTTATTGACCACGCCGGAGCACAATCAACCTGACCACGAGGGTCTATCTCCTGCAAGCAAACGAAGAACAAGCAAGAAACTAAGATTTGCAATCTGGATATTGCGAATATAAGATGAAAGCTTTATTGATCAAGGTGGGGTTCTGTGACGTCTTAGTCTGGTCGTTGAACACAAACGAAGTACGCGAAGTTGCAGCTATGGCGAACTTTTAATCTAAACAAAACCCAAAGTCTAAACGATGCCCTAAGGGCTGTATATATGGAGGAAGAGGGGGGGATTTCGTGGCCCTTGAAGGAGGGGTCCGAAACCAACCCTATCTCTTGTTTCCCCACACATACGGACTCTAAAAATAGCCTATACTCAAGTATTTCGAAATTACATGGGCCTGGCCCAATAATAAGGTGACGCAGCACCTATAATAGCCTCTGGACGAAATTTATGAAGTGGCATCTTGTATATTTCGTCCAAGGCTTCCTGCACTCCTTATGGTGGCTTCAAAGTCCTGAAATCATCACTTGTAACTCCGTTCTTGTTCCCCTTGCGCATGCCATCATCTCCATGCTTGAACTTGCTCCAAGGTTCCTCTTTCTTGTCCAAGCTAGGCCCTTCATTTGTAAACAAAACAAATGTATCCAATTTAGGCAGCATCATATTCTCATGAACTTTAGAATCATTACCAAGAAACGAAAGTACCTGATAATTTAATTGGCGTGCGCGAGCTCTAGTAATTGGTCCAGTATGTATAGAAGCAGGGGCTGTGGGTGTAACAATGGTATTGATGTCCTCATCAGGCAACCATCATTTCTATTGCTCTA
This sequence comes from Thinopyrum elongatum, assembly GCA_011799875.1. NCBI lineage: Eukaryota > Viridiplantae > Streptophyta > Magnoliopsida > Poales > Poaceae > Thinopyrum > Thinopyrum elongatum. The sequence goes on along the minus strand of CM022300.1, from coordinate 252,978,433 downwards.
TAAAGAAAAGATAGGACAAGGGTCTTGCTCCACCCAATGGAGATAAAGCACGGGGATCCGTTAAGGGCATATTGAATCGATAAGAAGCACTTGAATTCTAGTGGGCCCGGCTACCCAACACTAGCCCCGGATCTTTTATGTATTATCAATTGATAGTAGGGGCAGGTAGGGGAAACTCTTTATATCAGTTAAGTAAACTACTGATTGTATTGTGGGCTTGGATCCTACTTCTATAGCGAAGTAAAGAAGTGTGGAATGAGCTATCTCGAAGTAAAGAAGTGTGGCTTGATAGATAAGTTGCACAAACCTTTGAGCTCGATACGATATAGTTGAGCGATTAGTTCATAGACGGGAAGCTCCATTTTCCCATTATTCAGGACTCTCATTGTTCTGTTCAGAAAGTAGTCGGCATCTTCCTTTATTCAATTAGCAAGGCAGTGCAGGTTGATTTCATCATTTCTAGGTATACCCTCTCCCTTTTCTACGAAGGTTTGCTGCTCCGCCTGCACCAGTGAATTATTCTATTCTTCTCCTTTGGTTCAGTCTATGGGGAAATCAGAATTCACCATTGAATCATGTGGATCAGCTCCCTTACATAATAATATTTCACTGTATCAGCTACGAGGGGAAAATCTGAAAGACAGAGGATAGAGAGTGAGAGAAAGAGTGTGAGACTTGCGCCGCTCTCCATTTCGAGGGGATTTCGACGATTCTGGGGTGATTGAACTATTTCTTTACCTGTTCAATTTCTCACGAATCAAGATATCCTCTTGTTCCGGTATAAATAGTAGCTATCTACTCTTCCACTAGGAGAGGATTTTCCTGGGATTGTTTAAGCAATTCCCTTAATCGTCGACCCCTTGCCAATTGATTCTGACTTGTTTTATCGAGAGCAGAGGCGAATTGTGCAAAGGCTTGTAACTCTGCGATTTGAGCTAGTTCCAATTTGGATTTGCCAGCTACTTGTTTCATGGCTTTAATTTGAGCCGCGGATCCTACTCTGGAAATAGAAATACCCACATTAATAGCGGGTCGAATTCCTGCATTGAATAGATCCGCAGATAAGAATATTTGTCCATCTGTAATGGAGATTACATTAGTAGGAATATAGGCGGAAACATCTCCAGATTGAGTCTCAACTATTGGTAAAGCGGTCATACTTCCTTCGCCTAAAAGATAATTTCATTTAGCAGCTCTTTCTAAAAGGCGTGAATGCAAATAAAAAACATCCCCTGGATAAGCCTCACGGCCGGGAGGTCTTCTTAATAGAAAGGACATTTGGCGATAAGCTTGTGCCTGTTTGGAGAGATCATCATAAATTATTAAAGTATGCCATTCACGGTACATAAGATACTCAGCCAGGGCTACTCCCGTATAAGGAGCGAGGTATTATAATGTAGCAGGTGAATCCGCCATTTCAGCTACTACAATAGTGTATTCCATGGCCCCCTCCTCATGGAAAGTAGTTACTACTTGAGCTACGGAGGATGCTCTTTGACCGATAGCTACATAAACACATATTACACATTTCCCTTTTTTTCTTGAGAATTGTATCAGTGGCTACTGCTGTTTTGCTAGTCTTTCTATCCCCAATAATGAACTCTCGCTGACCGCGCCCTATAGGGATCATCGAATTGATAGCAATAAGCCCTGTTTGAAAAGGTTCATATACGGAACGCTTGGAAATTCTACTTGGAGCAGGAGATTCAATTAAGCGAGATTCGGAAGCTACAATTTCGCCTCTCCCATCAATAGGTTTAGCCAGAGCATTTAAAACACGACCCAAGTTATATACGCTCATGGGTATCTGAGCAATTCTTCCTGTTGCTTTTACAAAACTTCCCTCTTGATGCCAAACCATAGCTCTATATGAGTCAAATTCCAAAATTTCTAAGAACGATATGCTTATTTTCATTTTCCACTGTGAAAGCTTCTCTCAATCCCTCCCTAGTCCTTTCTTTCCTGGGCACAGGCTTACCTGGTTGACCGCCCACATTCATTCATTGTTCGTTCTGTTGTGGAATCGAACCACAGAGCTAGCGCAATTGGGATTTAGAGTCCCATGCGTGAAACTAAAGAGGATTTTCAGTCCTATGCTCTACCAGCCAGAACCTAGAAGGACACTTCACACCCGATTTGACACAACTAGACTGGAAACACTGCTTGTCAAGAGCACAGACCCTAGTATAGAATACTTTTTTGAGTATGTTGGTAAGGTCCGGTCATCCGTTTCTGTGCTTGCACTTCTGCGTAACTAGGGGTGCAAGTCCAGTGCAGCGTACTTTCATAATTGAATCAAAAGCGTCGATACATGAAAAATCTCTATATACGATATTTATGACACAGAATGTTGTTCTTTCAACATGATTCCTCAACAATTTTTTTCATTGTAACTGACTCTTCGTTCCCTCTGTTCCACTTTGGTTTTCGACTAATAATTACCATGATGAACTCTTACTGCTTGGTTCCGCATTGGATTTTGGAAACTTTTGTTTAGAAAGTGGTGTCACGACCGTGGGGATCAAATGGATGGTTCAGGAAAGTCTAGTGAAGCGGCACGTTCTAATCATATAGATGACCATAGTGGTATGGTTCCATAGAAAACTACTGGAGGCCATTACCGCCACCGAAATGGTTTGCATGCTCCATTGGATGATTTGACAATATCGCAGTATCAAGCTAGAACGGTTTCAATTTGTAGGACGGGAAAGAAACCTCATCCTTTGGTGTGCACTAACCGATGAAACTCAACCCTCTCTCAAACTGAGCTATTTCCGCTTTCTCGAACAAAAAGTTCGAGTAGTTCAGTGAAAACATGGTCAAGCTTTCTTCCATCCTTCCTAGCTCCTCGAGCTTGCACCCGCTCGACGCCTTTTTCATTGTTCATTCTGAGGTGGATTCGAACCACTCTCTCCATTTGGATTTCAAGTCCAAAAGGCCCGACGAAAGAGGATTTTCAGTCCTATGCCCGCTGCCAGCCAGAACGGGATTTTTCCACTTCACACCCACCCAATCGGGATTTGAGGAAATAGCAACATTTTTTTCTTATTTGATTAGGATACTGTCCATCTTTCTCTTTAGTTTTCTCCTTTCTTTCTCCTCAACCTATCTCCATTGGATGGACTTACGAAAGAATAATATCTAATCTCCCCATCGCGGTTAGGATCCCATGAACCAGGAGCGCCAGCACCGGTTCCTCGATCTTCCTACTGGAGGCATGGTCATGGCTTTCATTCATTCATTTCATTCTTTGTTCTGTTGTGGAATCGAACCACTCAAAGGATTTAGAGTCCTTTTACCAACCAGTCAGAACCAATATTTCTTTGTTATATTCTGTTTTTTCTTTGTCAGCTAGCAAAATTTGGATTTCAAGTCCAATGCGCTAACGCTTTCTTTAGTTTTCTTGCTCTTTCTTCGGGCTTTGACCATGTCTCCCAAACAATTTTAGTACATATGGCGCAAGACGATTCCACTTATATATCGAGGTCGGAATTGGATCGGGTGTTTTCACGTCTCACCGTAGTGCCCGGTTTGTCTTGATTGGTGATTGATAAAAAAGAAGGAAAATGGAAAAGTAGAAAATATACATGTTTATACCGTTGAGGTCCTTAGTTTAGTCAAGTAGGCGAGGGCATTTCCATCGCGAAGGATTCAATCCAGCCACAGGTTCCCCTACGGCTACCTTGTTATGACTTCACCCCAGTCGAAGACCCCACCGTGGTATGCGCCAATAAGACCACCAAAGGCCTTTGTGGCACTAGTGGTACACAGAAGTCATGGGTGATCATTGGTCCGATGCTTCGGGCGAAACCAATTCCGAGGGTGTGACG
>CM022300.1:252654603-252972103 GCA_011799875.1 Thinopyrum elongatum | reverse complement strand
ATACCAAACAGAGTCCAAACGGAATAAAACCATCGCGATGATTTTTCTTGGACCAGAAGACACCCAGGAGACTTGGAGTGCAAGTCAGAAGAGCCACGAGGAGGCCACAAGGGGGGAGGGCGCGCCCCCTGACCTAGATCTTCCTCATATATATTCACATATATTCCCAAACCACCAGAAGCATCCACGAAAACACGTCTCCACCGCCGCAACCTTCTGTTCCCGTGAGATCCCATCTTGGGGCCTTTTCTGGCATCCTGCGGGAGGGGGATTCGATCACGGAGGGCTTCTACATAAACTCTATTGCCCTTCCGATGAAGCGTGAGTAGTTTACCTCAGACCTATAGGTCGATAGCTAGTAGCTAGATGGCTTCTTCTCTCTCTCTTTGATTCTCAATACAACGTTTTCCTTGATGTTCTCGGAGATCTATCCGATGTAATCTTCTTTTGCGGTGTGTTTGTCGAGATCCGATGAATTGTGGATTTATGATCAGCTTATCTATGAATATTATTTGAATCTTCTCTGAATTCTTTTATGCATGATTTGATATCCTTGTAATTCTCTTCGAAATATCGGTTTGGTTTGGCCAACTAGATTGGTTTTTCTTGCAATGGGAGAAGTGCTTGGCTTTGGGTTGAATCTTGCGGTGTCCTCTCCCAGTGACAGTAGGGGCAGCAAGGCACGTATTGTATTGTTGCCATCGAGGATAAAAAGATGGGGTTTACATCATATTGCTTGAGTTTATTCCTCTACATCATGTCATCTTACTTAAAGCGTTACTCTGTTCTTCATGAACTTAATACTCTAGATGCAGGCAGGAGTCGGTCAATGTGTGGAGTAATGGTAGTAGATGCAGGCAGGAGTCGGTCTACTTGACACGGACGTGATGCCTATATTTCATAATCATTGCCTTGGATATCGTCATAACTTTGCGCTTTTCTATCAATTGCTCGACAGTAATTTGTTCACCCACCGTATTATTTGCTATCTTGAGAGAAGCCTCTAGTGAAACCTATGGCCCCCGGGTCTATTTTCCATCATATTACTTTTCGATCTACTATTTTGCAATCTTTTATTTTCATATCTATAAACCAAAAACCCTAAAAATATTTACTTTATCTTTTGTTTAGTTTTATCTATCTCTATCAGATCTCACTTTTGAAAGTGACCGTGAAGGGATTGACAACCCCTTTATCGCGTTGGGTGCAAGTGTTTGATTGTTTGTGTAGGTATTGGTGATTTGTGTGTTGTCTCCTACTGGATTGATACCTTGGTTCTCTAACTGAGGGAAATACTTATCTCTACTTTGCTGCATCACCCTTTCCTCTTCAAGGGAAAAACCAACGCAAGCTCAAGAAGTAGCAGGAAGAATTTCTGGTGCCGTTACCGGGGAGATCTACGCCAATTCAAGACATACCAAGTACCCATCATAAACTCTCATCTCTTGCATTACATTATTCACCATTTGCCTCTCGTTTTCCTCTCCCCCAATTCTAAAAAGATTTACAAAAAGATTTGCCTTTTTATTCGCCTTCTTCCCGTTTGCCCTTATGTCTTACTTGGTTTGTTTGCTCGTTTGCTTAATTGTGTGTTTATTGAAATTCAGAAACAAAGTTTATGGATCCACTTAAAGTTTTTTACCTGGATCATCTTCGATCCATATGTGCTCGTGCTGAAAGCCCAACTAGTTTAGTTGAGGGAAAATCTTTAGATGAGCATGCTCATTTTGTGCATCATCGTTTGTCTGAAAAAGGGAGACTCTTATGGAATCAAATAAATTGTTTGCTATGTTATGATTGGAATCTTTGTGATTTTACTTGTTGCTCTAAGAACCCTAAAAAACACCTTCCCTACCTATGTGAGTTTAATGATAATGAAATCTTATCTTCTTATGAAAAGGGTGTTTATAGTTACTATGATATCGAACAAATTGAAGAATTTGTTGCTTTTAAGGGTGCTTTTGAAGTTGCTTCTTTGATTGAAAAGTATGATATTACTCTCTACAAATCTGAAAATTTTGACATACTTAAATATTGCTATGAAAACTATGCTCATAATGCCTATGTCAAAGAATTTATTGAGAGAATGACTGTTGCTTTGAAAGAAAATAATGATATGCATGAATCTATAGATAATTATGATTCCGATGATTTGATTGAAATATCCCTTGATGAACATGATGCTTGCTATTCTTATGACCATGATGCCAATATTTATGGAGATGAATTTGCTATAGTTCCTTATGTTAAACATGAGATTATTGCTTTGCACCCATACTTGATAGTTCCTTGAATCAAAAGCATGATTGCAATGATGTTATTATAAATTCTATTAATATCAATTGTGCTAATAGTATGCAAAACCCCAAGCTTGGGGATGCTAGTTTTGCTATGTCCGCTACTTATTGCAATGATCATGATTGGGGTGATGATGCTTCTTATGATCTTGAAAATTTATTTAAGCCTCATGATGAACATGTTTGCAATAATATTGAAAGTGGGTTTGGAAGAGTGTCAACTTTAGGAAATAATTATCCCACTACCTTGGAGTATGATCGATCTTACGATTTTTTTTTATAAAAGTGGGTTTGGAGAAGTAATGACTTTATTTGATGATAATCCCACTATTTTGGAAGAGTGTCAACTTTGCATGCATGTGGATCATGTAGAGAAAATTTTATGTGATAGCTATATTGTTGAATTTGATTATGATCCTACTTGTAATTATTATGAGAGAGGAAAATATGGTTGTGGAAATCTTCATGTTACTACATTACCTCTCGTTATGTTGAGTTTGCTATTGTCTTTTTCTTCTTCCTTGCATAAGCTAGTTTTTGCTTGCCTTGATAATTTGTTTGCTTATAAAATGCCTATGCATAGGAAGTATGTTAGACTTAGATGTGTTTGTCACGTGTTTTATGATGCTCTCTTTGTGCTTCAATTCTCCTCTTTATTATGAGCATCATTGTAATCTCAATGCCTAGCTAAAAGGCTTTAAAGAAAAGCGCTTGTTGGGAGACAACCCAATATTTTTTTCCTTGCTGTTTTTGAATAAGTAATTCATCTAGCCTCTCGTTAGATGTGTTTTTATGTTTTAATTAGTGTTTGTGCCAAGTAAGACCTTTGGGATGGCTTACGGTGATAGTTGATTTGATCTTGCTGAAAAATAGAAACTTTTGCGTCCAGTCACAGAATTGTTTAGATTCACTGGAGCATGGAAAAACCCTGAATTGTTTACACAAGATTGATATACAAATTTACTCTGTTGTCCTAATTTTTCAGAATTTTTGGAGTTACAGAAGTATTAGAACAATTCAGATCTTCGCACAAGATTGATATACAAATTTCCTCTGTTGTCCTAATTTTTCAGAATTTTTGGAGTTACAGAAGTATTAGAACAATTCAGATCTTCGCAGACTGTTCTGTTTTTGACAGATTCTGTTTTCTATGTGTTGTTTGCTTATTTTGATGAATCTATGGGTAGTATTGGGGGGTAAGAACCATGAAGAAGTTGGAATACAGTAGATATTACACCAATATAAATAAAGAATGAGTTCACAACAGTACCAAAAGTGGTGATTTTATTTTCTTGTACTAATGGAGCTTATGAGATTTTCAGTTGAGTTTTGTGTTGTGAAGTTTTCAAGTTTTGGGTAAGGATTTGATGGACTATGGAATAAGGAGTGGCAAGAGCCTAAGCTTGGGGATGACCAAGGCACCCCAAGGTAATATTCAAAGACAACCAAGAGCCTAAGCTTGGGGGTGCCTCGGAAGGCATCCCCTCTTTCGTCTTCGTCTATCGGTAACTTTACTTGAGGCTATATTTTTATTCACCACATGATATGTGTTTTTCTTGGAGCGTCTTGTATGATTTGAGTCTTTGTTTTTTAGTTTGCCACAATCATACTTGCTGTACACACCTTTTGAGAGGGACACACATGAATCGCGATTTATTAGAATACTCTATGTGCTTCACTTATATCTTTTGAGCTAGGCAATTTTGCTCTAGTGCTTCACTAATACCTTTTTAGAGCACGGAGGTGGCTTATTTTGTAGAAATTATTGAACTCTCATGCTTCACTTATATTATTTTGAGAGTCTCTAAACAGCGTGGTAATTTGCTTTGGTTATGAATTTAGTCCTAATATGATAGGCATCCAAGAGGGATAAAATAAAAAACTTTCATATAAAGTGCATTGAATACTATGAGAAGTTTGATTCCTTATGATTGTTTTGAGATATAGAGATGGTGATATTAGAGTCATGCTAGTGAGTAATTGTGAATTGGAGAAATACCTGTGTTGAGGTTTGTGATTCCCGTAACATGCACGTATGGTGAACCGTTATGTAACGAAGTTGGAGCATGAGGTATTTTTTGATTGTCTTCCTTATGAGTGGCGGTCGGGGACGAGCGATGATCTTTTCCTACCAATCTATCCACCTAGGAGCATGCGCGTAGTACTTTGTTTCGATGACTAGTAGATTTTTGCAATAAGTATGTGAGTTCTTTATGACTAATGTTGAGTCCATGGATTGTACGCACTCTCACCCTTCCACCTTTGCTAGCCTCTCTAGTGCCTCGCAACTTTCGCCGATACCATAAACCCACCATATACCTTCCTTAAAACAGCCACCATACCTACCTATTATGGCATTTCCATAGCCATTCCGAGATATATTGCCACCGTTCCATTTTATTATCAGACGTTCCATTATTGTCATATTGCTTTGCATGATCATGTAGTTGACATCGTATTTGTGGCAAAGCCACCTTTCATAATTCTTTCATACATGTCACTCTTGAGTCATTGCACATCCCGGTACACCGCCGGAGGCATTCATATAGAGTCATATTTTTGTTCTAAGTATCGAGTTGTAATTTTTGAGTTGTAAGTAAATAAGAGTGTAGTGATCTTCATTATTAGAGCATTGTCCCATGTGAAGAAAAAAATAAAAGGGAGGCCAAAGAAGCCAAACAAAAAAATGAGAGAAAAGGAGAGAAGGGGCAATGTTACTATCTTTTTTTTCCACACTTGTGCTGCAAAGTAGCACCATGATCTTCATGATAGAGAGTCTCCTATGTTGTCACTTTCATATGCTAGTGGGAATTTCTCATTATAGAACTTGGCTTGTATATTCCAACGATGGGCTTCCTCAAATTGCCCTAGGTCTACATGAGCAAGCAAGTTGGATGCACACCCACTTAGTTTTCTTTTGAGCTTTCATAAACTTATAGCTCTAGTGCATCCATTGCGTGGCAATCCCTACTCACTCACATCGATATCTATTGATGGGCATCTCCATAGCCAATTAATACGCCTAGTTGATGTGAGACTATCTCCCTCTTTTTGTCTTCTCCACAACCACCATATTCTATTCCACCTATAGTGCTATGTCCATGGCTCACGCTCATGTATTGCGTGAAGGTTGAAAAGGTTTGAGAACACCAAAAGTATGAAACAATTTCTTGGCTTATCATCGGGGTTGTGCATGATTTGAATACTTTGTGTGATGAAGGTGGAGCATTGCCAGACTATATGATTTTGTAGGGATAAACTTTCTTTAGCCATGTTATTTTGAGAAGACATAATTGCCTTGTTAGTATGCTTGAAGTATTATTGTTTTTATGTCAAGATTAAACTTTTGTTTTGAATCTTCTGGATCTGAACATTCATGCCACAATAAAGAAAATTACATGGATAAATATGTTAGGTAGCATTCCACATCAAAAATTCTGTTTTTATCATTTACCTACTCGAGGATGAGCAGGAATTAAGCTTGGGGATGCTTGATACGTCTCCAAAGTATCTATAATTTTTTATTGTTCCATGCTATTATATTATCTATTTTGGATGTTTTATATGCATTAATATGCTATTTTATATTATTTTTTGGGACTAACTTATTAACCTAGAGCCCAGTGCCAGTTTATGTTTTTTTCCTTGTTTTTGAGCTTCGCAGAAAAGGAATACCAAACGGAATAAAACCTTCACGATGATTTTTCTTGGACCAGAAGACACCCAGGAGACTTGGAGTGCAAGTCAGAAGAGCCACGAGGCGGCCATAAGGGGGGAGGGCGCGCACAGGGGGGCAGGGCGTGCCCCCTGCCTTGTGGGCCCCTCGGTGACCCCCTGACCTAGATCTTCCTGCTATATATTCACATATATTCCCAAACCACCAGAAGGATCCACGAAAACACTTTTCCACCGCCGCAACCTTCTGTTCCCGTGAGATCCCATCTTGGGGCCTTTTCCGGCATCCTGCCGAAGGGGGATTCGATCACGGAGGGCTTCTACATCAACTCTATTGCCCTTCCGATGAAGCATGAGTAGTTTACCTAAGACCTACGGGTCCATAGCTAGTAGTTAGATGGCTTCTTCTCTCTTTTTGATTCTCAATAAAACGTTCTCCTTGATGTTCTTGGAGATTTATCCGATGTAATCTTCTTTTGCGGTGTGTTTGTTGAGATCCGATGAATTGTGGATTTATGATCAGCTTATCTATGAATATTATTTGAATCTTCTCTGAATTCTTTTATGCATGATTTGATATCCTTGTAATTCTCTTCGAACTATTGGTTTGGTTTGGCCAACTAGATTAGTTTTTTCTCGCAATGGGAGAAATGCTTGGCTTTGGGTTCAATCTTGCAGTGTCCTCTCCCAGTGACAGTAGGGGCAACGAGGCATGTATTGTATTGTTGCTATCGAGGATAAAAAGATGGGGTTTACATCATATTGCTTGAGTTTATTCCTCTACATCATGTCATCTTACTTAAAGCGTTACTCTGTTCTTCATGAACTTAATACTCTAGATGCAGGCAGGAGTCGGTCAATGTGTGGAGTAATGGTAGTAGATGCAGGCAGGAGTCGGTCTACTTGACACGGACGTGATGCCTATATTTCATAATCATTGCCTTGGATATCGTCATAACTTTGCGCTTTTCTATGAATTGCTCGACAGTAATTTGTTCACCCACCGTATTATTTGCTATCTTGAGAGAAGCCTCTAGTGAAACCTATGGCCCCCGGGTCTATTTTCCATCATATTACTTTCTGATCTACTATTTTGCAATCTTTTATATTTAGATCTATAAACCAAAAACCCTAAAAATATTTACTTTATCTTTTGTTTAGTTTTATCTATCTCTATCAGATCTCACTTTTGCAAGTGACCGTGAAGGGATTGACAACCCCTTTATCGTGTTGGGTGCAAGTGTTTGATTGTTTGTGCAGGTATTGATGATTTGTGCGTTGTCTCCTACTGGATTGATACCTTGATTCTCTAACTGAGGGAAATACTTATCTCTACTTTGCTGCATCACCCTTTCCTCTTCAAGGGAAAAACCAACGCAAGCTCAAGAAGTAGTAGGTAACTTCAGAGGTATGCCACAGGGCTCACTACTCGGATTAACACTTTCCAAACTAAATAGCTGGGCATCAACGGCGACAATCAGCGGATGAAGGAGTGCATGAAAAGGGTACCTGAGTGCTTGCATGCCTGGATCAGCCCAATCCCTATTAGTGAGTGATCAAGCAAGGTCAAAAAGAAGAGCAAGCCCACGGCTAGTGATAGAGGCGAGGGTGTCCCGATCTTTCGATGAGATGATAGCTATCGTTTTTGGTGGAGTAGACTTTGACGATCCGACTACGAACGTGCGAGGACGTCGCGCCTTAGCAATCGCTAAACCAACTCCGAGAGGTTATTGACCACGCCGGAGCACAATCAACCTGACCACAAGGGTCTATCTCCTGCAAGCAAACGAAGAACAAGCAAGAAACTAAGATTTGCAATCTGGATATTGCGAATATAAGATGAAAGCTTTATTGATCAAGGTGGGGTTCTGTGACGTCTTGGTCTGGTCGTTGAACACAAACGAAGTACGCGAAGTTGCAGCTATGGCGAACCTTTAATCTAAACAAAACCCAAAGTCTAAACGGTGCCCTAAGGGCTGTATATATGGAGGAAGAGGAGGGGATTTCGTGGCCCTTGAAGGAGGGGTTCGAAACCAACCCTATCTCTTGTTTCCCCACACATACGGACTCTAAAAACAGCCTATACTCAAGTATTTCAAAATTACATGGGCCTGGCCCAATAATAAGGTGACGCAGCACCTATAATAGCCTCTGGACGAAATTTATGAAGTGACATCTTGTATATTTCGTCCAAGGCTTCCTGCACTCATTATGGTGGCTTCAAAGTCCTGAAATCATCACTTGTAACTCCGTTCTTGTTCCCCTTGTGCATGCCATCATCTCCATGCTTGAACTTGCTCCAAGGTTCCTCTTTCTTGTCCAAGCTAGGCCCTTCATTTGTAAGCAAAACAAATGTATCCAATTTAGGCAGCATCATATTTTCATGAACTTTAGAATCATTACCAAGAAACGAAAGTACCTGATATTTTAATTGGCGTGCGTGAGCTCTAGTAATTGGTCCAGTATGTATAGAAGCAGGGGCTGTGGGTGTAACAATGGTATTGATGTCCTCATCATCCTCCCCTTCTTGAAATGAAGTCGTCCTCGACGGAAGCTCATCTTCCTCACCCAAATAAGGCTTCAGATCTGCAATGTTAAAAGTGGGACTAACCCCAAAATCTGCAGGCAGCTCAAGTTTGTATGCATTATCATTTATTTTCTCTAACACCTTAAAAGGACCATCAGCACGTGGCATTAGCTTTGATTTGCGCAAATCAGGAAATCTATCCTTACGCAAATGTAACCAAACAAGATCTCCAGGTGCAAACACAACATGTTTTCTACCCTTATCTCCAGCAAGTTTATATTTAGCATTCATACGCTCAATGTTCTCCTTAGTTAACTCATGCATTTTTAAGATCAATTCAGCACGTTGTTTAGCATCAAAATTAACCTTCTCCGAAGATGGAAGAGGCAACAAATCAATTGGTGCACGAGGAAGGAAACCATACACAATTTCAAAAGGACACATCTTAGTAGTAGAATGCAATGAACGATTATAAGCAAATTCAATATGAGGCAAGCATTCTTCCCACATTTTCTTGTTATTCTTCAAAACAGCCCTAAGCATAGTAGACAATGTTCTATTGACTACTTCAGTTTGTCCATCAGTTTGGGGGTGACATGTAGTACTAAAAAGCAGTTTAGTCCCCATCTTAGCCAATAAACATCTCCAAAAGTGGCTAAGAAATTTAGTATCACGATCTGAAACAATAGTATTTGGCACACCATGCAAGCGTATAATTTCACGAAAGAACAAATCAGCAACATTAACAGCATCATCGCTTTTATGACATGGTATAAAGTGTGCCATTTTCGAGAACCTATCCACGACAACAAATATGCTATCCCTCCCCTTCTTTGATCGAGGTAAACCTAAAACAAAGTCCTCGAATGAAAATAACGCCTCTTTGCACACAAAAGCATAGCAAACAGAATTGCTGAAATCTAGATCATCAATATCAGATTTGGTGGCAAGTAAGCATGCACTTTTCAATTTAATTTCAGAAGCAACACTAGATGGTTTATTATTAGGCTTCATTTGTTGCTCAAATTCTTTTGCCACAATCTGATTTTCACTCTTATTTTTCTCCTGTTTTGCTTTACTAGCTCTATTAATATCATCTTTCAAAATAGAATCAGGAGTCATAGGAAGCAAAGTAATATGTTTATCCTTATGAACAAGAGTATACTGATTGTTTCTACCATGGTGTACAGAATTTTTATCAAATTGCCATGGTCTACCAAGTAATAATGAACATGCTTGCATGGGTACCACATCACAATCAACATAATCAGCATATGTAGAGATACTAAAATGCACACGAACAGTACGTGTTACCTTAACCTTGCCGCTGTTGTTGAACCATTGGATATGGTAAGGATGTGGATGTGGTCTTGTGGTGAGAGATAGCTTCTCCACCATCTCCATGCTAGCCAAGTTGTTGCAGCTCCCTCCATCTATGATGACGCGAACAGAACGTTCCATCACAACTCCCTTTGTATGGAACAAATTATGCCTCTGATTTTGCTCAGCTTGTGTGACCTGCACACTCAAAACACGTTGAGCAACTAAACATTCATACCTGTCAGCGTCTTCAGGAGCCATGTATTGCGTCTCATGATCAGAATCACCTCCACCGTGTTCTTCACTTGTAATAAGAGCCAAAGTCTCCTCATCATAGTCACTAGCGGACTCATACCCACCATCCTCAGTAGCAATCATAACACGCGGAGATTGGCATTCTCTCGCATAATGACCTCTTCCCTTACAACGACGACAAATAATATCATGTGTGTGCCCTGTTGATGCCATAGATGAAGAAGAGCTCTGGGCAGGCCCAGAAGGTGTACTCTTGGCAGATGGTGGTGGTGGTGCCTGTTTTCTTGTATCTCGATTGGAATTGGCGGCTGAAGTCAGGGGTGCCGCAGTAGGACGTGTGGGAGTAGAGGAGGCACGCGGTGTCCATGATGAAGATCGACCTGCAGAAAAATTAGTTCGCGCCAATGCCTGTCGATCCTGCACTTCACGTTCAGCTTTACAAGCAAGATGGAATAAACGAGTGATATTATTATACTCCTTATACTCTAGAATGGTCTGAATCTCTCTATTTAATCCACCCATGAAACGTGCAAGCATAGCTTCATTCTCCTCAACAATACCACATCTAATCATGCCAGTTTGTAATTCCTGATAATATTCTTCTACAGAATGTTTTCCTTGTCTTAAGCGCTGCAATTTTTGAAGTAATTCACGTTGATAATATGGTGGAACCCAACGAGTACGCATAGCAGTTTTCAAAGCAGCCCACGTAGCTGGAATAGGATATAATCTACAATGTTCAGACCACCATACACATGCAAAACTAGTGAAAGCACAAACAGCAGCAGCAACACGTCGTTCCTCGGGATATTGTAAACATGTAAAACGTTGTTCAGTTTCTAACTCCCAAGTAAGATATATATCAGGAACATATCTACCCTCGAATGCTGGAATATTCAATTTTAATTTAGGAAGATGGTCATGATCTCGTACCTGAAGTGGTGGTGCAGGCCTACCATTGCGATTATTTGCATGTGGACGACCTGGTGCTGGTGGTTGCACGTAGTTATGATTTTGATCAACCTCATCCTCATAATCGCCCGCGTAATCATCCTCCTCCTCGGCACCAGCAGCAGCAGGAGCAGGAGCCAAAGAAGCATCAACAGTAGGTATAGCAGCACCAGAAGTTTGGCCATCCTCAAGAGGAACACGCTTCGCTCGTCCGAACTGATTTGGAAGGGGGCGTTGTTGTTGTCGTTGCAGAGGTGCGACAGGTGCAGCCGGTGGTGGTTGGGGAAGACGCGTGAGCAATTCATTAAACTTGTTATCCAGCTTTGTCTCGAACGACTTCTCCATGCCATCTATCTTCTCCATGGCCTCTTCAAATCTGTTTAGCACATCTCCCACCTGGCCACTCATCATTTGCTGAAATTTAT
Organism: Thinopyrum elongatum; assembly: GCA_011799875.1. Classification (NCBI taxonomy): domain Eukaryota; kingdom Viridiplantae; phylum Streptophyta; class Magnoliopsida; order Poales; family Poaceae; genus Thinopyrum; species Thinopyrum elongatum. The sequence goes on along the minus strand of CM022300.1, from coordinate 252,960,653 downwards.
CATGCAACTCCTTGTTCGTCAACTTATCTTATTAAAATCAGGAAGTTGGAGTAAAGGAGCATGTGTCAACTTATCTTTCAATACCGTGAAGGCTTCTTCCTGTGAGGTACCCCAAACAAAAGGCACATCCTTCTTTGTAAGCTCATTGAGAGGTGCAGCAATGGTGCTGAAATCTCTCACAAAACGCCTATAGAAACCAGCGAGTCCAAGAAAACTCCTCACTTGAGTGACCGTTTTGGGCTGTGGCCAACTCTCAATAGCTTCAATCTTGGCTTTATCAACTTCAATTCCCTGTGGAGTAACAACATAGCCAAGAAAAGATACTCGGTCGGTGCAAAAGGTGCACTTCCCAAGGTTACCAAACAAACGTGCATCACGTAAAGCAATAAAAACAGCACGTAAATGTTCCAAATGTTCCTCCAAAGATCTGCTATAAATCAGTATATCATCAAAATAGACTACCACAAATCGTCCAATGAAAGCACGTAAAACTTCGTTCATTAATCTCATGAAAGTACTAGGTGCATTAGTTAACCCAAAAGGCATGACTAACCACTCATATAATCCAAACTTTGTTTCAAAAGCTGTTTTCCATTCATCCCCCAATTTCATACGAATTTGATGGTATCCACTACGCAAATCAACTTTGGAGAATATTGTAGAGCCACTCAATTCATCAAGCATATCATCTAGTCTAGGAATAGGATGACGATAACGAATAGTAATATTATTAATGCCTCTACAATCAACACACATACGCGATGTACCATCCTTTTTCGGCACTAGAATAATAGGAACAGCACAAGGACTAAGGGATTCGCGTATATAACCTTTGTCGAGAAACTCCTGTACTTGACGCATAATCTCCTTCGTCTCCTCTGGATTGGTACGGTATGGCGCACGATTTGGCAACGAAGCACCAGGAATTAAGTCAATCTGATGCTCAATCCCGCGAATAGGTGGTAATCCCGGTGGCACGTCTTGTGGAAAGACGTCAGCGAACTCCTGCAAAATGTTAGTGACCGCAGGAGGCAAAGAGGAAGGCACGTCCTCGAATGAAAATAACGCCTCTTTGCACACAAAAGCATAGCAAACAGAATTGCTGAAATCTAGATCATCAATATCAGATTTGGTGGCAAGTAAGCATGCACTTTTCAATTTAATTTCAGAAGCAACACTAGATGGTTTATTATTAGGCTTCATTTGTTGCTCAAATTCTTTTGCCATAATCTGATTTTCACTCTTATTTTTCTCCTGTTTTGCTTTACTAGCTCTATTAATATCATCTTTCAAAATAGAATCAGGAGTCATAGGAAGCAAAGTAATATGTTTATCCTTATGAACAAGAGTATACTGATTGTTTCTACCATGGTGTACAGAATTTTTATCAAATTGCCATGGTCTACCAAGTAATAATGAACATGCTTGCATGGGTACCACATCACAATCAACATAATCAGCATATGTAGAGATACTAAAATGCACACGAACAGTACGTGTTACCTTAACCTTGCCGCTGTTGTTGAACCATTGGATATAATAAGGATGTGGATGTGGTCTTGTGGTGAGAGATAGCTTCTCCACCATCTCCATGATAGCCAAGTTGTTGCAGCTCCCTCCATCTATGATGACGCGAACAGAACGTTCCTTCACAACTCCCTTTGTATGGAACAAATTATGCCTCTGATTTTGCTCAGCTTGTGTGACCTGCACACTCAAAACACGTTGAGCAACTAAACATTCATACCTGTCAGCGTCTTCAGGAGCCATGTATTGCGTCTCATGATCAAAATCATCTCCACCGTGTTCTTCACTTGTAATAAGAGCCAAAGTCTCCTCATCATAATCACTAGCGGACTCATACCCACCATCCTCAGTAGCAATCATAACATGCGGAGATTGGCATTCTCTCGCATAATGACCTCTTCCCTTACAACGACGACAAATAATATCATGTGTGTGCCCTGTTGATGCCATAGATGAAGAAGAGCTCTGGGCAGGCCCAGAAGGTGTACGCTTGGCAGATGGTGGTGGTGGTGCCTGTTTTCTTGTATCTCGATTGGAATTGGCGGCTGAAGTCAGTGGTGCCGCAGTAGGACGTGTGGGAGTAGAGGAGGCACGCGGTGTCCATGATGAAGATCGACCTGCAGAAAAATTAGTTCGCGCCAATGCCTGTCGATCCTGCACTTCACGTTCAGCTTTACAAGCAAGATGGAATAAACGAGTGATATTATTATACTCCTTATACTCTAGAATGGTCTGAATCTCTCTATTTAATCCACCCATGAAACATGCAAGCATAGCTTCATTCTCCTCAACAATACCACATCTAATCATGCCAGTTTGTAATTCCTGATAATATTCTTCTACAGAATTTTTTCCTTGTCTTAAGCGCTGCAATTTTTGAAGTAATTCACGTTGATAATATGGTGGAACCCAACGAGTACGCATAGCAGTTTTCAAAGCAGCCCACATAGCTGGACTAGGATATAATCTACAATGTTTAGACCACCATACACATGCAAAACTAGTGAAAGCACAAACAGCAGCAGCAACACGTCGTTCCTCGGGATATTGTAAACATGTAAAACGTTGTTCAGTTTCTAACTCCCAAGTAAGATATATATCAGGAACATATCTACCCTCGAATGGTGGAATATTCAATTTTAATTTAGGAAGATGGTCATGATCTCGTACCTGAAGTGATGGTGTAGGCCTACCATTGCGATTATTTCCATGTGGACGACCTGGTGCTGGTGGTTGCACGTAGTTATGATTTTGATCAACCTCATCCTCATAATCGGCCGCGTAATCGTCCTCCTCCTCGGCACCAGCAGCAGCAGGAGCAGGAGCCAAAGAAGCATCAACAGTAGGTACAGCAGCACCAGAAGTTTGGCCATCCTCAAGAGGAACACGCTTCGCTCATCCGAACTGATTTGGAAGGGGGCGTTGTTGTTGTCGTTGCAGAGGTGCGACAGGTGCAGCCGTTGGTGGTTGGGGAAGACGCGTGAGCAATTCATTAAACTTGTTATCCAGCTTTGTCTCGAATGACTTCTCCATGCCATCTATCTTCTCCATGGCCTCTTCAAATCTGTTTAGCACATCTCCCACCTGGCCACTCATCATTTGCTGAAATTTATCATGCAACTCCTTGTTCGTCATGTTCTCCCAGTCAATCTCGTCGGCTTGTGATCCTGCCATGGTTAGCAGCAATAGAAACACACAAGAATATGATCCTACAGACTACTAGAAAGTGGTGGTGGTGTGGTGTGGTGTCACAAATCCGTCAAGCAAATCTCAAATTCTTACCAGTTCTTACCCAGCAGCAGGTGGTGATCGGCAACCTTTGTAGTCAAAACTCTCAGAGCTTGGACAGAGCGATTGCCAGGTGGTGTCAAACGCACGATGTAGATGTATGTGGAGCTGGGAAGGCTTATGATATGGTAGCAAAAAGGGTCAGCAGTAATCAATTCAGAGATGCAATGTTGAATAAACTCTCAACGACGGTACTGTGCTGGTCCTAGGCTAGACCGTGCTAGAGACGCGAGCCTAGAACACTAACAAAAATCACGGCGCTGCACGTAAACAAGGGAGTAGGACACTCTGAAATTTTTTATTTTTTTTTGCACTTTTTTTTCCTCTTTTTTTTTCGAAAAAGTCTACAAATGGTCTAAAAACTGCCTAGCCAGAATTTTCCAGACTTTTTTTTTTAAACTGGAACTATTTTTCTTCTGCGGGTAGCACGAAAATTGGGGAATCCGACTTGTTCACGACTCGTAGTATCGCGTGATCTGGAGCTCTAAAATAAAGGAATAAATACTGGACTCGGACTAGGACTGGTGGCAGAGATGAATATGGTGGAACTCGGACTGGTGATGGTATATGACGGTAGTATATGTGGGCTCGGATTGGTGGTGGTATATGGACTCGGATCGGTGGTGGTATATGGACTCGGATCGGTGGTGGTATATGGACTCAGAGAAATAGCAGATAAGCTGTGGTGGTATATGGTAGGGGCGATGATGATGGTGCGGCGGCGGCGGCGTGACAACTTGTGAACAGAACTCGAAACTCTAAAGAACTAGATGCTAAGACCAGCAACTTGACACGACGATGCAACCGCAAATTCAACAAAGCAAAAACCCTAAAAAGATTATGCAAAGGCTCAGATTGGTTCGGATATGATGAACTAACCCTAAATTTTTTTTTTTGGCTTTTTCCTGGACTGTAGGTATGAAGAACAGACTCAATCTAAACTACGAAAAACTGTAAATCTCACCGAGCAACCTGGGAATCTGATACCACTTGATAGAGGCGAGGGTGTCCCGATCTTTCGATGAGATGATAGCTATCGATTTGGTGGAGCCGACTTTGACGATCCGACTACAAACGTGCACGACGTTGCGCCTTAGCAATCGCTAAACCAATCTCCTGAGGTTACCGACGATGCTGGAAGCACGATCAGCCTGACCACGAAGGTCTATTCCTGCACGCAATCGAAGAACAAGCAAGAATATGATAATGCAATCTGAATATTGCAAATATAGATGAAGTATTGATAATGGTGGGGATCCAAAAGCGGTCTTGGTCTGGTCGTTGGACACAAACGAAGTACACGAAGTTGCAATGGCTAACTTTAATCTAAACAAAACCCAAAGTCTAAACGGTGCCCTAAGGGCTGTATATATGGAGGAAGAGGAGGGGATTTCGTGGCCCTTGAAGGAGGGGTCCGAAACCAACCCTATTTCTTGTTTCCCCACACATACGGACTCTAAAAACAGCCTATACTCAAGTATTTCGAAATTACATGGGCCTGGCCCAATAATAAGGTGACGCAGCACCTATAATAGCCTCTGGACGAAATTTATGAAGTGACATCTTGTATATTTCGTCCAAGGCTTCCTGCACTCATTATGGTGGCTTCAAAGTCCTGAAATCATCACTTGTAACTCCGTTCTTGTTCCCCTTGTGCATGCCATCATCTCCATGCTTGAACTTGCTCTAGGGTTCCTCTTTCTTGTCCAAGCTAGGCCCTTCATTTGTTAGCAAAACAAATGTATCCAATTTAGGCAGCATCATATTCTCATGAACTTTAGAATCATTACCAAGAAACGAAAGTACCTGATATTTTAATTGGCGTGCGCGAGCTCTAGTAATTGGTCCAGTATGTATAGAAGCAGGGGCTGTGGGTGTAACAATGGTATTGATGTCCTCATCAATAATAGGAACAGCACAAGGACTAAGAGATTCGCGTATATAACCTTTATCGAGCAGCTCCTGTACTTGACGCATAATCTCCTTCGTCTCCTCTGGATTGGTACGGTATGGCGCACGGTTTGGCAAGGAAGCACCGGGAATTAAGTCAATCTGATGCTCAATCCCGCGAATAGGTGGTAATCCCGGTGGCACGTCTTGTGGAAAGACGTCAGCGAACTCCTGCAAAATGTTAGTGACAGGAGGAGGCAAAGAGGAAGGCACGTCCTCGAATGAAAATAATGCCTCTTTGCACACAAAAGCATAGCAAACAGATTTCCTTAAATCTAGCTCATCAATATCAGATTTGGTGACAAGTAAACATGCATTTTTCAATTTAATTTCAGAAGCAACACTAGATGTTTTATTATTAGGCTTCATTTGTTGCTCAAATTCTTTTGCCACAATATGATTTTCACTCTTATTTTTCTCCTGTTTTGCTTTACTAGCTCTATTAATATCATCTTTCAAAATAGAATTAGGAGTCATAGGAAGCAAAGTAATATGTTTATCCTTATGAACATGAGTATACTGATTGTTTCTACCATGGTGTACAGATTTTTTATCAAATTACCATAGTCTACCAAGTAATAATGAACATGCTTGCATGGGTACCACATCACAATCAACATAATCAGCATATGTAGAGATACTAAAATGCAGACGAACAGTACGTGTTACCTTAACCTTGCCGCTGTTGTTGAACCATTGGATACAGTAAGGATGTGGATGTGGTCTTGTGGTGAGAGATAGCTTCTCCACCATCTCCATGCTAGCCAAGTTGTTGTAGCTCCCTCCATCTATGATGACGCGAACAGAACGTTCCTTCACAACTCCCTTTGTATGGAACAAATTATGCCTCTGATTTTGCTCAGCTTGTGTGACCTGCACACTCAAAACACGTTGAGCAACTAAACATTCATACCTGTCAGCGTCTTCAGGAGCCATGTATTGCGTCTCATGATCAGAATCATCTCCACCGTGTTCTTCACTTATAATAAGAGCCAAAGTCTCCTCATCATAGTCACTAGCGGACTCATACCCACCATCCTCAGTAGCAATCATAACACGCGGAGATTGGCATTCTCTCGCATAATGACCTCTTCCCTTACAACGACGATAAATAATATCATGTGTGTGCCCTGTTGATGCCATAGATGAAGAAGAGCTCTGGGCAGGCCCAGAAGGTGTACTCTTGGCAGATGGTGGTGGTGGTGCCTGTTTTCTTGTATCTCGGTTGGAGTTGGCGGCTGAAGTCAGTGGTGCTGCAGTAGGACGTGTGGGAGTAGAGGAGGCACGCGGTGTCCATGATGAAGATCGACCTGCAGAAAAATTAGTTCGCGCCAATGCCTGTCGATCCTGCACTTCACGTTCAGCTTTACAAGCAAGATGGAATAAACGAGTGATATTATTATACTCCTTATACTCTAGAATGGTCTGAATCTCTCTATTTAATCCACCCATGAAACGTGCAAGCATAGCTTCATTCTCCTCAACAATACCACATCTAATCATGCCAGTTTGTAATTCCTGATAATATTCTTCTACAGAATTTTTTCCTTGTCTTAAGCGCTGCAGTTTTTGAAGTAATTCACGTTGATAATATGGTGGAACCCAACGAGTACGCATAGCAGTTTTCAAAGCAGCCCACGTAGCTGGAATAGGATATAATCTACAATGTTCAGACCACCATACACATGCAAAACTAGTAAAAGCACAAACAGCAGCAGCAACACGTCTCTCCTCGGGATATTGTAAACATGTAAAACGTTGTTCAGTTTCTAACTCCCAAGTAAGATATATATCAGGAACATATCTACCCTCAAATGGTGGAATATTCAATTTCAGTTTAGGAAGATGGTCATGATCTCGTACCTGAGCTGGTAATGCAGCCCTACCATTGCGATTATTGGCATGTGGACGACCTGGTGCTGGTACGTAGTTCTGATTTTGATCAACCTCATCCTCGTAATCGCCCGCATAATCGTCCTCCTCAGCGGCAGCAAGAGCCATAGAAGCATCAACAGTAGGTGCAGCGGCACCAGAAGTTTGACCAGGCTCAAGGGGAACGCGCTGTGCTCGTCCCACTTGATTTGGAAGGCGACGTTGTTGTTGTTGTAGAGGTGCGACAGGTGCAGCCGGCGGTGGTTGTGGAAGACGCGCGAGCAATTCATTAAACTTGTTATCGAGCTTTGTTTCGAACGTCTTCTCAATTCCATCTATCTTCTCCATGGCCTCTTCAAATCTGTTTAGCACATCTTGCACCTGTCCACTCATCATTTGCTGAAATTTATCATGTAGCTGTTTGTTCGTCATGTTCTCCCAATCAGTCTCATCGGCTTGTGATCCTGCCATGGTTAGCAGCAATAGAAACACACAAGAATATGATCCTACAGACTACTAGGAAGTGGTGGTGGTGGTTGATGAGGACATCAATACCATTGTTACACCCACAGCCCCTGCTGCTATACATACTGGACCAATTACTAGAGCTCGCGCACGCCAATTAAATTATCAGGTACTTTCGTTTCTTGGTAATGATTCTAATGTTCATGAGAATATGATGCTGCCTAAATTGGATACATTTGTTTTGCTTACAAATGAAGGGCCTAGCTTGGACAAGAAAGAGGAACCTTGGAGCAAGTTCACGCACGGAGATGATGTCATGCGCAAGGGGAACAAGAACGGAGTTACAAGTGATGATTTCAGGACTTTGAAGCCACCATAAGGAGTGCAGGAAGCCTTGGACGAAATATACAAGATGCCACTTCATAAATTTCGTCCAGAGGCTATTATAGGTGCTGCGTCACCTTATTATTGGGCCAGGCCCATGTAATTTCGAAATACTTGAGTATAGACTATTTTTAGAGTCCGTATGTGTGGGGAAACAAGAGATAGGGTTGGTTTCGGACCCCTCCTTCAAGGGCCACGAAATCCCCCCCTCTTCCTCCATATATACAGCCCTTAGGGCACCGTTTAGACTTTGGGTTTTGTTTAGATTAAAAGTTCGCCATAGCTGCAACTTCGCGTACTTCGTTTGTGTTCAACGACCAGACCAAGACGTCACAGAACCCCACCTTGATCAATAAAGCTTTCATCTTATATTCGCAATATCCAGATTGCAAATCTTAGTTTCTTGCTTGTTCTTCGTTTGCTTGCAGGAGATAGACCCTCGTGGTCAGGTTGATTGTGCTCCGGCGTGGTCAATAACCTCTCGGAGTTGGTTTAGCGATTGCTAAGGCGCGACGTCCTCGCACGTTCGTAGTCGGACCGTCAAAGTCTACTCCACCAAAAACGATAGCTATCATCTCATCGAAAGATCGGGACACCCTCACCTCTATCAAGTGGTATCAGATTCCCAGGTTGCTCGGTGAGATTTACAGTTTTTCGTAGTTTAGATCGAGTCTGTTCTTCATACCTACAGTCCAGGAAAAAGCCAAAAAAAAAATTAGGGTTAGTTCATCATATCCGAACCAATCTGAGCCTTTGCATAATCTTTTTAGGGTTTTTGCTTTGTTGAATTTGCGGTTGCATCGTCGTGTCAAGTTGCTGGTCTTAGCGTCTAGTTCTTTAGAGTTTCGAGTTCTGTTCACAAGTTGTCACGCCGCCGCCGCACCATCATCATCGCCCCTACCATATACCACCACAGCTTATCTGCTCTTTCTCTGAGTCCATATACCACCACCGATCCGAGTCCATATACCACCACCGATCCGAGTCCATATACCACCACCAATCCGAGCCCACATATACTACCGTCATATACCATCACCAGTCCGAGTTCCACCAGATTCATCTCTGCCACCAGTCCTAGTCCGAGTCCAGTATTTATTCCTTTATTTTAGAGTTCCAGATCACGCGATACTACGAGTCGTGAACAAGTCGGATTCGCCAATTTTCGTGCTACCCGCAGAAGAAAAATAGTTCCAGTTTCAAAAAAAAAAAACTAAGTCTGGAAAATTCTGGCTAGGCAGTTTTTAGACCATTTGTAGACTTTTTCAAAAAAAAATTGTTGCGGAGCAAAAAAAAAAAAAGAGGAAAAAAAAGTGAAAAAGAAAAAAAATTCAGAGTGTGCTCCTCCCTTGTTTACGTGCAGCGCCGTGATTTTTGTTAGTGTTCTAGGCTCGCGTCTCTAGCACGGTCTAACCTAGGACCAGCACAGTACCGTCGTTGAGAGTTTATTCAACATTGCATCTCTGAATTGATTATTGCTGACCCTTTTTGCTACCATATCATAAGCCTTCCCAGCTCCACATACATCTACATCGTGCGTTTGACACCACCTGGCAATCGCTCTGTCCAAGCTCTGAGAGTTTTGACTACAAAGGTTGCCGATCACCACCTGCTGCTGGGTAAGAACTGGTAAGAATTTGAGATTTGCTTGACGGATTTGTGACACCACACCACACCACCACCACTTTCTAGTAGTCTGTAGGATCATATTCTTGTGTGTTTCTATTGCTGCTACCCATGGCAGGATCACAAGCCGACGAGATTGACTGGGAGAACATGACGAACAAGGAGTTGCATGATAAATTTCAGCAAATGATGAGTGGCCAGGTGGGAGATGTGCTAAACAGATTTGAAGAGGCCATGGAGAAGATAGATGGCATGGAGAAGTCGTTCGAGACAAAGCTGGATAACAAGTTTAATGAATTGCTCACGCGTCTTCCCCAACCACCACCGGCTGCACCTGTCGCACCTCTGCAACGACAACAACAACGCCCCCTTCCAAATCAGTTCGGACGAGCGAAGCATGTTCCTCTTGAGGATGGCCAAACTTCTGGTGCTGCTGTACCTACTGTTGATGCTTCTTTGGCTCCTGCTCCTGCTGCTGCTGGTGCCGAGGAGGAGGATGATTACGCGGGCGATTATGAGGATGAGGTTGATCAAAATCATAACTACGTGCAACCACCAGCACCAGGTCGTCCACATGCAAATAATCGCAATGGTAGGCCTGCACCACCACTTCAGGTACGAGATCATGACCATCTTCCTAACTTAAAATTGAATATTCCACCATTCGAGGGAAGATATGTTCCTGATATATATCTTACTTGGGAGTTAGAAACTGAACAACGTTTTACATGTTTACAATATCCCGAGGAACGACGTGTTGCTGCTGCTGTTTGTGCTTTCACTAGTTTTGCATGTGTATGGTGGTCTGAACATTGTAGATTATATCCTATTCCAGCTACGTGGGCTGCTTTGAAAACTGCTATGCGTACTCGTTGGGTTCCACCATATTATCAACGTGAATTACTTCAAAAATTGCAGCGCTTAAGACAAGGAAAAAATTCTGTAGAAGAATATTATCAGGAATTACAAACTGGCATGATTAGATGTGGTATTGTTGAGGAGAATGAAGCTATGCTTGCACGTTTCATGGGTGGATTAAATAGAGAGATTCAGACCATTCTAGAGTATAAGGAGTATAATAATATCACTCGTTTATTCCATCTTGCTTGTAAAGCTGAACGTGAAGTGCAGGATCGACAGGCATTGGCGCGAACTAATTTTTCTGCAGGTCGATCTTCATCATGGACACACATACGGACTCTAAAAACAGCCTATACTCAAGTATTTCGAAATTACATGGGCCTGGCCCAATAATAAGGTGACGCAGCACCTATAATAGCCTCTGGACGAAATTTATGAAGTGACATCTTGTATATTTCGTCCAAGGCTTCCTGCACTCATTATGGTGGCTTCAAAGTCCTGAAATCATCACTTGTAACTCCGTTCTTGTTCCCCTTGTGCATGCCATCATCTCCATGCTTGAACTTGCTCCAAGGTTCCTCTTTCTTGTCCAAGCTAGGCCCTTCATTTGTAAGCAAAACAAATGTATCCAATTTAGGCAGCATCATATTCTCATGAACTTTAGAATCATTACCAAGAAACGAAAGTACCTGATATTTTAATTGGCGTGCGCGAGCTCTAGTAATTGGTCCAGTATGTATAGAAGCAGGGGCTGTGGGTGTAACAATGGTATTGATGTCCTCATCAGCTAGGCATAGTATCAAGAGATTGCTCGCCCATCGCATGCCTAACGAATCCAGAGAAACAAGAAAAGCATGACCAATTGAAGGGGTCGACTGCCCAAGGAGACTAAAATAACTATTAAGTAAGGAAGGAGGGGATTTAGTCACACCCATACCTAGCCCTTGGATGAAGTAGGGCAGCAGCTAATAGGTCAGGTTTTGATACTGGTTCCTCAAAACAGCTTTTTGACTCTATGGGACATTTATGGAATTTCTTCCATCGGCAAGAGTAGCTTTGTTTCTCAACTTTAATGATTTTTTAGTCTCTCGATACTAACTAATTAGTTAGGGGAGGTGCTTACTTTTGTAGTTAAGGATCCAAAGAAACAGGTCTGGGGTATCACAAGATGAAAGCGGAATGCCTAAAGCATAGAGAAGTGAAGTACAGTATGAATAAGGAATGGTGGCACACCGGCGAATGCAAACTCTCAGCTGATAGGGAAGAGGGGGCGGCTAGCCAGGGCTTACCTCTGACTCCCTTTTACTCTAGCATCTCAAATAATACTATAAAATATGTGCTTGCAATAAACAGAAGCTAGAGTAAGAAAAGCAATAAAACTAATTCACTTGCTTCTTGGGATCGATAAATGGCTTTTTTTCATTTGGGACTGCCATCTTCCAAGAGTTCATCCACGAAAGGAATGGGATATTTTTATTAATGGTAAGGCTATTTAGTTTCCTGTAGTCTATACACAATCGCCAACTCCCACCCATCCTACCTATAGGCACAGGACTTGAAAAGGGCAAAGGGCTTGAGCTTGGCCTAATCACAACAGCTGCTAGCATTTCATCGACCAACTTTTCAATGGCTGCCTTTTGATCATGCGAGTATCTATACGGCCTGAGATTAATCGGCTCAGCTCCCTCCAGAAGAGGTATTACATGATCATGGGTCTGGTGGTAACTCTTTTGGCTCATTGAAAATGTCAGAGTCTCGGGTAAGTAACTTATTTATACTGTTAGGTATTATTGTTTCTTTGCTGGTGGCATTCACTGGAAAAGCTTGCATGAGCATACAAATCTCTCCTTGTTGTAATTGCACCCTTCCGCTTTCTACTGACCTCCTTGTCTGATCCTAAATTCCCTTTCAAACTACTTTCTTGCCTTCCTTGACCAATGTTATGGATGGTGCACTGGTTGAGAAAATAATTGGCCCTTCCTTCTTATAGCAACAAAATCCAATCTCCCCCTCATACGAACCTACCTCCATGACTTTCATGTCAAACTGAAACTCCTTCCCTTGCATTACCCATAGCATGCCATCACATTTGTGCTCACAATACATCTTAGCGCCATTTGCTACTGTGATTTCCATAGGTTTATACGGAGTTCAGTCGTAACCAGCCCGCTTCACAATCTTTGGGGTCTACAAAACAGTGCGTGCTGCCACTATCAACCAAGGCAATCACTGGCACTCCGTTTACCTGGTATCTCTGTCTATAGTCGTCTCCTATTTTGGAAGACTGAGACTTGCGACGCAGCAGCAATATTATTCAAATAACATGTCATTCAAATGCAGCGCGCCTTGTTAATTGCTCGTCATGTAAGTGAATTTACGAATAGGGAGCCCCGGTGCCCAACAAGTGAACTATTTCCTCCAGGATTGTTGCTTTCCTTCTATAGCCTCACGTATGAAAAACGTGTGCATTATAGAGGGCTAGGCCACAAATACATAGCATAGATAACAAGGGTTTCACCAAAGTAGACGCTCAAGCGAAACATTCCACTTATCGAAGAAGGGATATAGGTATTTCAAGTTCAAGAAGTAGGCATTGATCCCAAAGAATGTAGTGAAAATCTAGGCTAGGAGGAATGCGTCAGAGCCGAGGTCAGGCAAAAGGTTGCTGGATCTTTATGTTGGCCGGAAGTTATTTCTTTTCAATGAGGTTCAATGTTCTCTAGATTGCTTAGAAGTAGCCTGCCTTACTCGAGCCAACTAGCATCAGAAGGTGTTCATAGGGCTAGACTTTCTCTCATGGGTGTGACCATATTAAATAAAGGGTTTTTTCATCGCTTTGGCCTGGAGCCGAGTAAGTAAGGACTTTGCCAGGTTTGAACTCCAAAGTCATTTATGCCCAGTATTTCCTTTGATTCTTGTAGCCTTCATGTCAAGGAGCGATGCGAGCCGTCCAATTGCACATCAATAGCGCAGCTGCTTTTATCTCCGCATTCACTAAACACAATGCTAAACCCATGTTGGTAATTCCCTCTATGCTCTACTATCTTGAACTATTTTCTTTAGTTGACATGGAGGCTTTAGTGCCACGTTCAAGCTAAAAGCTGTGAAAGCAAGTCAAGCAATGCTAGATGATGATAAAATAGCGGTGCATCCTTCTTTTGAAAAGTGACCAAACGGGACTTTTCAGCATAGTATCAGATGCCTTATTTTGTTAGTTAGGATCTCCTTCTCACTCCAAAGTATGGTTGGTGTATACTCGGCCTTTCCCACTATAGTTTGGAGCTCACCCTTTATTTACACCGACCCAATCTACAATCAACAAAATGTAATTTTATAAGAAGGAAATCAAGCGAAAGCTAACTGTCAACTATAAATAAATGCTTTTGCTTTCTATCCAGCAGCTGATGCTTTATGTAGTAAAGAAGGAAATCCTTGGAGTTAGCACGGTATTGAGGTCTCTCGAGCGAGTGACGGATTGTCTCTTTTGGAACATTAGAGGTTGTGGACAGCACTCATAGCTCCTCTATTTCTCAAGGATCTATGCTTCCTGTTTGCACTCTTTCTAGGTCCAATGCGATAGAGAAGCAGGCAGTGAACGGATTCATCCTGCAAAAGTGGCCATACTAAGAGCTCTAGCTAGCCCTTGCTTCATGAGGTACATACATCTTCCGGTCTGCTCTGTTGCCGAGCTTCCATTCTCGGACACCAACATTCCCAACAGGCTAGGATAGGGCAAATACATGAAGTCGGAATGATTCCCACACCTGGATTGAATGCTCCACCAAAGTAAACCTAAACAATTAATTGAAGGAAGTGTAGCCCAGCATCGATTTCATGTGTCGGTTGCCCAACCCAATAAGTAGTAGTTTTTGAATGATTTGTGTTAGTCAAGAGTTAGAGATGTACTGTCTATTTCAATGAAGTAACCAACCAAAAGAGAGTGCTAAAGGAGTCATTCAGAAGTGAGTGAAGAGGCGCAGAAAAAACCTGGTGAGCAAAGAAAGCTCAAATTGTTGATTAAACGGGCCTTGTTAATGAAGTATTTCGTTACCTTCCTTTATTCTGATTTTGACCATTTAGTTGAACTGACTCTGTTAAGTCGCTCTCGCGGTAATTGGATTGCGATTTCCTCTGGATTCAATCTCAATGACTGCTAGGATTTCTTTCTACTTCTATTTGTGGCATATAGAATTTTACGATAGATGAAGCGGAAGAAGGAACAAGGCTTGAAGGCGGATTAGCAAGGGAATGAATCTGATGAAGCTATTCCTCCGCTAGAATAAGGGGGGCATGATCGCTGATTTGACCGGGCAGACCAGATGAGCGAGATTGATTGAAAGCGCTGTGCCAACTTGCGTACAAGATTTTTAGACTCTAGTAAATCCTCTTCACAAGTTATTTCGCACAGGCTATTCAAGGTCTATTGGCTTTATTGCTTATGTGGTACTTCAACCGCGAAGCCTCGCTTATGCATCGAGAAAGATCGTAGGTAGGAAAGATCTATTATGCACCAACGACGGCCCCTTCTCTTTACCTTTATCGTCTCATACCTCAGTCCATTGCTGGCTTGAATGCTGTCTCTCTTCTTCTTTGCTCACGAGAGTGAATAAGAGGATGACCCACCGGGGGGAGGATGGAATGAGTCGGCAAGGGGATCAACCATCTTCTTTCAGTAAAAGCCCACACATTATCCTTAATATTGGGATAAAAGGACTCTGAAGAACGTAACTCTCTTCCCGTCTTGCGTAACTGACCACTGCAAATCAAGTCGAAAGTGCTTATTTGCTTAACACGTTTTTGTCTCAATGACAGGCCGCTTGAACATTGTCTGATTTTTTTTAAGAGACTCGATCTTATGTATCTACTTATTGTCTTTTTGCCTTTTCTCGGTAGTTCCGTAGCCGTTTTTTTCGGACGTTTTCTAGGATCTGAAGGAACCGCTATAATGACCACCACGTGCATTTCATTTTCTTCGATCTTATCTTTGATTGCTTTTTATGAAGCGCACTTGGAGCTAGTGCTTGCTATCTCAGAATAGCTCCATGGATCTCATCGGAAATGTTTGATGCTTCTTGGGGCTTCTTTGGCGACCGTGAAGTCACCGGATGAATTGCCAAGTAGATAGATCAGATCCGGACGCTGCAGTTGTTCCGCGGAGATATGGACTCGACCCGCTCCTACCTACCCTGGGGTATCATAGCATGTCAGGAATCGAGGGGGGACATACTGGACGTAACTACTCCCATCGGTTGGGGGCTCTGCCGCCCTGCCTTTCGATCGATACACAGTTGAGGAGGCCGATCACGAACATGACAGGTGTAGGAGCGATCCTGGGAAGGCAAGGCTAAGACGGCGCCTTGCATATGGGTAGCAAGAGGGCGCTTATGCCCCGACGGTGGGGCCTTATGGGGAAGGGCCAAGCCCAATAGGGACAGCACACCCCCACTTTAAGCGCATCTCTGTATTGACTGAATAACTCTATCTAAGGGTGACGTCGGTGGAACCGGTGAACCATGCGAGCTGGTTAGATGCATGGGGCAGAGGGCTCATAGTACCCCCCTTTTCTTGATCCAGCCTTTTCTTCACTTCGGTAGTTAATCACCTAAAATCCAAGGGAGGCTGGCCTGCACGCCATACCTATACTCATACAGTGCCAGGTAGGCGGTGGACTCATTTTTGGATTAGGGAAGGGAAGAAGGGGCCTAAGCACGGCAGATGCCGTACACTTGAGTGGCAAAGGAAAGCAAGACCGTACTTCTTTTGCCAGGCCTGTTCTTACATAAGGTTCCCACAGAAGATCAAGTTGGTGAGCCGTGTGATGGGAAACCTTCCCACATGGTTCAGAGAGCACTGAAGACGAATGAGAGGTTCACCACCACATCATTGCAAGGGGAGCCCGCTCGATTCGCAGATTGGCCTGACTCATAATTCACTTTTGACTCTGTGTTCGATAGCCTGACCGTAGTGATGTTAATTGTGGTTACATTCATAAGTAGCTTGTTCCATCTTTATTCCATTTCATATATGTCTGAGGATCCGCATAGCCCTCGATTTATGTGTTTTTTTATCCATTTTTACTTTTTTTATGCTAATGTTGGTGACTCGTCAAACCAAATGTGCAGACTCTGTGCGAGAAGGCTGGTCAGACCCCTCCGCCGATGCCAGAGATTGCTTCTGGGACCATGGTGAGTTTAATTTGAATGGTCATTAGTTACTAGTCTTAACATTTGAGTGTCATCATGCTAACGAGACATTGCAAATGATCTTTGGTGCAGCGTAACTCCAGACAAGCATCGCACGATCCTTCTCTAAGTGGTACCGGCACAAGCCCCACCGGTGCTTCACCTCCGTGATGACGGTAAGTTTTCTCTAGTGGTTTGCTTAACAAATGCATACTTAGCTTCGTACATGCTTGTTAGCCCTATTATGCCACATACTTAGCTTATTTTTCCCCAAAAAGACGTACTTAGCTAATTATTCTCCAAAATGACATAATTATCTTACTTAGTTCATTTATGACATAATTAGCTTATTCATTTAAAAAATGGCATAATTACCTTGGTTCTCTCATAAATTTCATATACTTAGCTTATTTTCCTCCAAAATTGATGAGGACATGACTACCTTGGATACGACCAAAAATATTGCATACATGTATATTTGTGAGGTGATTTCTAATGCAAACTATGCAATAATTTATTTATGTCATCCAGGACAAAAATACTTCACAAACTTTTGTGTCATGTCTAATTGCAAGTGTATGGGACATTTGTACAATCCACATATGAAGATAAGGGGAAAAGAGATGTTTAGGTGCTGTTCAAAAAGTCCTCTCACGTCACTTTTGGGCCAAGAGAAGATAGAGTCCAAGTCTCTCATGTTCTGGATTCAGATTCGGACTGCACAGACATACCTGACTCAAAACGCCAAGAACTCTTTCATACGGACTCCGAATTGGGTGATTCCTTTTTTGTTGGAAAGCAGATTTCGTGCTCTTTTCAACCCAGTTGGATTCACCTTCAAATTTGTCCGGAGCGTTGAGTTCTCGACGAAACAATCTAACGCTGCAACAGAATCCGAGTCAAACTACAAGTCCAAAGGTGTTGCATCACCTCCACTTGGGCCCATGAGCCTTGTACGACCTAGGGTTAGTTTTAGGCTGCCTTGGGACGTCCTCCCACCTCCTTGGCCACCACCCCTTGCTCCTATATAAGTAGATCCATCTAGTAACTTTTTCCTTGGGATTTGTTTAGTTAAAAGTTAGCCATTGCAACTTCGTGTACTTCGTTTGTGTCCAACGACAAGACCAAGACCGCTTTCGGATCCCCACCTTTATCAATACTTCATCTATATTCGCAATATTCAGATTGCATTATCATATTCTTGCTTGTTCTTCGATTGCGTGCAGGAATAGACCTTCGTGGTCAGGCTGATCGTGCTTTCAGCATCGTCAGTAACCTTGGGAGATTGGTTTAGCGATTGCTAAGGCGCAACATCGTGCATGTTTGTAGTCGGATCGTCAAAGTCGTCTCCACCAAATCGATAGTTATCATCTCATCGAAAGATCAGGCCCCTCGCCTCTATCAAGTGGTATCAGTTTTCAGGTTGCTCGGTGAGAATTTTCAGTTATCCCTAGATTAGATTTATTTTCTTACCTATTGTCCAAAGAAAAAGCCATAAAAAAAGTTAGATCTGTTCATCCTTTATCCAAGCCAGTCTGAGCCTTCGCATTTTTCTTTTCAGTGCTTGTATAGTTGAATTATCGGTTGCATCGTCGTGTCGAGTTGCTGGTCTTAGTGTCTAGTTCATTTAGAGTTTCGAGTTCTGTTCACATTAGTCATGCCGTCGCTGCATCGTTTAGAGTTTTCATAGCTGACGCCGTTCATATCTTCGCTTGATCCAATCTGCATCTTATCTAGTTTGTTTTGGAAAGAGAGAAAAAAAAAGTCAGAAAAAAAAGTGAGAGAAAAAAAGAGAGGAAAAAAAACACAAAATTTGGATCTATCTAGACTCACTCTCGTACCTGAATTTGGATTCGAATCTGTTTTGCGCACTGTTCAGTAAAAACAGGCGTATCTTCCTCATACCAAGTCCGTTTTGGCTCCGTGAGTACTCAAATTAAAGCTAGCGACGAGCTGCATCTAAATAGTTCAGAAGTAAGTTCAATATTTGACACCTCAAAATCGGCTTCTAAATAGGTGTTTTTGCCCTCCGAAGTTCATGAACACAGCTTGTTCCAGTTTTTCAGGCCAGTTTTAGAATTTTCTGACTCCTCATATCAACTCGGAATTGAGTGATTCTTTTTGCATTTGAAAGCTTGAGTCAGTGCCATTCTTGAGAAAAAATTATCAGAAAATTGGCAAAAACTTTTCTAGAGGAAAGTTGGAGAGAAAGTTGTTGGTATATCGTACTTGGTAGTTGTTTCTCATCATTATCTTTACTGCCATTGTGATCTTCACTTATATCTTGCTGTCCAGAGCTACTTCATATCCTTTATTGATGCTAGTTGTGCAACGCCGTGACCTCATTAGTGTTCTAGGCTCGCGTCTCTAGTCCGGTCTAGCCTAGGACCAGCACAGTACCGTCGTTGAGCGTTTATTCAACATTGCATCTCTGAATTGATTATTGCTAATCTTTTGCTACCAAATATTTAAGCCTTCCAAGCTCCACATATTTCTACACCGTGTATACGTACGTTCCCCTGGCAATCGCTTTACTCAATCTTCGGAGTTATTTGACACCGCTGGTTGCCTGTCACCACCTACTGCATGGTAAGAACTTGTAAGATATTGATATTTGCTACACTGTGAGCGTTTTACCACCACATCCTAGTAGTTCATAGGAACATTATTCTTGGATTTTGTTTCTTGTTTTCTACTAACTATGGCAGGTTCCGGAGTTGTTAGTTCTTGGGCTTCATCGATCGTGGGAGATTTGCCATCACCTAAGAAAATACAACAACCGCCACAAGAGGAGCAATTACATCAGAATGCACATAATCAGGTTAAAGTTTCCATGCCACCATTTACTGGTCGTTTTAGGCCTGATTTATATATTGAATGGGGGTACGAAATAAATGCTATATTTGCTTCCCATAATTTTGATGAGCGTGGAAAATTTCAAGCTGCGGTTAGTACTTTTAGTAGCTTTGCTTTAGTTTGGTGGAGTGAATATTGTCGGTTCAACCCTGATCTTATACCTACTACTTGGGATGATTTAAAACTTGTCATGAGAGATAGATTCGTTGATGTTTATTATACTCGTGGCATGATTAAAAAATTACAACATTTAAAACAAGGCACTGACACGGTAACAAAATACTATGATGATTTACAAACTACATTATTGCACTCATTTTTAGAAGAAAGTGAAGAAGATTTTATGGATAGATTTTGGGGAGGATTAAACTGTGATATTCAAGAGATTCTAATTCATGAAGAGGGTTATCCTATGGACCATTTGTTTCATCTTGCTTGCAAAGCTGAACAGGAAATAAAACGACGTGTTGGCCACAAGGAGAACAAGTGCACAGTGCACATTCCAAGTGTTGATACAGATGTTTCTTCAACTACTAGGCGTACTATGACAACCACATCCGTTGTTGCGAGGACTACATCATCTCCATCATGTGACACATCACCTCCAAGAGTGCCTACATCGTCTGAGTTGATCATAAGAGGTAATGACAAAGGTACAGATTTTCAACTTTCACATGAGAATGATGCATGCCTAGTTAACTTGAATACATCATGTGTTGTGTTACCTATTGATTTGAGCACACCAGCTATTTTAGAGAAGTGTGTTACTGTCATGAATGCGTCATGTGATCAAAGAGTTGAAGTATCAACAATTTTGAGTGCACCCAATGAATTAACTGTTGATGCAAAAGAAACAATGTTTAATCATTTTGATATGACCTCTAATCTTGGTGATGATTTTGTGTCAAATGACTTATTGCATGTTTGCTTATTTAAGCATGTTGTAGCATGTAAATTTGATGCAAGTAAGGTTTATTCACCAATGTTGGGATGGTTTAATGATGAACATTGTCAATCCTTTGATATGAATAAGAGCTTCACTTATATGCGCAAATTGAGTTGCAATATTTTCATGTCTTCTAATACTTGTGATAATATTTTGGCTTTACATTTTATGAACTATGAAAGTTACTCATGTATACATGTGTCATATGTGCAAAAATCAAGGGAAGTAAAAATGGATGACATATACATATACAACATGTACACCTTGTCTCTTTTGTTAGCCACATTTCAGATTAAGCAACGCCGAGGATGGCTTTGTTTTCAAGAAGGGGAGGATGATGAGGACATGACTACCTTGGATACGACCAAAAATATTGCATACATGTATATTTGTGAGGTGATTTCTAATGCAAACTATGCAATAATTTATTTATGTCATCCAAGACAAAAATACTTCACAAACTTTTGTGCCATGTCTAATTGCAGGTGTATGGGACATTTGTACAATCCACATATGAACATAAGGGAAAAAGAGAAGTTTATGTGCTGTTCAAAAAGTCCTTTCACGTCACTTTTGGGCCAAGAGAAGATAGAGTCCAAGTCTCTCACGTTCTGGATTAAGATTCGGACTGCACAGACATACCTGACTCAAAACGCCAAGAACTATTTCATACGGACTCCGAATTGGGTGATTCTTTTTTTGTTGGAAAGTAGATTTCGTGATCTTTCTAACCCAATTGGTTTCACCTTCAAATTCATCTGGAATGTTGAGTTGTCGTTGAAACAATCTGACGCTATAGCAGAATCAGAGTCAAACTACAAGTCCAAAGGTGTTGCATCACCTCCACTTGGGCCCATTGGCCTTGTACGACCTAGGGTTAGTTTTAGGCTGCCTTGGGACGTCCTCCCACCTCCTTGGCCGCCACCCCTTGCTCCTATATAAGTAGATCCATCTAGTAGCTTTTTGCTTGGCATTTGTTTTGTTAAAAGTTAGCCATTGCAACTTCGTGTACTTCGTTTGTGTCCAACGACCAGACCAAGACCGCTTTCGGATCCCCACCATTATCAATACTTCATCTATATTCGCAATATTCAGATTGCATTATCATATTCTTGCTTGTTCTTCGATTGCGTGCAGGAATAGACCTTCGTGGTCAGGCTGATCATGCTTCCAGCATCGTCAGTAACCTCAGGAGATTGGTTTAGCGATTGCTAAGGCGCAACGTCGTGCACGTTTGTAGTCGGATCGTCAAAGTCGGCTCCACCAAATCGCTAGTTACCATCTCATCGAAAGATCGGGACACCCTCGCCTCTATCAAGTGGTAACCAATGATACCACTTGATAGAGGCGAGGGTGTCCCGATCTTTCGATGAGATGATAGCTATCGTTTTTGGTGGAGTAGACTTTGATTTGCGCAAATCAGGAAATCTATCCTTACGCAAATGTAACCAAACAAGATCTCCAGGTGCAAACACAACATGTTTTCTACCCTTATCTCCAGCAAGTTTATATTTAGCATTCATACGCTCAATGTTCTCCTTAGTTAACTCATGCATTTTTAAGATCAATTCAGCACGTTATTTAGCATCAAAATTAACCTTCTCCAAAGATGGAAGAGGCAACAAATCAATAGGTGCATGAGGTAGGAAACCATACACAATTTCAAAAGGGCACATCTTAGTAGTAGAATGCAACGAACGATTATAAGCAAATTCAATATGAGGCAAGCATTCTTCCCACATTTTCTTGTTATTCTTCAAAACAGCCCTAAGCATAGTAGACAAAGTTCTATTGACTACTTCAGTTTGTCCATCAGTTTGGGGGTGACAAGTAGTACTAAAAAGCAGTTTAGTCCCCAACTTAGCCCATAAACATCTCCAAAAGTGGCTAAGAAATTTGGTATCACGATCTGAAACAATAGTATTTGGCACACCATGCAAGCGAATAATTTCACGAAAGAACAAATCAGCAACATTAGCAGCATCATCGCTTTTATGACATGATATAAAGTGTGCCATTTTTGAGAACCTATCCACGACAACAAATATGCTATCCCTCCCCTTCTTTGTTCGAGGTAAACCCAAAACAAAGTCCATAGATATATCCTCCCATGGAACACTAGGTACAGGCAAAGGCATATATAAACCATGAGGATTGAGTCGTGACTTAGATTTTTGACATGTAGTGCAGCGAGCAACAAAGCGCTCAACATCCCGTCACATCTTTGGCCAAAAGAAATGTGTAGCAAGTACATCCTTCGTATTCTTTACGCCAAAGTGTCCCGTTAATCCTCCTCCATGCGCCTCTTGCAACAACAAAAGACGAACGGAGCTAGCTGGAATGCATAGCTTGTTAGCACGAAACACAAATCCATCGTTAACGATGAACTTGTTCCATGATCTCCCGTCTTTACAATTCTGCAATAAATCTTTAAATTCAGCATCATGCACATATTGATCTTTGATGGTCTCCAAACCAAATATTTTAAAGTCAAGTTGTGAAAGCATAGTATAACGACGAGACAATGCATCAGCAATAACATTACCCTTCTTGTGTTTAATGACATAAGGGAAAGTCTCAATGAATTCAACCCATTTTGCATGTCTACGGTTCAGTTTGGCTTGACTTTTAATATGTTTCAAAGATTCATGATCAGAATGAATAACAAATTCTTTGGGCCATAAATAATGTTGCCATGTTTCCAAAGTCCGAACAAGAGCATATAATTCCTTATCATAAGTAGAGTAATTCAGACTAGGCCCACTCAATTTTTCAGAAAAGTATGCAACAGGTTTGCCTTCTTGTAATAACACACCTCCTAATCCAATTCCACTAGCATCACATTCAAGCTCAAAAGTCTTATTAAAATCAGGAAGTTGGAGTAAAGGAGCATGTGTTAACTTATCTTTCAACACCATGAAGGCTTCTTCCTGTGCGGTACCCCAAACAAAAGGCACATTCTTCTTTGTAAGCTCCTTGAGAGGTGCAGCAATGGTACTAAAATCTCTCACAAAACGCCTATAGAAACCAGCGAGGCCAAGGAAACTCCTCACTTGTGTGACCGTTTTGGGCTGCGGCCAACTCTCAATAGCTTCAATCTTGGCTTTATCAACTTCAATTCCCTGTGGAGTAACAACATAGCCAAGAAAAGATACTCGGTCGGTGCAAAAGGTGCACTTCCCAAGGTTACCAAACAAACATGCATCACGTAGAGCAATAAAAACAGCACGTAAATGTTCCTCCAAAGATCTGCTATAAATCAATATATCATCAAAGTAAACTACCACAAATCGTCCAATGAAAGCACGTAAAACTTCGTTCATTAATCTCATGAAAGTACTAGGTGCATTAGTTAACCCAAATGGCATGACTAACCACTCATATAAACCGAACTTAGTTTTAAATGCTGTTTTCCATTCATCTCCCAATTTCATACGAATTTGATGGTATCCACTACGCAAATCAACTTTGGAGAATATTGTAGAGCCACTCAATTCATCAAGCATATCATCTAGCCTAGGAATAGGATGACGATAACGAATAGTAATATTATTAATGCCTCTACAATCAACACACATACGCAACGTACCATCCTTTTTTGGCACTAGTATAATAGGAACAGCACAAGGACTAAGAGATTCGCGTATATAACCTTTGTCGAGCAGCTCCTGTACTTGACGCATAATTTCCTTCGTCTCCTCTGGATTGGTACGGTATGGCGCACGGTTTGGCAATGAAGCACCGGGAATTAAGTCAATCTGATGCTCAATCTCGCGAATAGGTGGTAATCCCGGTGGCACGTCTTGTGGAAAGACGTCAGCGAACTCCTGCAAAATGTTAGTGACAGCAGGAGGCAAAGAGGAAGGCACGTCCTCGAATGAAAATAACGCCTCTTTGCACACAAAAGCATAGCAAACAGATTTGCTGAAATCTAGCTCATCAATATCAGATTTGGTGGCAAGTAAACATGCACTTTTCAATTTAATTTCAGAAGCAACACTAGATGGTTTATTATTAGGCTTCATTTGTTGCTCAAATTCTTTTGCCACAATCTGATTTTCACTCTTATTTTTCTCCTGTTTTGCTTTACTAGCTCTATTAATATCATCTTTCAAAATAGAATCAGGAGTCATAGGAAGCAAAGTAATATGTTTATCCTTATGAACAAGAGTATACTGATTGTTTCTACCATGGTGTACAGAATTTTTATCAAATTGCCATGGTCTAGCAAGTAATAATGAACATGCTTGCATGGGTACCACATCACAATCAACATAATCAGCATATGTAGAGATACTAAAATGCACACGAACAGTACGTGTTACCTTAACCTTGCCGCTGTTGTTGAACCATTGGATATAATAAGGATGCGGATGTGGTCTTGTGGTGAGAGATAGCTTATCCACCATCTCCATGCTAGACAAGTTGTTGCAGCTCCCTCCATCTATGATGACGCGAACAGAACGTTCCTTCACAACTCCCTTTGTATGGAACAAATTATGCCTCTGATTTTGCTCAGCTTGTGTGACCTGCACACTCAAAACACGTTGAGCAACTAAACATTCATACCTGTCAGCGTCTTCAGGAGCCATGTATTGCGTCTCATGATCAGAATCATCTCCACCGTGTTCTTCACTTGTAATAAGAGCCAAAGTCTCCTCATCATAGTCACTAGCGGACTCATACCCATCATCCTCAGTAGCAATCATAACACGCGGAGATTGGCATTCTCTCGCATAATGACCTCTTCCCTTACAACGACGACAAATAATATCATGTGTGTGCCCTGTTGATGCCATAGATGAAGAAGAGCTCTTGGCAGGCCCAGAAGGTGTACTCTTGGCAGATGGTGGTGGTGGTGCCTGTTTTCTTGTATCTCGGTTGGAATTGGCGGCTGAAGTCAGTGGTGCCGCAGTAGGACGTGTGGGAGTAGAGGAGGCACGCGGTGTCCATGATGAAGATCGACCTGCAGAAAAATTAGTTCGCGCCAATGCCTGTCGATCCTGCACTTCACGTTCAGCTTTACAAGCAAGATGGAATAAACGAGTGATATTATTATACTCCTTATACTCTAGAATGGTCTGAATCTCTCTATTTAATCCACCCATGAAACGTGCAAGCATAGCTTCATTCTCCTCAACAATACCACATCTAATCATGCCAGTTTGTAATTCCTGATAATATTCTTCTACAGAATTTTTTCCTTGTCTTAAGCGCTGCAATTTTTGAAGTAATTCACGATGATAATATGGTGGAACCCAACGAGTACGCCTAGCCGTTTTCAAAGCAGCCCACGTAGCTGGAATAGGATATAATCTACAATGTTCAGACCACGATACACATGCAAAACTAGTAAAAGCACAAATAGCAGCAGCAACACGTCTCTCCTCGGGATATTGTAAACATGTAAAACGTTGTTCAGTTTCTAACTCCCAAGTAAGATATATATCAGGAACATATCTACCCTCAAATGGTGGAATATTCAATTTCAGTTTAGGAAGATGGTCATGATCTCGTACCTGAGCTGGTAATGCAGCCCTACCATTGCGATTATTGGCATGTGGATGACCTGGTGCTGGTACGTAGTTCTGATTTTGATCAACCTCATCCTCGTAATCGCCCGCATAATCGTCCTCCTCAGCGGCAACAGGAGCCATAGAAGCATCAACAGTAGGTGCAGCGGCACCAGAAGTTTGACCAGGCTCAAGGGGAACGCGCTGTGCTCGTCCCACTTGATTTGGAAGGCGACGTTGTTGTTGTTGTAGAGGTGCGACAGGTGCAGCCGGTGGTGGTTGTGGAAGACGCGCGAGCAATTCATTAAACTTGTTATCGAGCTTTGTTTCGAATGTCTTCTCAATTCCATCTATCTTCTCCATGGCCTCTTCAAATCTGTTTAGCACATCTTGCACCTGTCCACTCATCATTTGCTGAAATTTATCATGTAGCTGTTTGTTCGTCATGTTCTCCCAATCAGTCTCATCGGCTTGTGATCCTGCCATGGTTAGCAACAATAAAAACACACAAAAATATGATCCTACAGACTACTGGGAAGTGGTGGTGGTGGTGTATCACAAAACCGTCAAGCGAATCTCAAATGCTTACCAGTTCTTACCCAGCAGCAGGTGGTGATCGGCAACCGTTGTAGTCAAAACTCTTAAAGATTGGACAGAGCGATTGCCAGGTGGTGTCAAACGCACGACGTAGATGTATGTGGTGCTGGGAAGGCTTATGATATGGTAGCAAAAATGTCAGCAATAATCAATTCAGACATGCAAAGTTGAATAAACGCTCAACGACGGTACTGTGCTGGTCCTAAGCTAGACCGTACTAGAGACGCGAGCCTAGAACACTAACAAAATCACGGCGCGACTCGTAAATAAGGGAAGAGCACACTCTAAAAAAAAATTCGTTTTTTTTGCGCTCTTTTTTTTTCGCTCATTTTTTTTTTGCGAAAAAATCACTATAATGGCGAGTGTCTCAAAACTCTTCCCAAGTCAAACTAACAGGATTGGCACAGATTTTTTTTTCGGAAATCAGGGCAGCAACGACGAAAAAGTGCGACAAAAAATCACTATGATGGCGAGTGTCTCAAAACGCTCCCTGGGACCTAAAAATAGGATAGGGAAAAAATATTTTTGACCGCCAAAATTTTGGCCTAAAAACTGCCCGGGGGTCTCCGAATCCTACTCAGGCAAGGAAACACGAATCGGAAAAAAGATGGTTCTCGAAAACAAACCTAATATGAAAAGAACTCGGATTGTGGTGGATATATGGTTGTAGAATATGGCAGCGGTGATTGTATATGGCAGCGGTGGTAGGATATGGCAGCGGTGGTTGTATATGGCAGCGGTGGTGGTATATGGCAGCAGCGATGAAGATGGTGCGGCGGCGGCGTGACAAACTGTGACAGAACTCGAAACTCTAAAGAACTAGACGCTAAGACCAGCAACTAGACACGACGATGCAACCGCAAATTCAACAAAGCAAAAACCCTAAAAAGATTATGCAAAGGCTCAGATTGGTTCGGATATGATGAACTAACCCTAATTTTTTTTTCTTGAACAATAGGTAAGAAAATAAATCTAATCTAGGGAAAACTGGAAATTCTCACCGAGCAACCTGAAAACTGATACCACTTGATAGAGGCGAAGGTGTCCCGATGTTTCGATGAGATGGTAGCTATCGTTTTCTGTGGGAGTCGACCTTGACGATCCGACTACGAACGTGCGAGACGTCGCGCCTTAGCAATCGCTATACCAACTTCCAAGGGTTATTGACCACGCCGGAGCACGATCAACCTGACCACGAGGGTCTGTTTCCTGCGAGCAAACGAAGAACAAGAAAGAAACTAAAAACTGCCCGGGGTTCTCCAGACTCTTTTTTTTTCGAATCCTACTCAGGCAAGGAAACACGAATCGGAAAATAGATGGGTCTCGAAAACAAACCTAATATGAAAAAAAACTCGGATTGGTGGTGGAATATGGCAGCGGTGGTGGTATATGGATTCAGAGCGGTGGCGGATCAACGGTGGTGGTAGATGGCAGGGGCGATGATGATGGTGCGGCGGCGGCGTGACAACTTATGACCAGAACTCGAAACTCTAAAAGATTAGACGCTAAGACCAGCAACTCGACACGACGATGCAACCGCAGATTCAACAAAGCAAAAACCCTAAAAAGATTATGCAAAGGCTCAGATTGGTTCGGATATGATGAACTAACCCTAATTTTTTTTTGGCTTTTTCGTGGACTGTAGGTATGAAGAACAGACTCGATCTAAACTACGAAAAACTATAAAATCTCACCGAGCAACCTGAAAATCTGATACCACTTGATAATTTAATTGGCGTGCGCGAGCTCTAGTAATTGGTCCAGTATGTATAGCAATCGCTAAACCAATCTCCCAAGGTTACTGACGATGCTGAAAGCACGATCAGCGTGACCACGAAGGTCTATTCCTGCACGCAATCGAAGAACAAGCAAGAATATGATAATGCAATCTGAATATTGCGAATATAGATGAAGTATTGATAAGGGTGGGGATCCGAAAGCGGTCTTGGTCTGGTCATTGGACACAAACGAAGTACACGAAGTTGCAATGGCTAACTTTTAACTAAACAAATCCCCAGGAAAAAGCTACTAGATGGATCTACTTATATAGGAGTAAGGTATGGCGGCCAAGGAGGTGGGAGGACGTCCCAAGGCAGCCTAAAACTAACCCTAGGTCGTACAAGGCCAATGGGCCAAAGTGGAGGTGATGCAACACCTTTGGACTTGTAGTTTGACTCGGATTCTGCTACAGCGTCAGATTGTTTCGACAACAACTCAACGGTACGGATGAATTTTAAGGTGAAACCAATTGGCTTAGAAAGAGCACGAAATCTGCTTTCCAACAAAAAAAGAATCACCCAATTCGGAGTCCATATGAAATAGTTCTTGGCGTTTTGATTCAGGTATGTCTGTGCAGTCCGAATCTGAATCCAGAACATGAGAGACTTGGACTCTATCTTCTCTTGGCCCAAAAGTGATAGAGGCAAGGGTGTCCCAATCTTTCGATGAGATGATAGCTATCGTTTTTGGTGGAGTAGACTTTGACGATCCGACTACGAACGTGCGAGGACGTCGCGCCTTAGCAATCGCTAAACCAACTCCGAAAGGTTATTGACCACGCCGGAGCACAATCAACCTGACCACGAGGGTCTATCTCCTGCAAGCAAACGAAGAACAAGCAAGAAACTAAGATTTGCAATCTGGATATTGCGAATATAAGATGAAAGCTTTATTGATCAAGGTGGGGTTCTGTGACGTCTTGGTCTGGTCGTTGAACACAAATGAAGTACGCGAAGTTGCAGCTATGGCGAACTTTTAATCTAAACAAAACCCAAAGTCTAAACGGTGCCCTAAGGGCTGTATATATGGAGGAAGAGGGGGGGAATTTCGTGGCCCTTGAAGGAGGGGTCCGAAACCAACCCTATCTCTTGTTTCCCCACACATACGGAGTCTAAAAACAGCCTATACTCAAGTATTTCGAAATTACATGGGCCTGGCCCAATAATAAGGTGACGCAGCACCTATAATAGCCTCTGGACGAAATTTATGAAGTGGCATCTTTGTATATTTCGTCCAAGGCTTCATGCACTCATTATGGTGGCTTCAAAGTCCTGAAATCATCACTTGTAACTCCGTTCTTGTTTCCCGTGCGCATGCCATCATCTCCAAGCTTGAACTTGCTCCAATGTTCCTCTTTCTTGTCCAAGCTAGGCCCTTCATTCGTAAGCAAAACAAATGTATCCACTTTAGGCAGCATCATATTCTCATGAACATTAGAATCATTACCAAGAAACGAAAGTACCTGATAATTTAATTGGCGTGCGCGAGCTCTAGTAATTGGTCCAGTATGTATAGCAGCAGGGGCTGTGGGTGTAACAATGGTATTGATGTCCTCATCAAAAAGTGACGTGAGAGGACTTTTTGAACAGCACATAAACTTCTCTTTTTCCCTTATGTTCATATGTGGATTGTACAAATGTCCCACACACCTGCAATTAGACATGGCACAAAAGTTTGTGAAGTATTTTTGTCTTGGATGACATAAATAAATTATTGCATAGTTTGCATTAGAAATCACCTCACAAATATACATGTATGCAATATTTTTGGTCGTATCCAAGGTAGTCATGTCCTCATCATCCTCCCCTTCTTGAAAACAAAGCCATCCTCGGCGTTGCTTAATCTGAAATGTGGCTAACAAAAGAGACAAGGTATACATGTTGTATATGTATATGTCATCCATTTTTACTTCTCTTGATTTTTGCACATATGACACATGTATACATGAGTAACTTTCATAGTTCATAAAATGTAAAGCCAAAATATTATCACAAGTATTAGAAGACATGAAAATATTGCAACTCAATTTGCACATATAAGTGAAGCCCTTATTCATTTCAAAAGGTTGACAATGTTCATCATTAAACCATCCCAACATTGGTGAATAAACCTTACTTGCATCAAATTTACATGCTACAACATGCTTAAATAAGAAAACATGCAATAAGTCATTTGATACAGAATCATCACCAAGATTAGAGGTCATATCAAAATGATTAAACATTGGCACAATTATTTTCAAACGTATTTGATCCAAATCTGATTTATTCCCTGATTCACATGGTTCTTTCATATTAATAGTTAATTCAATGGTTCCACTCGAAATTGTTGATCTTTTAATTGTTTGGTCACATGGCAAAGTCAAATTATCAACATAGTCCTCTAAAATAGGTGGTGTGATCAAAGTAGTGGGTAGCTGATCAGATGGTGCATTTAAATTGACAAGGCATTCCTCATTCTCATGTAGAGGTGGAAGATTAGTACCTTTGTCATTACCTCTTATGATCAACTCAGCTGATGTAGCCACTCTCGGGGGTGATGTGTCACATGGTGGAGGTGATGTAGTCCTCACAACAACGGATGTGGTTGTCATAGTACAAATAGTAGTTGAAGGAACAACCATATCAACTCTTGGAATGTGCACCGTGTGCTTATTCTCCTTATGGGCAACACGTCGTTTTATTTCCTGTTCAGCTTTGCAAGCAAGACGAAACAAATGGTCCATAGGATAACACTCTTCATGAATTAGTATCTCCTGAATATCACGGCTTAATCCTCCCCAAAATCTATCCATTAAATCTTCTTCACTTTCTTCTAAAAAGGGATGCAACAAGGTAGTTTGTAAATCATCATAATATTTTGTTACGGTGTCACTACCTTGTTTTAAATGTTCTAGTTTTTTAATCATGCCACAAGTATAATAAACATCGACGAATCTATCTCTCATGAGAAGTTTTAAATCATCCCAAGTAGTAGGTATATAATCAGGGTATAACCTACAATGTTCGCTCCACCAAACTAAAGCAAAGCTACTGAACGTACTAACCGCAGATTTAACTTTTCTACGCTCATCAAAATTATGAGAAGCAAATATAGCATTTATTTTGTACTCCCATTCAATATATAAATCAGGCCTAAAACGACCAGTAAATGATGAGGACATGACTACCTTGGATACGACCAAAAATATTGCATACATGTATATTTGTGAGGTGATTTCTAATGCAAACTATGCAATAATTTATTTATGTCATCCAGGACAAAAATACTTCACAAACTTTTGTGTCATGTCTAATTGCAGGTGTATGGGACATTCGTACAATCCACATATGAAGATAAGGGGAAAGGAGATGTTTAGGTACTGTTCAAAAAGTCCTCTCACGTCACTTTTGGGCCAAGAGAAGATAGAGTCCAAGTCTCTCATGTTCTGGATTCAAATTCGGACTGTACAGACATACCTAACTCAAAACGCCAAGAACTCTTTCATACGGACTCCGAATTGGGTGATTCTCTTTTTGTTGGAAAGCAGATTTCCTGCTCTTTCCAACCCAGTTGGATTCACCTTCAAATTTGTCCGGAGCGTTGAGTTCTCGACGAAACAATCTGACGCTGCAACAGAATCCGAGTCAAACTACAAGTCCAAAGGTGTTGCATCACCTCCACTTGGGCCCATGAGCCTTGTACGACCTAGGGTTAGTTTTAGGCTGCCTTGGGACATCATCCCACCTCCTTGGCCGCCACCCCTTGCTCCTATATAAGTAGATCCATCTAGTAACTTTTTCCTTGGGATTTGTTTAGTTAAAAGTTAGCCATTGCAACTTCGTGTACTTCGTTTGTGTCCAACGACCAGACCAAGACCGCTTTCGGATCCCCACCTTTATCAATACTTCATCTATATTCGCAATATTCAGATTGCATTATCATATTCTTGCTTGTTCTTCGATTGCGTGCAGGAATAGACCTTCGTGGTCAGGCTGATCGTGCTTTCAGCATCGTCAGTAACCTCGGGAGATTGGTTTAGCGATTGCTAAGGCGCAACATCGTGCATGTTTGTAGTCGGATCGTCAAAGTCGTCTCCACCAAATTGATAGTTATCATCTCATCGAAAGATCGGGCCCCTCGCCTCTATCATGCATGCCCAGTTAACTTGAATACATCATGTGTTGAGTTACCTATTGATTTGGGCACGTCACCTATTTTAGAGAATTGTGTTACTGTCAAGAATGCGTCATGTGATCAAACAACTGAAATACCAACAATTTTGAGTGCACCCATTGAATTAACTGTTGATGCAAAAGAACCAATGTTTAATCATTTTGATATGACCTCTAATCTTGGTGATGATTCTGTGACCAATGACTTATTACATGTTTGCTTATTTAAGCATGTAAATTTGATGCAACTAAGGTTTATTCACCAATGTTAGGATGGTTTAATGATGAACATTGTCAACCTTTTGAAATGAATAAGTGCTTCACTTATATGTGCAAACTGAGTTGCAATATTTTCATGCCTTCTA
Source organism: Thinopyrum elongatum (assembly GCA_011799875.1). NCBI lineage: Eukaryota > Viridiplantae > Streptophyta > Magnoliopsida > Poales > Poaceae > Thinopyrum > Thinopyrum elongatum. The sequence goes on along the minus strand of CM022300.1, from coordinate 252,927,788 downwards.
CTTCTTGTGATAATATTTTGGCTTTAGATTTTATGAACTATGAAGGTTACTCATGTATACATGTGTCATATATTCAAAAACTAAGGGAAGTAAAACTGGATGACATATACATATACAACATGTACACCTTGTCTCTTTTGTTAGCCACAGTTCAGCTTAAGCAACGCCGAGGACGGCTTTGTTTTCAAGAAGGGGAGGATGATGAGGACATGACTACCTTGGATACGACCAAAAATATTGCATACATGTATATTTGTGAGGTGATTTCTAATGCAAACTATGCAATAATTTATTTATGTCATCCAGGACAAAAATACTTCACAAACTTTTGTGTCATGTCTAATTGCAGGTGTATGGGACATTTGTACAATCCACATATGAAGATAAGGGGAAAAGAGATGTTTAGGTGCTGTTCAAAAAGTCCTCTCACGTCACTTTTGGGCCAAGAGAAGATAGAGTCCAAGTCTCTCATGCTCTGGATTCAGATTCGGACTGCACAGACATACCTGACTCAAAACACCAAGAACTCTTTCATACGGACTCCGAATTGGGTGATTCTTTTTTTGTTAGAAAGCAGATTTCGTGCTCTTTCCAACCCAGTTGGATTCACCTTCAAATTTGTCCGGAGCGTTGAGTTCTCGACGAAACAATCTGACACTGCAACAGAATCCGAGTCAAACTACAAGTCCAAAGGTGTTGCATCACCTCCACTTGGGCCCATGAGCCTTGTACGACCTAGGGTTAGTTTTAGGCTGCCTTGGGACGTCCTCCCACCTCCTTGGCCGCCACCCCTTGCTCCTATATAAGTAGATCCATCTAGTAAATTTTTTCTTGGGATTTGTTTATTTAAAAGTTAGCCATTGCAACTTCGTGTACTTTGTTTGTGTCCAACGACCAGACCAAGACCGCTTTCGGATCCCCACCTTTATCAATACTTCATCTATATTCGCAATATTCAGATTGCATTATCATATTCTTGCTTGTTCTTCGATTGCTTGCAGGAATAGACCTTCGTGGTCAGGCTGATCGTGCTTTCAGCATCGTCAGTAACCTCGGGAGATTGGTTTAGCGATTGCTAAGGCGCAACATCGTGCATGTTTGTAGTCGGATCGTCAAAGTCGTCTCCACCAAATCGATAGTTATCATCTCATCGAAAGATCGGGCCCCTCGCCTCTATCAAAAATGGCATAATTACCTAAGTTAGATACTTACCTAAGTTGGCTCAAAAATGGCATCATCACCTAGGTTAGCACAAAAATGGCCTATACTTACCTTATTTTCCTCCAAATTGACATAATAAGCTTAGTTAGCTCAAAAATGGCATAATTACCTAAGTTGGCTCTAAAATGACACAAATAAGGAATAGGAAGAAGTAAACAAGGAAGAGGAGAAAAAGAAAGAATAGAAGAAGAAAGAGAAGAAAAAGAAAGAATAAAAGAAGAAGAATGAGAATGAGAAGGAAAAGGATACAAAGATAGAAGAGAAGAAGATAGATGAGAAAGGAAGAAGAAGAAGAAGAAAATATCTTCTTATTCTTCCTTTTTCTCTTCTTTCTTTTTCTCCATCTTCTACTCCTTATTCTTATTCTTCTTATTTGTTCTTCTTCTTCTTCTTCTTCTTTTTTTCTAGTCTTCTTCTTCTTCTTCTTCTTCTTCTTCTTCTTCTTCTTCTTCTTCTTCTTCTAGTCTTCTTCTTCTAGTCGTCTTCTTCTTCTTCTAACTTGCTTACTCCCATTTTTGCAGATTTGATTCACTTCATGGAAGTTGGCATTGATGGACTGCTAGTTTTAGTTTCTGTTTTCATTTTGTGTTGATGAACAATGTATGTTGATGAACTCCGTGAAACTATGTATGTATTGGACCTTTTAATACCCTATGTGTTCTGTTGCATTGATGGACGGCTAGATGTTGGATAAATGGGCTATGTTTGAGGTTGAAACTATATATATCATATATGTCTTTTGAAAATGTAGGGATATAACAGAAAACAGAAAAAACAGTAACAATACAGGCGCTTTGCCATCTGCCACCGACGGCAAAGGGGTCTTTGCCGTCCGCCACAGACTGCAAAGAGGCCACATGGCAGCAACTTGTGCAACCTAGGAGCTGACCCATTTGGTCACTTTGCCGTCTGTGGCAGACGGCAAAGGCTGGAGAGGTTTGCCATCAGCTGGCAGACGGCAAAGCCTCCCGTTAGCCACCTAACGTGGCTAACGTCTGTTCTTTGCCGTCCACGTTCTTTGCCGTCTGCAACCGACAGCAAAGTGTCTTTGTCGTCCGCTGTGAGAAAGCAGACAGCAAAGAAGTTGTTTACCGTAGCTTACTATGCCGGACAGGCTTGCCGTCAGCGTCTGACGGCAAAGAGGTTTGCCGTCAGCTTTCTGGTCCTTTGCTATTTGCCATGGCAGACGGCAAAGATGCTGATTCCTGTAGTGTCTGAAGTGTTTGCTGGAGACCTGAGAGTGCTTGAAAGGACGCAAGCTAATCATGAAGAAATGAATTACTCATTTCTCACGTCCTTATACTGCTGTATCTATTGTACTGCTTGATGAAATTCTATCTGATGAATTTGATGTCATATTCTGCACTAATGAAGTATATGAGTTCATAAGATGCACTAATTCATCTGCAGGATGAATCTCTCAAAGCTACTGAGTGGGTCCTCGACAGTGGATGTACAAATCACATGACTGGTGACAAGAACTTACTGATGGGCTCTGCTCTATCTCCATCATATCTGAAGCATATTACCTACGCTGATAAAGGAAAAAGCAAGGTATTGGGTCTAGATAGGGTTGCAATCTCAAAGGATTGACACATAGACAAAGTCATGCTTGTCGAGTCCCTCGGATTCAACCTTATGTCTGTCTCAATGCTTTGTGATCTTGATATGGTTGTCGTTTTTGGCAAATATCGCTGCATAGTGCTCTTGGAATCTAACAATTCCAAAGTCTTCGAAGGCTTTAGGAGAGGAGACTTGTATATTGTTGGTTTCTTTGCAGGACCACAACCTACCACATGTCTAATTGCAAAAGCTTCAGAAGGCTGGCTATGGCATTGATGACTAGGTCATGCTGGCATGAGGAACTTGCACACACTGGCTAAGAAGAAGCACGTCATTGGCATCGAGGGTGTCAAATTCCTCAAAGACCATCTTTGTGGGGCTTGTGAGTCTGAAAAGATGACCAGATCCAAGCATCCCTCGAAGACAATCATGACTACCACTCGTCCTTTTGAATTGCTTCACATGGACCTCTTTGGCCCCACTCATTATGCCACACTAACAAATGCAACATCTCTATATGGCTTTGTTATTGTTGATGATTATTCTCATTACACCTGGGTGCATATCATCACTTACAAAACTGAAGTGCAGGAAGTCTTCAAACGATTTTCCTCAAGGGCCTCGATGAATTTCGGTGTGAAGATCAAGCATATTCGGAGTGACAATGGGACCGAGTTCAAGAACACTGGTCTTGATGACTATCTTGATGAACTTGGTATTACTCATGAGTTATCTGCCCCATACACTCCTCAGCAGAATGGCGTCGTGGAGAGCAAGAATATGAATCTTGTTGAGATGGCTCGCACAATGCTTGATGAATACAAGACACCTCGTCACTTCTAGCCTGAGGCTATTGATACTGCGTGCCACATCATCAACAGGGTATATCTTCACAAATTCTTCAAGAAAGCTTCATATGAGCTCCTCACTGACAAGAAACCCAATGTGAGTTATTTCAAAGTCTTCGGTGCTAAATGTTGGATTAGAGATCCTCATCACAATTCTAAATTTGCACCGAAAGCACATGAGGGTTTTATGCTTGGTTACGAAAAGGACTCGCACACCTACAGAGTCTTCAACACCTATCACCACAAGGTTGTTAAAACTGTAGATGTGCGGTTCAATGAGACTAACGGCTCGCAAAGTGAGCACCTACCTCCTGTGCTAGATGTAGTACCTCCTGAAGAATCCATTAAGCTCAAAGCTACTGAGGATGTCATACCCATTGAAGAATCTGCTGAAGAAGTTATTCCAGACCATGAAGAAAATCATGCTAGTGCATCTGAGGAAAATGGCGCTGAAGAAAATGCTCAGCCCAATCAAAGTTGCCAACCTGCTCATCCTCGCGTGGCAAATGAAGTGCAGATTGACAAAATCCTCGACGACATCAATGCACCAGGTCCTCTCACGTGCTCAAAAGCTTCACATTTGTCTAACTTTTGTGGGCACTTTGCTTTTGTCTCTATCACAGAGCCGACCAAAGTTGATGAGGCATTTCTGGATCCTGAGTGGATTCAAGCTATGCAAGAGGAATTGCATCAATTCGAGCTCAACAATGTGTGGGAACTTGTCAAGCGACCAGATCCTCGCAAGCACAACATCATAGGTACCAAGTGGATCTACCGCAACAAGCAAGACGAAAATGGCCAAGTGGTGAGGAATAAGGCTCGTCTTGTAGCTCAGGGCTACACACAGGTTGAAGGAATTGACTTTGATGAAACTTTTGCACCTGTTGCTAGACTTGAAGCTATTCGCATATTGCTTGCTTATGCTAACCATCATAATATCATCTTATATCAAATGGATGTGAAAAGTGCATTCCTCAATGGTAAGCTTGAGGAAGAAGTATATGTTGCTCAACCCCTAGGTTTTGAAGATCCTAAGCATCTTGACAAATTCTTCTGACTCAACAAGGCCCTCTATGGCCTCAAGCAGGCCCCTGGGGCGTGGTATGATACACTGAAGGAATTCCTCATGAAGGAAGGCTTCAAACCCGGTTCACTTGACCCAACTCTTTTCACTAAAACTTATGATGATGAATTATTCGTGTGCCAAATTTATGTGGATGATATTATCTTTGGCTGTACTGACACACGTTACAGTGACGAATTTGCCTATATGATGAGTGAAGAATATCAAATGTCTATGATGGGAGAATTTAAATTCTTCTTAGGTCTTCAAATTCATCAACAACGCAATGGCATCTTCATATCTCAAGAGAAATACCTCAAAGATGTACTGAGGAAATTCGGCATGCAAGAATGCAAAGGCGTCAAAATCCCTATGCCCACAAATGGCCATCTCTGCACCATTGAAAATGGTAAAGACTTCGATCAAAAGGTATACCGCTCCATGATTGGCTCTTTATTGTATCTATTGCATCTAGGCCAGATATTATGCTTAGTGTTTGCATGTGTGCCCGATTTCAAGCTACACCAAAGGAATCACACCACAAGGCTGTGAAACATATTCTTCGATATCTAGCTCACACTCCAACACTTGGATTATGGTATCCCAAGGGCTCGGCTTTTGATCTCATTGGATATTTTGACTCTGACTATGCTGGTGGTCGGGTGGCAAGTCAACATCAGGCACATGCCATTTCCTCGGACGATCCTTAGTATGTTGGTCCTCAAAGAAGAAGAACTGCGTATCACTCTCTACTGCTGAAGCTGAGTACATTGCTGCTGGTTCTTGATGTGCTCAATTGCTGTGGATGAAGCAAACCCTCAAGGACTATGGCATCAATGTGAAGAATGTGCCTCTCTACTGCAACAATGAGAGTGCCATCAAGATTGCTCACAACCCAGTTCAGCACTCAAAGACAAAGCACATCCAGATTCGTCATCATTTTCTTTGAGATCATGTGTTGAAGGGCGACATCTCCATCGACCACGTGAAGACTGAAGAACAACTGGTCGATATCTTCACAAAGCCCTTGGATGAAAAGAGATTTTGCAAGTTGCGGTGTGAGCTAAATATCTTAGAATCTTCAAATATTCTTTGAAAGGACACATATCCTAACACTTATGCAAAATTGATGACTTAGATGTGCAACACATGAAGTAACATTATTCTTCAATCAATGAAGACTAACCCTCTAAGTGTGAAGAATTTGATTCTCAGTGCCCTACGACAATTGTACGCGGTGTCTGAAATCATCATTCTTATACGGTGGGTCATGCCACCAACCAAAGTTGAAAATCTTCAAATTTGAGTTTTTCGTCATTTTGCAAATTCTTCAAATTTTCAAATTCCTCAACTTTGTAATTTCCTCAAAAAAAATCGACTGATGTTCTTCATTGAGTATATATATATATATATATACATATACATATATATACATATACATATATATACATATATATATATATATATATATATTTGAGTTTTCAATGTCCTCAACATCATTCACTTATAGCTAATTCTTCAAGTTGATTTTCTTCTAAGTGAATGTGATCGGACCCGTTCCCCCTCTATGCTAAACTCAACCCAGTCTCTTCACAAATTCTTCATGTGTGTTCTATTTGAAACCCATTCAAAGTCTTCATTGTGTCCTTGACAGCTGAAGAATTTGCGAAGGAAAAATTAAAAAAATCATATCAAATTTTTGGCTGTTGCCACTCAAACCGTTCCGCTTCCCATGACGGAATAAAATACTCACCCACAATCCCCCATGATCTCCACCTCTTAGTACATGGGTGACACATGTCGTTAGGATAGCAAGGGTCAGTGGCATGTTCGTCCAAAATCTTCGAGCGAGTAGTTTTTCACTGCGGCTATAAATACCCCTTACCCTCCTCCGACCTCATTTACTCCACTCGATTGCTACTCTCCTTGCTCGAGCTCAGACCTAGCGCCGCTGCTAACTTCCATCATCGCCGGTGAGGAAGAGCTTCACTGCCTCAACCTCGTCATCGTCGTACTCGCGCCGTCCGCGGATATCTTCACTCCGCTGCCGCCGTAGCAGTCTCCCGCCGCTGAGTTAGGGCGTGGGAGATCTGGGCAGACGAACTTCTCCATCTCAACTCCCAGTTCATCGTGTTCTTCATCAAGGGTAATTAAAATCTAATTTTACAGCCCTACTTTGATTCTTATGATTTTCACAAAATCCTCAAAAGGTGTTTATTCTTCAACAATCCACTCCTTAAACACCGCAATGCTTCCTTTCCTTGATTTGTTTCTCTAAGCTATGATTTTTCTCAAGATTCCTCAATAGTGTGGATTTTCTAATCTGTACAACTCTGGAACCTGAGTCAAGAACGCTTAGTGAAATTCCTTAAGACAACTATGGTCAAATTCCTCAACTTGATACCTTTTTGAAAAATTTCTGAGAACGCATATGACCTCTCCAAATTCTTCGCACCTATACTCTGTTCACAGGTAGAAAATGTCTGCTGATGAATCACTAGGTTCTCATCAACTTAGCTCATTTGCAGCGTTCCTTGAAGAAAAATTGCATACTTCCTCAGAAACATCAAAAGTTCAAAGTCCTCAAGTGAAGAAAATGGCAGATGGGAAGAGACCTCAGAAAGGAGGAAAGAGGCCAGAGACAAACACTGCGTTTGAAATCCCTGAGGATATTTATGATGAGTACTGCACACCTGATGAAGATAGTCACGGGAAAGAAATCAAGAATCAGCGCAAGGTGCGCATTCAGAGGATTGAAAGGAGATGGGCAAAGGAATGGAGGGAATACCGCTATGTTACTCCTAAATACATGAAGAAATTCGTTGTAAACCCTCCATGCTCAAGACCACCTCTAGCTGCTGGCCAACGAGTTGATCCCACCAGCATCAAGCGTGGTGACGACTTTCCAAAAGAATGGGCCAAGCGCCAAGCAAAGCTCTGAAAAACTACAGCTGAAGCAGTGAGGAAATTCAATGAGGACTATGAAGCTGCTCCTGCTGAGGCCTCTGCCAGTAGAGCTGCGCCAAAGAAGGCCATCTTGAAGAAATCAGCTGTAAAGACAAAGCCTTCAAGCTCAATGCCCTCACGGCCAAGTTCGTCAATAGCAAAGCCCTTAGGGCAAATACCTCAAGCAACTTCCTCAAGGGCAGCACCAATTCCCTCAATTGCTGCAAAATCCTCAGCTACTGCCGCAAAGTCCTCAACACCTGTGCATCTTGCAATGTGTCAGCGGACTGCTGGTTTTTCAATTGCCTCAGGGGCATCTGCATCTTCCTCGGCTCAACCACAGTCCTCAAGTGCTCCAACCTTGCTGAAGGTAAAGTCCACTGCTGGACGAGGAAAGAGGCCAAGCCCTCGTAAGAAGCAAGTGGCTTTCCATGTTCCATCTGATGATGATGAAGCTGATGATGAAGAACTTGCAGAAATCATCAGAGATGGGCAACAAAGGGCTGCGAGATCCAAAGGCAGCTATGTGCCTCTCATGCTGGATCCGAAGAAGATCCTTGATTTCATTGATATACGGCACAAGGATCCTAACACTCCACTCCCTGACCTGAACTTGACTCCTGGACAGAGTCACATGCTGACTGCCTTCATAGGCGAGAAAAAAAGGAAATTTGAGAAGGCCAGGCGAGTCAAGAAGGACCAGTACTAGAAGGAGAGATTTCTGAGGAACAACATTCTAACTTTGACTCCTGAAGAACATGTCAACGTTCAGAAGGAAATCAAAGTCCTCAGTGATGAATTTGACCGATACCATGCGGATTGGCTCGGTGCCAAGGTCAGATTCATCAACCTCTCTAAGAACCTCAAGGTAAATGTTGCAGCTCAATCGTAACAGCAAATTCGTTCTGATGAAAATGAAACGGTAGCTGAAGAAATTCAGGCTACTAAAGAAGCTACCAGGGCTACTGAAGAAATTCCAGCTCCTGAAGAAAATGTCAAGGCAACCACAAATGTTGCGCTTGAAGAACAACCCAGGCCAGCTGAAAAATCTACTGTGTCTGAAGAAACTAAGAATGCCAAGGCGACTGCATCAGTCGTGCCTGAAGAAAATGCACCAATTTCATCTGCTCTTCTTGAAAAATCTTCAAAGGTGAAGAAAACCACACTTCCTTGAAAACCACACTTCCTTCTGCATCCAAAGTGAAGAAAACAAAGGCTGCGGAGAAGGAAGCCGCAAAGAAAAGAAAAGCATCAACCTCTGCAGAGTCCTCAGCTCCCAAGAAAGTGAGGACTTTGACAAGTTCATTCAGTGAACCAATTGATGTTGTTCCAATTTCAATTGTGTCGTCAAAGGAATTAGTTTCGTTTGGTGAAGATTATGTCATTCCTAATGATGACATTGATGAAGAAAATCCTTCTGCTGCTTCCTCAGAGCAGTTGGACAAAGAAATTTAACTGGAAGATGTTATTTCAACACCACTGGTATCATCGTCTGTGCCTCAGTTCACTGCTGAAGAGGCGGGCATCGAAGAAATTGATGAGGATGGGGATATTGGCTCAACCACTCCTGTTCTGAATGATGATTATTGGGAAAATCTTCACCCCAATTCTCCAATCGCCACACCTCTACATCAAATTCCTCAGTCCCCGGTGCAGACTGAAGAAATATTGACAGGGTCTGAAGGACATCAAACTTCTATCCAATATATTCCTGAAGATATTCCAGCTGCCACAGCTGAAGAAGTTGAGAATCAGACTACTACTGAAGAACCTGACACATCAATTCCTTAGTCAGCAGCAACATAAGTTGTGCCTGAAGAGATTGTGAGGCCTTCTACTGCAAATCTTCAGCTCAAGCCTCAAAATCCTCTTTCTGGCACAAAGAGGCCAAAATTCAAGAATGCCAATTTCTTCCCGAGCATCATTTCTTCACGGATGAAAATCCTTATGACTCAGCAAGATTAAGGCGCAAGAGGTTTTGGACTGCAAGCCAGATGAACTTCTATGCATCTGTTCTGTTTGTTAAGGACAAAGTCTTCCAACACTGGCAGATTCCTCATGTGGATATGGAGTCCATTCCATGCTTTCAACCAGTTCTGAATGTTCTTCACGAAGCTGGACTCCTCAATTTCTGTGCCGATATTTGTGTTTGGAACGAAGAGCTAATTCTTCAGTTCTATGCAACTCTGCACCTCATTGGAAATTTCACTGATGTCAATTCATGGGTTCTAGACTGGATGACTGAAAACACTCACTTATAAAGCTCCGGCCTCTGAATTACTTCATGCCATCCCAGTCAGCCCCCCTGCAGAAGGTGCAAGGATTATCTATGAAGAACATGAACTTCAAAATCATCTCATGCAAGTGTTGATGAAGCCTTTGCGGCCAGGCCAAGCTCCAAGAACCACTTTCCTCGTGAAAGATTTGCTGTAGGTGCCAAGGACCGTCTACCGCATTTTGACCAAAACCCTCAATCCGATCAAAGGCCACAACTCTGAAGAAGAAGAAGTTGTTGGCATCATGAAGAATCTGCTGTTCAACATCATTCATGGTATTCCCATTAACTATCACGATTTCTTCATGAGGACTTTGGCGAATGTTGCGCTGTTGCTATTTGAGTTGAAAACCTATGCACCTTGGATAATGAAATTCATCAGAACCAGGTCTTCAATTCCATACAAGGCTGACTTTCAGAATCACCTCAGCTTTCTGCCTCCTATTGAAGTCCTCAAAAGGACTATTTCCTCAGTTGATGAAAAAGGCAAAGCCGCTGTTATTGATGAAGGCACTCGTCCATTGGATGGTCAATTTCGTAAGGCTGCATCTTACTCCACCAATGATGACTCTGCAACTCAAGACTCTGCTGCTAAAGCCAATGAGCAAAATCCTCAAGCCACTGCCCGACGAGTGATGACTGATCGTGAGCTTCTTCTAAGTCTTCACCAGAAGGTCGATCTCAATCACAAGTGGGTCAAGCATCAATTTGTCTCAATTATTCAGAACATGACTGTCACGCAGAACACTGTGAAGAAGAATCATTACTATGTGCATGAAATCTTTGATCGCACTTGGGCCATACTTTCTCATCTTTATAGTGATGAAGACCTCAAGCAGATGGACTTTCAGCAAAACTTTGACTGGTCTCATCCTCCTTCGAAGAAATTCAAGAAGGTCAAAGTTGCTCAGTTGGTCACAAGTTCATTTTCTTCATCGCGTGAGACGGATGAAGCTGAGGATCTCGACGACACTACGGCAGGGCCTACTCCAACAAACGACCCCGACAACGCTGGCGCTCCTCCACCAACCTCAAGCTGATATTCTTCGGGGCGTTAGTCCTCATTTTTCGTCCCTTTTGGTCATTCGATGACAAAGGGAGAAATTTGAGTTAGTCTTCAAGCGGGTCTCTATATATGGTCTGATACTTTTGAACTGCTTTCTGCATGCTAATTTCCTCAAGTACCTTAATGCACGCATGCTGAATTTCGCCAGACAACATTTTCCATCATGCATTTCAAATTCCTCATACTATATGTTAAATGCGTGAATGGATTACAAGATATAGGGGGAGATCTCCAAGATTTTATCCTACTATGTGCATTTGCAGTCCAAAGCAAATTCCTCAATATGCACATCTTCAGGGGTAGTTCTTCTATATCTTGCAATCAAATTCCTCAATATCAGTATTTACACTTCATATGTTTATCCCCGTTGAAAACTTAACTATTTGTCATCAATCACCAAAAAGGGGAAGATTGTAAGTGCATCTACTGCCCCTTAGTGATTTTGGTGTATTGAAGACTTATAGGTTAAGGGACTAATGTGTTTGTGAGTGTACACAGGTCGTATATGTCTCTGAGGAGTTTGATACATCCGATGAATGTCGACCCCTAAAAATGAATGTCTTCATCTGAATACTTTGGTTTTCTTGAAGACTTTGAAAATGAGGAAATTGGTGTGACCTTAAAGATATTGATATTGATGCGAGGATTATGAAGCGTGAAGACTCTTGTTTTCGTAGTTTCTTTTTCCTTTCTTGAGTCATAGGAAACACCGTACTGTTAAAGATGGTCGAGGTAATACTAAGGAAAATTTTCCAAGTGATGCTCATCTCAAAGCCTACACATACCCAATCCTTCGAGTGAAGCCTTTGGAAATCTCATACAATTCAGTCAATTTCTTCAGTGACAGAGACGCAGATCTTCTGGTCTCTGAGGAATTTGTTCTGACTGAGGAGTTAGGAATTCGCCAGTGTGAATTGTCTATAGTGAGGAACATGATAGACCTGAGGAATTTAGAGCTCAAATTTCCGACCGTTGTTGTGTTTCGCGCCAGTTGTCCCAAATATCTTATTCACATAATGGTCATATCATTAGGGGTATTTATGTCTTATCATGTCGGGCTGCTCCCTGGCTATAAATAGCCGCCCCCCTCAACCACTAGCTGGTTGGCTGCTCCAAGAGAAACTGACACTTGTCATTTAGAGCATCCCATCCTCCGAGGACTTTGAGAGAAAATCATCAGTGAGGAAAAACCCAAAACCCCAACACCTAAAACCTAAAGTGTTTGAGCATGACTGAAGAGATTGTTCATGTGTGGAACCGACGCTTGTTACCTTTGAAGACTATGCATCTTCCAGACGGTTAGGCGTCATGGTCTAGAGCATCCAAGAGGAATTGTGGATAGCCAAGTGACCAAGTCTGTGATGGTTTGGAAGTCACCTTGAAGACTTACCATGAGTGATTGGGCGAGGTCTGTGTGACCTTATCTCAAGGAGAATACGGTAAGGACTGTGTGTCCTTTGGTTTAAATGCCAAGCCGCTCCAACCAGACGTACAACTGTCACAGCAGTTGGAACTGGTCTACCAAATCACTGTCTTCACCGAGCTACTTGTTCTATTTCCTCAACTCTTCATTTCCTCGTTTACTTGTTGATGAACTTGATCGTTACTGTTTGAAGACTTTGACCGAAGACTTTCTCAAATTCCTCAACCCAAATTCTTCAGTCATCTTGTCTTCTACCTGCTTATCCTATTTACACGCTATCTGTGCTCTGTGTATGTTTCATTCCATCATGATGACTATGCTACTATTTTATTATGCATGCACCTGAGTACTTTGTTCCGCTGCTTGTATTTCGTCGCTTGGAAAATTCCTCAAGTAGTATTTCCTCAGTGACAAATTTGTAAAAATCGCATATTCACCCCCCCTCTAGTCGATATAACGCACTTTCACATGGTCATTTGGCGAATTTCAGCTCAAGAAAAATACTTTTGCTTCTGGACAGAAATGTCACTTTGTGAAGCAAGTATATTTTTACTTGATCCATTCGGGCTGAAATTTTTACCACATGGCTACCTTCCTAGTAGAGGCTTAACCACCAAGTTTCACTCTTTAACTCCCAGTAGTTTTCTCTCTAGTCTCATCACAAGTTTCTGTGCAGAAACTCTTCTGCTTGCTCAAGTGTGATGCCCCGAGGCCGACACTCGAGATGCCTTCCATCTATTTTCGTTGTCGCCGTCTAATTTATTTGTTTGTTGCATTCATCGTCGCATCATTCGCATTGCATCGACACTCGTTGTCGTCATTTTTTCAAAACATGCATCGGTTCGTAGTTGCCGCATCTCTCCGTTGTCTTCATTGTCCTTTCGGAGACCTTCCACACTTGCACGCGCCCGTGGGATCTCCGAAATATTATTTTATAAGTGGGATAAAAATGTTCTCGGAATGGGGTGAAAGTTGGCGTGCGGTCTGGTTATATTGTCGGCAGGCTGCCAGCCAAATTTTGTCTCATTCGGAGTCCATTTGTTACCCGAACCGTTAAACCTATAGCGGCACTATAGACGGACAAAACGTCGGTCGTTTTGATGTTCCGAAACCTCTGCCAGGCCTCTTCTCTTCTCTCCTCTCCTCTCAGCCCAAGTCCCCTCCTACACAGCCCACCTAGCCCAGCTAACCCCCCCCCCCACCTGGAGCCGTCCAATCGCCATCGAAGGGCCCACAACCCCCCAAACCCTCAAACCCCAGCCCCCTGCCTATATAAGTATGCCTACCCATAGCCAAAATTGGAAACCCTACCACGTAGCCCTCCACCTACCTCTAGCCATCTGCCACCCTCCTCCTCAAAATCTATGCGCAGCTGCTCCACCCCGCAACTTGTCACGCCGCCGTTAGCCAGCCGTCGCTGCAGCCGCGCCCTAAGCCAACGGCGCCTCTCAACGTCAGCCCGCGCCGCTAGCTGCGGCCTACCCTGCACCGCCACATTAGCCCCTACCTCTCTTCTCCCCGCGCGAGGCCCGTTGGGCCCACGGCCGACCCTCCTAGCCCGGGTCGCCCGGCCACCGCCCCGAGCCGGCTCGCAGCACCATGCAACCCGGGAGTGTCCCCACACCGCCTGGCACCCTCGCACCTCCGTCAGCCACCGCCGCCTTGCGTCCTTGCCGACCCCGCCACCGGAACCAGCCGACGACCACACCTCGCCTCCGGCCAAACTGCCCCACGCCCGCTTACCCCCGTGAGCCGTGCAGCCTGGGAGCTCACGCGCCGCCGGTGGCCTCAAGCTCACCGTCGCTGCCGGTTGTCACCCTGACCTCCTCCCGGCGCAGATCTGGTGCCCCACCGCCTGGATCTGCCCGTCCTCGGCCCCCTCCGCTCGCCAGAGCTGCACCTGCGTCGCCGCCGGCTAGTGGCCTCCATCCCGGGTCAACTGCGACCTCGAACGAAACGCGCGCCCTGGATCTCACCGTCCCGATCCATCCCATCCCACTTCGTCCCTGGGGTATATTTTCTGTCCTTGATTATTTTACATCATTTATGCATTTTGTGTGGGCCCTATCTTTGTGCATGTTTGTCTGATGGAGATGATTTATGTATGAAAGTTGTCCTAGTCTATGTGCTTTACATGATGGTTGCATCTGTATTCATGTTAGGGTTCATCTACATGTTGTAATCGTCATCGCAAAAGTGATCCTGATGTTAACTGCTGAAACTGTTATAACATTCAAACTTGCCATGATGATTGCCACTATTCCATAGCTCATATGCATATGATTCCTTCGTGTGATTTGGTCAATGTGATGTGTACTTTGATGCCATGCCCTTTGTTACCATGTAGAGTTGATGTAGAATGTATCTTTCTTGCTCTTAAGTTGCCATCATGTTAAAACTGTCATCCTGTGAACAACATGTTCCGTTTTGCAAAAATCATAGTAATTAATATATGCATCATATGAACTTGTGCCAATGGAGTAATTTGAAGATTGACATGTCTACTACATGCTCATGTCATCCACATGAATAACAAAATTGCTATGCTTGCTGTTATGTGCATCTCAAATCAGCATCATGATGTTACTGTTTTGCATTCCTAGATTTTCACTGTCTGAGTTCTGCTATATCACAGTTGCATATTGTTTTGATGATGCTTATGAACTTGTTGCTTCTAAGTGTATGCCATGTTGTATGAGTTGAGCTCCATGATATGCAGGGGCAAACCTAGATAGAAAATGACGCGGTGTTTTAGCATATGATCACTCATATTTTTCATCTAAAGATGTGATGTCACACACTATATTTTGCATGAAACTTACAATGAAAACATCTTGCACCCGGTGTCATGTGCACCCGGGTAGCTCAACTTGGGTACGCCCCTGATGATATGTACTAGCATGCTATGCCATTTGATGCCATGGTCTAGCACTGTAACATATTTGTTTCATGCCTCCAACATGCCATCATTTTAACTCTGCTCATGCATATGCCCAGTTTTTCACAGTCCTAATCTGTAACAAAACATTGCATTTTGCATGGATCATAGTAAGTTAACCATGATGCTTACGAACTTGAACCTTAAAGATGAATTGAAGCATATCATCTCCAATTTAAGTGCATATCAAGTTTGTGCCCATCTTGTTCCTGTAGCATCACGTTTTATTGCTCCCAAGTAGGCATCCTGCTATTTTAGACAAATTGTTATTTAAACTTGACTTGTGTGTATGTGTTGATCCATTGCTCTGTTGTGATCATGTCCTACATGAAACATGCTTAGAATTGTGTGTAGTTTCATCTTGTCATGTTGCGTCTTTGATTTGAGTGTTCGGGGTTGATGTTTGCATGCATTTTGCATCAATGTCCTGTTAAGCTTGTTTAGCTTATATCTCCTAGACCGTAGCTCTGAATTAAATGTTCTACATATGTAACTTGACTAGAAAAATGTGTAGATCATCTTGGTGCACTTTAACTTGCTGTTTAACAACTTTAACATAATTTTTATTTATAACTGTACCAAATTCGAAATTTGCATATGGGGAGTTTCCAGAATTGTTATGTGTTGTTTCCGGCCTCATTTAAACTTGCTTTGATGTGGGGTTCTCTCATGCATCATCTCTTGCCATGAGTAGCAACATTTGAATTTGTCATGCATCATACTTGGTTGAGCATCATGCCATGTTTATGCTTGTTTGTTTACCATGTTATTTGCTTCTTTCCAGTTGTGCTTCTTCTTGATAGTTCCAGTTAGTTGCGGTTTGTGAGGATGCGTTCGACTACACTTGGTTTGTCTGCTTCATGGACTCGATCTTCTTCCGAGCGGGATTTTAGGCAAGATGACCATTACCCTGGATATCACTACTATCTTTGCTTTGCTAGTTGTCTCGATGCTATCGTTATGTCGCGCTACCTACCACTTGTTTGTCAAGCCTCCCAAATTGCCATGATAAGCCTCTAACCTTTTCCACCATCCCAGCAAACCATTGATTGGCTATGTCACCGCTTTGCTCAGCCCCTCTTATAGCGTTGCTAGTTGCAGGTGCAGGTACAGGTAATGCGATGATCCGATGTGAGAGCGATGCTTGCTTGTTTTGGAGTTCTTCTTCTGCTTCTTCTTCTTCGTCGATCGAGGGATAGGTTCCTGGTCGGCAGCCTGGGCTAGCAGGGTGGATGTCATTATTGTTTTCTGTTTGGTTTTCATCTGTAGTCGGATGCCGCTCTTCTCTATGGTGTTTGCTTTGTATTGATGTCCTCATGTTGTGTTGGTATGCCTTTGTATGTTTCCCCAATTGTGTTGTATATGGTACGATGTAATGATATCTACCTTGCAAAGTGTCTTCAATATGTGGATCTATCCTTGGTGGGACCTTCGAGTTCCTCTCGGATAGGATCGCATATTGGGCGTGAAATCAAGTCTTGTCCATTGGCCTAGGTGTCGAGCTGAGGGCACTTTGCAGCACCACGTCGAAAGGACTACACCCTTGATAGAGGTGAGGGTGTCCCGATCTTTCGATGAGATGATAGCTATCGTTTTTGGTGGAGTAAACTTTGACGATACGACTACGAACGTGCGAGGACGTCGCGCCTTAGCAATCGCTAAACCAACTCCGAGAGGTTATTGACCACGCCGGAGCACAATCAACCTGACCACGAGGGTCTATCTCCTGCAAGCAAACGAAGAACAAGCAAGAAACTAAGATTTGCAATTTGGATATCGCGAATATAAGATGAAAGCTTTATTGATCAAGGTGGGGTTCTGTGACGTCTTGGTCTAGTCGTTGAACACAAACGAAGTACGCGAAGTTGCAGCTATGGCCAACTTTTAATCTAAACAAAACCCAAAGTCTAAACGGTGCCCTAAGGGCTGTATATATGGAGGAAGAGGAGGGGATTTCGTGGCCCTTGAAGGAGGGGTCCGAAACCAACCCTATCTCTTGTTTCCCCACACATACGGACTCTAAAAACAGCCTATACTCAAGTATTTCGAAATTACATGGGCCTGGCCCAATAATAAGGTGACGCAGCACCTATAATAGCCTCTGGACGAAATTTATGAAGTGGCATCTTGTATATTTCGTCCAAGGCTTCCTGCACTCATTATGGTGGCTTCAAAGTCCTGAAATCATCACTTGTAACTCCGTTCTTGTTCCCCTTGCGCATGCCATCATCTCCATGCTTGAACTTGCTCCAAGGTTCCTCTTTCTTGTCCAAGCTAGGCCCTTCATTTGTAAGCAAAACAAATGTATCCAATTTAGGCAGCATCATATTCTCATGAATATTAGAATCATTACCAAGAAACGAAAATACCTGATAATTTAATTGGCGTGCGCGAGTTCTAGTAATTGGTCCAGTACGTATAGCAGCAGGGGCTGTGGGTGTAACAATGGTATTGATGTCCTCATCATCCTCCCCTTCTTGAAATGAAGTCGTCCTCGATGGAAGCTCATCTTCCTCACCCAAATAAGGCTTCAAATCTGCAATGTTAAAAGTGGGACTAACCCCAAAATCTGCAGGCAGCTCAAGTTTATATGCATTATCATTTATTTTCTCTAACACCTTAAAAGGACCATCAGCACGTGGCATTAGCTTTGATTTGCGCAAATCAGGAAATCTATCCTTACGCAAATGTAACCAAACAAGATCTCCAGGTGCAAACGCAACATGTTTTCTACCCTTATCTCCAGCAAGTATATATTTAGCATTCATACGCTCAATGTTCTCCTTAGTTAACTCATGCATTTTTAAGATCAATTCAGCACGTTGTTTAGCATCAAAATTAACCTTCTCCGAAGATGGAAGAGGCAACAAATCAATGGGTGCACGAGGTAGGAAACCATACACAATTTCAAAAGGGCACATCTTAGTAGTAGAATGCAATGAACGATTATAAGCAAATTCAATATGAGGCAGGCATTCTTCCCACATTTTCTTATTATTCTTCAAAACAGCCCTAAGCATAGTAGACAAAGTTCTATTGACTACTTCAGTTTGTCCATCAGTTTGGGGGTGACAAGTAGTACTAAAAAGCAGTTTAGTCCCCAACTTAGCCCATAAACATCTCCAAAAGTGGCTAAGAAATTTAGTATAACGATCTGAAACAATAGTATTTGGCACACCATGCAAGCGAATAATTTCACGAAAGAACAAATCAGCAACATTAGCAGCATCATCGGTTTTATGACATGGTATAAAGTGTGCCATTTTCGAGAACCTATCCACGACAACAAATATGCTATCCCTCCCCTTCTTTGTTCGAGGTAAACCCAAAACAAAGTCCATAGATATATCCTCCCATGGAACACTAGGTACAGGCAAAGGCATATATAAACCATGAGGATTGAGTCATGACTTAGCTTTTTGACATGTAGTGCAGCGAGCCACAAAGCGCTCAACATCCCGTCTCATCTTTGGCCAAAAGAAACGTGTAGCAAGTACATCCTCCATCTTCTTTACGCCAAAGTGTCCCATTAACCCTCCTCCATGCGCCTCCTGCAACAACAAAAGATGAACGGAGCTAGCTGGAATGCATAGCTTGTTAGCACGAAACACAAATCCATCGTTAACGACGAACTTGTTCCATGTTCTCCCTTCTTTACAATTCTGCAATACATCTTTAAATTTAGCATCATGCACATAGTGATCTTTGATGGTCTCCAAACCAAATATTCTGAAGTCAAGTTGTGAAAGCATAGTATAACGACGAGACAATGCATCAGCAATAACATTTTCTTTACCCTTCTTGTGTTTAATGACATAAGGGAAAGTCTCAATGAATTCAACCCATTTAGCATGTCTACGGTTCAGTTTGGCTTGACTTTTAATATGTTTCAAAGATTCATGATCAGAATGAATAACAAATTCTTTGGGCCATAAATAATGTTGCCATGTTTCCAAAGTCCGAACAAGAGCATATAATTCCTTATCATAAGTAGAGTAATTCAGACTAGGCCCACTCAATTTTTCAGAAAAGTATGCAACAGGTTTGCCATCTTGTAATAACACACCTCCTAATCCAATTCCACTAGCATCACATTCAAGCTCAAAAGTCTTATTAAAATCAGGAAGTTGGAGTAAAGGAGCATGTGTTAACTTATCTTTCAACACCGTGAAGGCTTCTTCCTGTGCGGTACCCCAAACAAAAGGCACATCCTTCTTTGTAAGCTCGTTGAGAGGTGCAGCAATGGTACTAAAATCTCTCACAAAACGCCTATAGAAACCAGCGAGGCCAAGGAAACTCCTCACTTGTGTGACCGTTTTGGGCTGCGGACAACTCTCAATAGCTTCAATCTTGGCTTTATCAACTTCAATTCCCTGTGGAGTAACAACATAGCCAAGAAAAGATACTCGGTCGGTGCAAAATGTGCACTTCCCAAGGTTACCAAACAAACATGCATCACGTAGAGCAATAAAAACAGCACGTAAATGTTTCAAATGTTCCTCCAAAGATCTGCTATGAATCAATATATCATCAAAGTAAACTACCACAAATCGTCCAATGAAAGCACGTAAAACTTCGTTCATTAATCTCATGAAAGTACTAGGTGCATTAGTTAACCCAAAAGGCATGACTAACCACTCATATAAACCGAACTTAGTTTTAAATGCTGTTTTCCATTCATCTCCCAATTTCATACGAATTTGATGGTATCCACTACGCAAATCAACTTTGGAGAATATTGTAGAGCCACTCAATTCATCAAGCATATCATCTAGCCTAGGAATAGGATGACGATAACGAATAGTAATATTATTAATGCCTCTACAATCAACACACATACGCGACGTACCATCCTTTTTTGGCACTAGTATAATAGGAACAGCACAAGGACTAAGAGATTCGCGTATATAACCTTTGTCGAGCGGCTCCTGTACTTGACGCATAATCTCCTTCGTCTCCTCTGCATTTGTACGGTATGGCGCACTGTTTGGCAAGGAAGCACCGGGAATTAAGTCAATCTGATGCTCAATCCCGCGAATAGGTGGTAATCCCGGTGGCACGTCTTGTGGAAAGACGTCAGCGAACTCCTGCAAAATGTTAGTGACAGCAGGAGGCAAAGAGGAAGGCACGTCCTCGAATGAAAATAATGCCTCTTTGCACACAAAAGCATAGCAAACAGATTTGCTTAAATCTAGCTCATCAATATCTGATTTGGTGGCAAGTAAACACGCATTTTTCAATTTAATTTCAGAAGCAACACTAGATGTTTTATTATTAGGCTTCATTTGTTGCTCAAATTCTTTTGCCACAATCTGATTTTCACTCTTATTTTTCTCCTGTTTTTCTTTACTAGCTCTATTAATATCATCTTTCAAAATAGAATCAGGAGTCATAGGAAGCAAAGTAATATGTTTATCCTTATGAACAAGAGTATACTGATTGTTTCTACCATGGTGTACAGAATTTTTATCAAATTGCCATGGTCTACCAAGTAATAAAGAACATGCTTGCATGGGTACCACATCACAATCAACATAATCAGCATATGTAGAGATACTAAAATGCACACGAACAGTACGTGTTACCTTAACCTTGCCGCTGTTGTTGAACCATTGGATATAGTAAGGATGTGGATGTGGTCTTGTGGTGAGAGATAGCTTCTCCACCATCTCCATGCTAGCCAAGTTGTTGCAGCTCCCTCCATCTATGATGACGCGAACAGAACGTTCCTTCACAACTCCCTTTGTATGGAACAAATTATGCCTCTGATTTTGCTTAGCTTGTGTGACCTGCACACTCAAAACACATTGAGCAACTAAACATTCATACCTGTCAGTGTCTTCAGGAGCCATGTATTTCGTCTCTTGTTCAGAATCATCTCCACCGTGTTCTTCACGTGTAATGAGAGCCAAAGTCTCCTCATCATAGTCACTAGCGGACTCATACCCACCATCCTCGGTAGCAATCATGACACGCTCAGATTTGCATTCTCTCGCATAATGACCTCTTCCCTTACAACGACAACAAATAATATCACTTGTGTGCCCTGTTAATGCCATGGAAGAAGAAGAACTCTGTGCAGGCCCGGTAGGTGTGCTCTTGGTAGATAGTGGTGGTTGTGCCTGCTTCCTTGTATCACGGCTGGAGGTGGCAGCTGATGGAGGTGTCGGTGCAGTAGAATTTGTGGAAGTAGAGGATGCACGCGGTGTCCACGATGAAGGTCGACCTGCAGAAAAGTTAGTCTGCGCCAATGCCTGTCGATCCTGCACTTCACGTTCAGCTTTACAAGCAAGATGGAATAAACGAGTGATATTATTATACTCCTTATACTCTAGAATGGTCTGAATCTCTCTATTTAATCCACCCATAAAACGTGCAAGCATAGCTTCATTCTCCTCAACAATACCACATCTAATCATGCCAGTTTGTAATTCCTGATAATATTCTTCTACAGAATTTTTTCCTTGTCTTAAGCGCTGCAATTTTTGAAGTAATTCACGTTGATAATATGGGGGAACCCAACGAGTACGCATAGCAGTTTTCAAAGCAGCCCAAGTAGTTGGAATAGGTTATAATCTACAATGTTCAGACCACCATACACATGCAAAACTAGTAAAAGCACAAACAGCAGCAGCAACACGTCTCTCCTCGGGATATTGTAAACATGTAAAACATTGTTCAGTTTCTAACTCCTGAAAGTGCGTTATATCGACTAGAGGGGGGGTGAATAGGCGATTTTTACAAATTCGTCACTGAGGAATTTCAAGGTGAGGAAATTCCTAAGCGACGAACTACTTAGCAGCGCAATGAGTACTCAGATGCAAGCATAACAGAGCAGTAGCATAGTCATCATGATGAAATGAAAACAAGCACAGAGTACGAGTAGCGTAAACACAGGATAAGCAGGCTGAAGACAAATTGACTGAAGAATTTGAACTGAGGAAATTGAGAAAGTCTTCAGACAAAGTCTTCAAACAGTAATGATCAAATACATAGCAAGTATGCGAGGAAATGAAAGGGTTGAGGAAATAAAACCAGTAGCTCGGCGAAGACACTGATTTGGTAGACCAGTTCCAACTGCTGTGACAGTTGTACGTCTGGTTGGAGCGGCTAGGTATTTAAACCTGAGGACACACAGTCCCGGACACCCAGTCCTGAACACACAGTCCAGGACACCTAGTCCTCACCGTATTCTCCTTGAGCTAAGGTCACACAGACCTCGCCCAACCACTCGTGGTAAGTCTTCAGGTGACTTCCAAACCTTCACATACTCGGTCACTCGGCAATCCACAATTTCCTCTTGGATGCTCTAGACCATGACGCCTAACCGTCTGGAGGATGCATAGTCCTCAAAGGTAACAAGCGTCGGTTCCACACAGGAACAATCTCTTCAGTGATGCTCAATCACTTTGGGTTTGTAGGTGTTTGGGTTTTTGGGTTTTTCCTCACTTGATGATTTTCGCTCAAAGTCCTCGGAGGATGGGATGCTCTAAATGACAAGTGTCAATCTATTTCTTGGAGCAGCCAACCAACTAGTGGTTGTAGAGGGCGGCTATTTATAGCCTAGGGAGCAGCCCGACATGATAAGACATAAATGCCCTTCAATGATTTGACCGTTAGGTGGGTAGATATTTTGGGACAGCTGGCACGTAGCACAGCAACGGTCGGAAATTTGAGTATCAAATTCCTCAGGGCTATCATGTACCTCACTTGTAGGCAATCCGCACTGGCGAATTCCTAACTCCTCAGTCAGAACAAATTCCTCAGAGAACAGAAGAACTTCGTCTCTGTCACTGAAGAACTTGACTAAACTGTATGAGATTTCCAATGGCTTCACTCGAAAGGATTGGGTAGGTGATGAGGACATCAATACCATTGTTACACACCCACAGCCCCTGCTTCTATACATACTGGACCAATTACTAGAGCTCGCGCACGCCAATTAAAATATCAGGTACTTTCGTTTCTTGGTAATGATTCTAAAGTTCATGAGAATATGATGCTGCCTAAATTGGATACATTTGTTTTGCTTACAAATGAAGGGCCTAGCTTGGACAAGAAAGAGGAACCTTGGAGCAAGTTCAAGCATGGAGATGATGGCATGCACAAGGGGAACAAGAACGGAGTTACAAGTGATGATTTCAGGACTTTGAAGCCACCATAATGAGTGCAGGAAGCCTTGGACGAAATATACAAGATGTCACTTCATAAATTTCGTCTAGAGGCTATTATAGGTGCTGCGTCACCTTATTATTGGGCCAGGCCCATGTAATTTCGAAATACTTGAGTATAGGCTGTTTTTAGAGTCCGTATGTGTGGGGAAACAAGAGATAGGGTTGGCTTCGGACCCCTCCTTCAAGGGCCACGAAATCCCCTCCTCTTCCTCCATATATACAGCCCTTAGGGCACCGTTTAGACTTTGGGTTTTGTTTAGATTAAAAGTTCGCCATAGCTGCAACTTCGCGTACTTCGTTTGTGTTCAACGACCAGACCAAGACGTCACAGAACCCCACCTTGATCAATAAAGCTTTCATCTTATATTCGCAATATCCAGATTGCAAATCTTAGTTTCTTGCTTGTTCTTCGTTTGCTTGCAGGAGATAGACCCTCGTGGTCAGGTTGATTGTGCTCCGGCGTGGTCAATAACCTCTCGGAGTTGGTTTAGCGATTGCTAAGGCGCGACGTCCTCGCACGTTCGTAGTCAGATCGTCAAAGTCTACTCCACCAAAAACGATAGCTATCATCTCATCGAAAGATCGGGACACCCTCGCCTCTATCAAGTGGTATCAGATTCCCAGGTTGCTCGGTGAGATTTACAGTTTTTCATAGTTTAGATCGAGTCTGTTCTTCATACCTACAGTCCAGGAAAAAGCCAAAAAAAAATTAGGGTTAGTTCATCATATCCGAACCAATCTGAGCCTTTGCATAATCTTTTTAGGGTTTTTGCTTTGTTGAATTTGCGGTTGCATCGTCGTGTCAAGTTGCTGGTCTTAGCGTCTAGTTCTTTAGAGTTTCGAGTTCTGTTCACAAGTTGTCACGCCGCCGCCGCACCATCATCATCGCCCCTACCATATACCACCACAGCTTATCTGCTATTTCTCTGAGTCCATATACCACCACCGATCCGAGTCCATATACCACCACCGATCCGAGTCCATATACCACCACCAATCCGAGCCCACATATACTACCGTCATATACCATCACCAGTCCGAGTTCCACCATATTCATCTCTGCCACCAGTCCTAGTCCGAGGGCAGTATTTATTCCTTTATTTTAGAGTTCCAGATCACGCGATACTACGAGTCGTGAACAAGTCGGATTCCCCAATTTTCGAGCTACCCGCAGAAGAAAAATAGTTCCAGTTTTTAGACCATTTGTAGACTTTTTCAAAAAAAAATTGTTGCGGAGCAAAAAAAAAAAAAGAGGAAAAAAAAAGTGCAAAAAAAAAAGAAAAAAATTCAGAGTGTGCTACTCCCTTGTTTACGTGCAGCGCCGTGATTTTTGTTAGTGTTCTAGGCTCGCGTCTCTAGCACGGTCTAGCCTAGGACCAGCACAGTACCGTCGTTGAGAGTTTATTCAACATTGCATCTCTGAATTGATTATTGCTGAACCTTTTTGCTACCATATCATAAGCCTTCCCAGCTCCACATAGATCTACATCGTGTGTTTGACACCACCTGGCAATCGCTCTGTCCAAGCTCTGAGAGTTTTGACTACAAAGGTTGCCGATCACCACCTGCTGCTGGGTAAGAACTGGTAAGAATTTGAGATTTGCTTGACGGATTTGTGACACCACACCACACCACCACCACTTTCTAGTAGTCTGTAGGATCATATTCTTGTGTATTTCTATTGCTGCTAACCATGGCAGGATCACAAGCCGACGAGATTGACTGGGAGAACATGACGAACAAGGAGTTGCATGATAAATTTCAGCAAATGGTGAGTGGCCAGGTGGGAGATGTGCTAAACAGATTTGAAGAGGCCATGGAGAAGATAGATGGCATGGAGAAGTCGTTCGAGACAAAGCTGGATAACAAGTTTAATGAATTGCTCACGCGTCTTCCCCAACCACCACCGGCTGCACCTGTCGCACCTCTGCAACGACAACAACAACGCCCCCTTCCAAATCAGTTCGGACGAGCGAAGCGTGTTCCTCTTGAGGATGGCCAAACTTCTGGTGCTGCTGTACCTACTGTTGATGCTTCTTTGGCTCCTGCTCCTGCTGCTGGTGGCGAGGAGGAGGATGATTACGCGGGCGATTATGAGGATGAGGTTGATCAAAATCATAACTACGTGCAACCACCAGCACCAGGTCGTCCACATGCAAATAATCGCAATGGTAGGTCTGCACCACCACTTCAGGTACGAGATCATGACCATCTTCCTAAATTAAAATTGAATATTCCACCATTCGAGGGTAGATATGTTCCTGATATATATCTTACTTGGGAGTTAGAAACTGAACAACGTTTTACATGTTTACAATATCCCGAGGAACGACGTGTTGCTGCTGCTGTTTGTGCTTTCACTAGTTTTGCATGTGTATGGTGATCTGAACATTGTAGATTATATCCTATTCCAGCTACGTGGGCTGCTTTGAAAACTGCTATGCGTACTCGTTGGGTTCCACCATATTATCAACGTGAATTACTTCAAAAATTGCAGCGCTTAAGACAAGGAAAAAATTCTGTAGAAGAATATTATCAGGAATTACAAACTGGCATGATTAGATGTGGTATTGTTGAGGAGAATGAAGCTATGCTTGCACGTTTCATGGGTGGATTAAATAGAGAGATTCAGACCATTCTAGAGTATAAGGAGTATAATAATATCACTCGTTTATTCCATCTTGCTTGTAAAGCTGAACGTGAAGTGCAGGATCGACAGGCATTGGCGCGAACTAATTTTTCTGCAGGTCGATCTTCATCATGGACACCGCGTGCCTCCTCTACTCCCACACGTCCTACTGCGGCACCACTGACTTCAGCCGCCAATTCCAACCGAGATACAAGAAAACAGGAGGCGCATGGAGGAGGATTAATGGGACACTTTGGCGTGAAGAAGACGGAGGATATACTTGCTACACATTTCTTTTGGCCAAAGATGAGACGGGATGTTGAGCGTTTTGTTGCTCGCTGCACTACATGTCAAAAAGCTAAGTCACGACTCAATCCTCATGGTTTATATATGCCTTTGCCTGTACCTAGGGTTCCTTGGGAGGATATATCTATGGACTTTGTTTTAGGTTTACCTCGAACAAAGAAGGGGAGGGATAGCATATTTGTTGTCGTGGATAGGTTCTCGAAAATGGCACACTTTATACCATGTCATAAAAGCGATGATGCTGTTAATGTTGCTGATTTGTTCTTTCGTGAAATTATACGCTTGCATGGTGTGCCAAATACTATTGTTTCAGATCGTGATACTAAATTTCTTAGCCACTTTTGGAGATGTTTATGGGCTAAGTTGGGGACTAAACTGCTTTTTAGTACTACATGTCACCCCCAAACTGATGGACAAACTGAAGTAGTCAATAGAACATTGTCTACTATGCTTAGGGCTGTTTGAAGAATAACAAGAAAATGTGGGAAGAATGCTTGCCTCATATTGAATTTGCTTATAATCGTTCATTGCATTCTACTACTAAGATGTGTCCTTTTGAAATTGTGTATGGTTTCCTTCCTCGTGCACCAATTGATTTGTTGCCTCTTCCATCTTCGGAGAAGGTTAATTTTGATGCTAAACAACGTGCTGAATTGATCTTAAAAATGCATGAGTTAACTAAGGAGAACATTGAGCGTATGAATGCTAAATATAAACTTGCTGGAGATAAGGGTAGAAAACATGTTGTGTTTGCACCTGGAGATCTTGTTTGGTTACATTTGCGTAAGGATAGATTTCCTGATTTGCGCAAATCAAAGCTAATGCCACGTGCTGATGGTCCTTTTAAGGTGTTAGAGAAAATAAATGATAATGCATATAAACTTGAGCTGCCTGCAGATTTTGGGGTTAGTCCCACTTTTAACATTGCAGATCTGAAGCCTTATTTGGGTGAGGAAGATGAGCTTCCGTCGAGGACGACTTCATTTCAAGAAGGGGAGGATGATGAGGACATCAATACCATTGTTATACCCACAACCCCTGCTTCTATACATACTGGACCAATTACTAGAGCTCGCGCACGCCAATTAAAATATCAGGTACTTTCGTTTCTTGGTAATGATTCTAAAGTTCATGAGAATATGATGCTGCCTAAATTGGATACATTTGTTTTGCTTACAAATGAAGGGCCTAGCTTGGACAAGAAAGAGGAACCTTGGAGCAAGTTCAAGCATGGAGATGATGGCATGCACAAGGGGAACAAGAACGGAGTTACAAGTGATGATTTCAGGACTTTGAAGCCACCATAATGAGTGCAGGAAGCCTTGGACGAAATATACAAGATGTCACTTCATAAATTTCGTCCAGAGGCTATTATAGGTGCTGCGTCACCATATTATTGGGCCAGGCCCATGTAATTTCGAAATACTTGAGTATAGGCTGTTTTTAGAGTCCGTATGTGTGGGGAAACAAGAGATAGGGTTGGTTTCGGACTCCTCCTTCAAGGGCCACGAAATTCCCTCCTCTTCCTCCATATATACAGCCGTTAGGGCACCGTTTAGACTTTGGGTTTTGTTTAGATTAAAAGTTCGCCATAGCTGCAACTTCGCGTACTTCGTTTGTGTTCAACGACCAGACCAAGACGTCACAGAACCCCACCTTGATCAATAAAGCTTTCATCTTATATTCGCAATATCCAGATTGCAAATCTTAGTTTCTTGCTTGTTCTTCGTTTGCTTGCAGGAGATAGACCCTCGTGGTCAGGTTGATTGTGCTCCGGCGTGGTCAATAACCTCTCGGAGGTGGTTTAGCGATTGCTAAGGCGCGACGTCCTCGCACGTTCGTAGTCGGATCGTCAAAGTCTACTCCACCAAAAACGATAGCTATCATCTCATCGAAAGATCGGGACACCCTCGCCTCTATCATCTATCCTTACGCAAATGTAACCAAACAAGATCTCCAGGTGCAAACACAACATGTTTTCTACCCTTATCTCCAGCAAGTTTATATTTAGCATTCATACGCTCAATGTTCTCCTTAGTTAACTCATGCATTTTTAAGATCAATTCAGCACGTTGTTTAGCATCAAAATTAACCTTCTCCGAAGATGGAAGAGGCAACAAATCAATTGGTGCACGAGGAAGGAAACCATACACAATTTCAAAAGGACACATCTTAGTAGTAGAATGCAATGAACGATTATAAGCAAAATCAATATGAGGCAAGCATTCTTCCCACATTTTCTTGTTATTCTTCAAAACAGCCCTAAGCATAGTAGACAATGTTCTATTGACTACTTCAGTTTGTCCATCAGTTTGGGGGTGACATGTAGTACTAAAAAGCAGTTTAGTCCCCAACTTAGCCCATAAACATCTCCAAAAGTGGCTAAGAAATTTAGTATCATGATCTGAAACAATAGTATTTGGCACACCATGCAAGCGTATAATTTCACGAAAGAACAAATCAGCAACATTAACAGCATCATCGCTTTTATGACATGGTATAAAGTGTGCCATTTTCGAGAACCTATCCACGACAACAAATATGCTATCCCTCCCCTTCTTTGTTCGAGGTAAACCTAAAACAAAGTCCATAGATATATCCTCCCAAGGAACACTAGGTACAGGCAAAGGCATATATAAACCATGAGGATTGAGTCGTGACTTAGCTTTTTGACATGTAGTGCAGCGAGCAACAAAACGCTCAACATCCCGTCTCATCTTTGGCCAAAAGAAATGTGTAGCAAGTATATCCTCCGTCTTCTTCACGCCAAAGTGTCCCATTAATCCTCCTCCATGCGCCTCCTGCAACAACAAAAGACGAACGGAGCTAGCTGGAATGCATAGCTTGTTAGCACGAAACACAAATCCATCGTTAACGACAAACTTGTTCCATGTTCTCCCTTCCTTACAATTCTGCAATATGATGAGGACATGAATACCTTGGATACGACCAAAAATATTGCATACATGTATATTTGTGAGGTGATTTCTAATGCAAACTATGCAATAATTTATTTGTGTCATCCAGGACAAAAATACTTCACAAACTTTTGTGCCATGTCTAATTGCAGGTGTATGGGGCATTTGTACAATTCACATATGAAGATAAGGGAAAACGAGAAGTTTAGGTGCTGTTCAAAAAGTCCTCTCACGTCACTTTTGGGCCAAGAGAAGATAGAGTCCAAGTCTCTCACGTTCTGGATTCAGATTCGGACTGCACAGACATACCTGACTCAAAACGCCAAGAACTTTTTCATACGGACTCCGAATTGGGTGATTCTTTTTTTGTTGGAAAGTAGATTTCGTGCTCTTTCCAACCCAATTGGATTCACCTTAAAATTCATCCGGAGCTATGAGTTATCGACGAAACAATCTGACGCTGTAGCAGAATCCGAGTCAAACTACAAGTCCAAAGGTGTTGCATCACCTCCACTTGGGCCCATGAGCCTTGTACGACCTAGGGTTAGTTTTAGGCTGCCTTGGGACGTCCTCCCACCTCCTTGGCCACCACCCCTTGCTCCTATATAAGTAGATCCATCTAGTAGCTTTTTCCTTGGGTTTTGTTTAGATTAAAAGTTCGCCATAGCTGCAACTTCGCGTACTTCGTTTGTGTTCAACGACCAGACCAAGACGTCACAGAACCCCACCTTGATCAATAAAGCTTTCATCTTATATTCGCAATATCCAGATTGCAAATCTTAGTTTCTTGCTTGTTCTTCGTTTGCTTGCAGGAGATAGACCCTCGTGGTCAGGTTGATTGTGCTCCGGCGTGGTCAATAACCTCTCGGAGTTGGTTTAGCGATTGCTAAGGCGCGACGTCCTCGCACGTTCGTAGTCGGATCGTCAAAGTCTACTCCACCAAAAACGATAGCTATCATCTCATCGAAAGATCGGGACACCCTCGCCTCTATCAGAGTTAGAAACTGAACAACGTTTTACATGTTTACAATATCCCGAGGAACGACGTGTTGCTGCTGCTGTTTGTGCTTTCACTAGTTTTGCATGTGTATGGTGGTCTGAACATTGTAGATTATATCCTATTCCAGCTACGTGGGCTGCTTTGAAAACTGCTATGCGTACTCGTTGGGTTCCACCATATTATCAACGTGAATTACTTCAAAAATTGCAGCGCTTAAGACAAGGAAAAAATTCTGTAGAAGAATATTATCAGGAATTACAAACTGGCATGATTAGATGTGGTATTGTTGAGGAGAATGAAGCTATGCTTGCACGTTTCATGGGTGGATTAAATAGAGAGATTCAGACCATTCTAGAGTATAAGGAGTATAATAATATCACTCGTTTATTCCATCTTGCTTGTAAAGCTGAACGTGAAGTGCAGGATCGACAGGCATTGGCGCGAACTAATTTTTCTGCAGGTCGATCTTCATCATGGACACCGCGTGCCTCCTCTACTCGCACACGTCCTACTGCGGCACCACTGACTTCAGCCGCCAATTCCAACCGAGATACAAGAAAACAGGAACCACCACCACCATCTGCCAAGAGTACACCTTCTGGGCCTGCCCAGAGCTCTTCTTCATCTATGGCATCAACAGGGCACACACATGATATTATTTGTCGTCGTTGTAAGGGAAGAGGTCATTATGCGAGAGAATGCCAATCTCCGCGTGTTATGATTGCTACTGAGGATGGTGGGTATGAGTCCGCTAGTGATTATGATGAGGAGACTTTGGCTCTTATTACAAGTGAAGAACACGGTGGAGATGATTCTGATCATGAGACATAATACATGGCTCCTGAAGACGCTGACAGGTATGAATGTTTAGTTGCTCAACGTGTTTTGAGTGTGCAGGTCACACAAGCTGAGCAAAATCAGAGGCATAATTTGTTCCATACAAAGGGAGTTGTGAAGGAACGTTCTGTTCGCGTCATCATAGATGGAGGGAGCTGCAACAACTTGGCTAGCATGGAGATGGTGGAGAAGCTATCTCTCACCACAAGACCACATCCACATCCTTACTATATCCAATGGTTCAACAACAGCGGCAAGGTTAAGGTAACACGTACTGTTCGTGTGCATTTTAGTATCTCTACATATGCTGATTATGTTGATTGTGATGTGGTACCCATGCAAGCATGTTCATTATTACTTGGTAGACCATGGCAATTTGATAAAAATTCTGTACACCATGGTAGAAACAATCAGTATACTCTTGTTCATAAGGATAAACCTATTACTTTGCTTCCTATGACTCCTGATTCTATTTTGAAAGATGATATTAATAGAGCTAGTAAAGCAAAACAGGAGAAAAATAAGAGTGAAAATCAGATTGTGGCAAAAGAATTTGAGCAACAAATGAAGCCTAATAATAAACCATCTAGTGTTGCTTCTGAAATTAAATTGAAAAGTGCATGCTTACTTGCCACCAAATCTGATATTGATGATCTAGATTTCAGCAATTCTGTTTGCTATGCTTTTGTGTGCAAAGAGGCGTTATTTTCATTCGAGGACGTGCCTTCCTCTTTGCCTCCTGCGGTCACTAACATTTTGCAGGAGTTCGCTGACGTCTTTCCACAAGACGTGCCACCGGGATTACCACCTATTCGCGGGATTGAGCATCAGATTGACTTAATTCCCGGTGCTTCGTTGCCAAACCGTGCGCCATACCGTACCAATCCAGAGGAGATGAAGGAGATTATGCGTCAAGTACAGGAGCTGCTCGACAAAGGTTATATACGCAAATCTCTTAGTCCTTGTGCTGTTCCTATTATACTAGTGCCAAAAAAGGATGGTACGTCGCGTATGTGTGTTGATTGTAGAGGCATTAATAATATTACTATTCGTTATCGTCATCCTATTCCTAGGCTAGATGATATGCTTGATGAATTGAGTGGCTCTACAATATTCTCCAAAGTTGATTTGCGTAGTGGATACCATCAAATTCGTATGAAATTGGGAGATGAATGGAAAACAGCATTTAAAACTAAGTTCGGTTTATATGAGTGGTTAGTCATGCCTTTTGGGTTAACTAATGCACCTAGTACTTTCATGAGATTAATGAACGAAGTTTTACGTGCTTTCATTGGACGATTTGTGGTAGTTTACTTTGATGATATATTGATTTATAGCAGATCTTTGGAGGAACATTTGGAACATTTACGTGTTGTTTTTATTGCTCTCGTGATGCACGTTTGTTTGGTAACCTTGGGAAGTGCACCTTTTGCACCGACCGAGTATCTTTTCTTGGCTATGTTGTTACTCCACAGGGAATTGAAGTTGATAAAGCCAAGATTGAAGCTATTGAGAGTTGGCCGCAGCCCAAAACGGTCACACAAGTGAGGAGTTTCCTTGGCCTCGCTGGTTTCTATAGGCGTTTTGTGAGAGATTTCAGTACCATTGCTGCACCTCTCAACGAGCTTACAAAGAAGGATGTTCCTTTTGTTTGGGGTACCGCACAGGAAGAAGCCTTCACGGTGTTGAAAGATAAGTTAACACATGCTCCTTTACTCCAACTTCCTGATTTTAATAAGACTTTTGAGCTTGAATGTGATGCTAGTGGAATTGGATTAGGAGGTGTGTTATTACAAGATGGCAAACCTGTTGCATACTTTTCTGAAAAATTGAGTGGGCCTAGTCTGAATTACTCTACTTATGATAAGGAATTATATGCTCTTGTTCGGACTTTGGAAACATGGCAACATTATTTATGGCCCAAAGAATTTGTTATTCATTCTGATCATGAATCTTTGAAACATATTAAAAGTCAAGCCAAACTGAACCGTAGACATGCTAAATGGGTTGAATTCATTGAGACTTTCCCTTATGTCATTAAACACAAGAAGGGTAAAGAAAATGTTATTGCTGATGCATTGTCTCGTCGTTATAGTATGCTTTCACAACTTGACTTTAAAATATTTGGTTTGGAGACCATCAAAGATCAATATGTGCATGATGCTGAATTTAAAGATGTATTGCAGAATTGTAAAGAAGGGAGAACATGGAACAAGTTCGTCGTTAACGATGGATTTGTGTTTCGTGCTAACAAGCTATGCATTCCAGCTAGCTCCGTTCGTCTTTTGTTGTTGCAGGAGGCGCATGGAGGAGGATTAATGGGACACTTTGGCGTAAAGAAGACGGAGGATGTACTTGCTACACATTTCTTTTGGCCAAAGATGAGACGGGATGTTGAGCGCTTTGTTGCTCGCTGCACTACATGTCAAAAAGCTAAGTCACGACTCAATCCTCATGGTTTATATATGCCGTTGCCTGTACCTAGTGTTCCATGGGAGGATATATCTATGGACTTTGTTTTGGGTTTACCTCGAACAAAGAATGGGAGGGATAGCATATTTGTTGTCGTGGATAGGTTCTCGAAAATGGCACACTTTATACCATGTCATAAAAGCGATGATGCTACTAATCTTGCTGATTTGTTCTTTCGTGAAATTATACGCTTGCATGGTGTGCCAAATACTATTGTTTCAGATCGTGATACTAAATTTCTTAGCCACTTTTGGAGATGTTTATGGGCTAAGTTGGGGACTAAACTGCTTTTTAGTACTACATGTCACCCCCAAACTGATGGACAAACTGAAGTAGTCAATAGAACATTGTCTACTATGCTTAGGGCTGTTTTGAAGAATAACAAGAAAATGTGGGAAGAATGCTTGCCTCATATTGAATTTGCTTATAATCGTTCATTGCATTCTACTACTAAGATGTGTCCTTTTGAAATTGTGTATGGTTTCCTTCCTCGTGCACCAATTGATTTGTTGCCTCTTCCATCTTCGGAGAAGGTTAATTTTGATGCTCAACAACGTGCTGAATTGATCTTAAAAATGCATGAGTTAACTAAGGAGAACATTGAGCGTATGAATGCTAAATATAAACTTGCTGGAGATAAGGGTAGAAAACATGTTGTGTTTGCACCTGGAGATCTTGTTTGGTCACATTTGCGTAAGGATAGATTTCCTGATTTGTGCAAATCAAAGCTAATGCCACGTGCTGATGGTCCTTTTAAGGTGTTAGAGAAAATAAATGATAATGCATATAAACTTGAGCTGCCTGCAGATTTTGGGGTTAGTCCCACTTTTAACATTGCAGATCTGAAGCCTTATTTGGGTGAGGAAGATGAGCTTCCGTCGAGGACGACTTCATTTCAAGAAGGGGAGGATGATGAGGACATCAATACCATTGTTACACCCACAGCCCCTGCTTCTATACATACTGGACCAATTACTAGAGCTCGCGCACGCCAATTAAAATATCAGGTACTTTCGTTTCTTGGTAATGATTCTAAAGTTCATGAGAATATGATGCTGCCTAAATTGGATACATTTGTTTTGCTTACAAATGAAGGGCCTAGCTTGGACAAGAAAGAGGAACCTTGGAGCAAGTTTAAGCATGGAGATGATGGCATGCACAAGGGGAACAAGAACGGAGTTACAAGTGATGATTTCAGGACTTTGAAGCCACCATAATGCGTGCAGGAAGCCTTGGACGAAATATACAAGATGTCAGTTCATAAATTTCGTCCAGATGCTATTATAGGTGCTGCGGCACCTTATTATTGGGCCAGGCCCATGTAATTTCGAAATACTTGAGTATAGGCTGTTTTTAGAGTCCGTATGTGTGGGGAACCAAGAGATAGGGTTGGTTTCGGACCCCTCCTTCAAGGGCCACGAAATCCCCTCCTCTTCCTCCATATATACAGCCCTTAGGGCACCGTTTAGACTTTGGGTTTTGTTTAGATTAAAAGTTCGCCATAGCTGCAACTTCGCGTACTTCGTTTGTGTTCAACGACCAGACCAAGACGTCACAGAACCCCACCTTGATCAATAAAGCTTTCATCTTATATTCGCAATATCCAGATTGCAAATCTTAGTTTCTTGCTTGTTCTTCGTTTGCTTGCAGGAGATAGACCCTCGTGGTCAGGTTGATTGTGCTCCGGCGTGGTCAATAACCTCTCGGAGTTGGTTTAGCGATTGCTAAGGCGCGACGTCCTCGCACGTTCGTAGTCGGATCGTCAAAGTCTACTCCACCAAAAACGATAGCTATCATCTCATCGAAAGATCGGGACACCCTCGCCTCTATCAACTATGCTTAGGGCTGTTTTGAAGAATAACAAGAAAATGTGGGAAGAATGCTTGCCTCATATTGAATTTGCTTATAATCGTTCATTGCATTCTACTACTAAGATGTGTCCTTTTGAAATCGTGTATGGTTTCCTTCCTCGTGCACCAATTGATTTGTTGCCTCTTCCATCTTCGGAGAAGGTTAATTTTGATGCTAAACAACGTGCTGAATTGATCTTAAAAATGCATGAGTTAACTAAGGAGAACATTGAGCGTATGAATGCTAAATATAAACTTGCTGGAGATAAGGGTAGAAAACATGTTGTGTTTGCACCTGGAGATCTTGTTTGGTTACATTTGCGTAAGGATAGATTTCCTGATTTGCGCAAATCAAAGCTAATGCCACGTGCTGATGGTCCTTTTAAGGTGTTAGAGAAAATAAATGATAATGCATATAAACTTGAGCTGCCTGCAGATTTTGGGGTTAGTCCCACTTTTAACATTGCAGATCTGAAGCCTTATTTGGGTGAGGAAGATGAGCTTCCGTCGAGGACGACTTCATTTCAAGAAGGGGAGGATGATGAGGACATCAATACCATTGTTATACCCACAACCCCTGCTTCTATACATACTGGACCAATTACTAGAGCTCGCGCACGCCAATTAAAATATCAGGTACTTTCGTTTCTTGGTAATGATTCTAAAGTTCATGAGAATATGATGCTGCCTAAATTGGATACATTTGTTTTGCTTACAAATGAAGGGCCTAGCTTGGACAAGAAAGAGGAACCTTGGAGCAAGTTCAAGCATGGAGATGATGGCATGCACAAGGGGAACAAGAACGGAGTTACAAGTGATGATTTCAGGACTTTGAAGCCACCATAATGAGTGCAGGAAGCCTTGGACGAAATATACAAGATGTCACTTCATAAATTTCGTCTAGAGGCTATTATAGGTGCTGCGTCACCTTATTATTGGGCCAGGCCCATGTAATTTCGAAATACTTGAGTATAGGCTGTTTTTAGAGTCCGTATGTGTGGGGAAACAAGAGATAGGGTTGGTTTCGGACCCCTCCTTCAAGGGCCACGAAATTCCCTCCTCTTCCTCCATATATACAGCCCTTAGGGCACCGTTTAGACTTTGGGTTTTGTTTAGATTAAAAGTTCGCCATAGCTGCAACTTCGCGTACTTCGTTTGTGTTCAACGACCAGACCAAGACGTCACAGAACCCCACCTTGATCAATAAAGCTTTCATCTTATATTCGCAATATCCAGATTGCAAATCTTAGTTTCTTGCTTGTTCTTCGTTTGCTTGCAGGAGATAGACCCTCGTGGTCAGGTTGATTGTGCTCCGGCGTGGTCAATAACCTCTCGGAGTTGGTTTAGCGATTGCTAAGGCGCGACGTCCTCGCACGTTCGTAGTCAGATCGTCAAAGTCTACTCCACCAAAAACGATAGCTATCATCTCATCGAAAGATCGGGACACCCTCGCCTCTATCAGTAGGTGTAGGATTTTGAGTTGAGCATCACTTGGAAATTTTTCCTTAGTTTTACCTCGACCCCCTTTAACAGTACGGTGTTTCCTATGACTCAAGAAGAAGAAAATGAAACTCCGAAAACAAAAGTCTTCACGCTTCATAATCCTCTCATGAATATCAAGTCTTCAGGGTCACACCAATTTCTTCACTTTCAAAGTCTTCAAGAAAACCAAAGTCTTCAGTTGAAGACATTCATTTTAGGGGTCGACATTCATCGTAATTAACAAACTCCTCATAGACTTATAGACCTGTGTACACTCACAAACACATTAGACCCTTAACCTATAAGTCTTCAATACACCAAAATCACTAAGGGGCACTAGATGCACTTACAATCTCCCCCTTTTTGGTGATTGATGACAATATAGGTTAAGTTTTCAACGGGGATAAACATATGAAGTGTAAATACTAATATTGAGGAATTTGATTGCAAGATATAGAGGAACTCCCCCTGAAGATGTGCATATTTGAAGAATTTGCTTTGAAATAGCAAATGCACATTGTTGAGTAATATCATGGAGATCTCCTCCTATATCTTGAAATTCATACACGCATTTATCATATGATATGAAGAATTTGAAATGCATGATGAAATATGGTGTCTGACGGAATTCAGCATGCGTGCATTAAGGTACTTGAGGAAATAAGCATGCAGAAAGCAGTTCAAAAGTATCAGACCACCATAGGACTTAAGTTTACAACTCATCAGAGCAAACACCTCAGAAGAGCAAGAGTTGAAACTTAACAGAAATATAGCCCATATATAAGACCCGCTTGAAGACTAAACTCAAATTTCTCCCCCTTTGTCATCGAATGACCAAAAGGGACGAAAAATGAGGACTAACGCCCCTGAAGAATATCATCATCATGTCGATGGAGGAGCGCCAGCATTGTTGGGGTCGACTGTTGAGGTAGGGCCTGCCGCAGTGTCGTTCAAGTCTTCAGCTTCATCCGTCTCGCGCAATGAAGAATATGAACTGGCAACAAGCTGAGGAACTTTGACTTTCTTGAATTTCTTCGAAGGTGGCTGGGACCAGTCAAAGTCCTGTTGGAAACCCATCTCCTTGAGTTCTTCAGCACTATGAAGATTAGACAGAATCGCCCAAGTGCGGTCAAAGACTTCATGCAAGTAGTAGTGATTCTTCTTCACAGTATTTTGAGTGACTGTCATGTTCTGAAGAATTGCACCAAACTGACGCTTGACCCACTTGTGATTTCGATCAACTTTCTGATGAAGACTAAGGAGAAGTTCATGATCAGTCATCACACGCGGAGCTGTGGCTTGAGGATGATGTTCTGAAGGTTTGGCGGCAGAATCTTGAGTTGCAGAGTCATCATTGGTGGAATAGGAAGTAGCTTTGCGAAAGTGTCCATCCAATGGACGAGTACCTTCATCAATAACAGCAGCTTTGCCCTTCTCGTCAGCTGAGGAAATAGTCCGTTTGAGGACTTCAATAGGGGGCAAATAGCTGAGATGATTTTGAAAGTCAGCAATGTAATGAATTGAAGACCTTGATCTGATGAATCTCATGATCCAGGGAGCATAAGGCTTCAACTCAAAAGGTGACAGTGCAGCATTGGCCAAAGTCCTTATGAAGAAATCATGGTAGTTGATAGGAATACCGTGAATGATATTGAACAGCAGATTCTTCATAATGCCAGCAACTTCTTCATCATCAGAGTTGTGGCCCTTGATTGAACTGAGGGTTTTGGTCAAGATGCGATAGACTGTCCTTGGCACATAGAGCAATTCCTTGACGAGGAATTTGGTCCTTGGAGCTTGGCCTGGCTTCAAAGGCTTCATCAGCACTTGCATCAGATGATCAGACAGTTCAGGTTCAACATAGAGAAGCCTAGCACCTTCAGTGGGAGGACTGACTGGGACGGCATGAAGCAATTCAGAGGCCGGTGCTTTGAAATGAGTATTATCGGTCATCCAGTCCAATACCCATGAATTGACATCATCAACATTTCCAGTAATGTGCAGCGTGGCGAAGAATTGAAGAATGAGTTCTTCATTCCAATCGCAGATGTCGGTGCAGAAATGGAGTAACCCAGCATCATGAAGAACACTGAGGACTGGTGTGAAGCAGGGCAGCGATTCCATATCTACATGAGGAATTTGCTCATGTTCAAAGATCTTATCCTTATCAACCAACAATGAGGAGTAGAAGTTCATCTGGCTTGCAGTCCAGAAACGCTTGCGACGAAGACGAGCAGAGTCATAGGGATTGTAGTCAGTGAAGAATATGTGCTCGTTGAAGAAATCCTCAGCATTAAACTTCTGCTTCTTGGAGTGAGGGTTCTGTGGCTTGGGCTGAAGATTAACAGTTGAAGAATTTACAGCCTCTTGAGGTGTAGCCACTGGAGCCACTGGCTGAGGAATTTCAGCAGCAGCCTTGGCCTTCATTTCTTCAGACATATGTACATCAGCGCTAGTGACTGGAACTTCTTCAGGTATAGAGTGAAGTGAAGCTTGACGTTCATCAGAGCCCGTATGAATTTCTTCAGTTTGCACAGGAGACTGAGGAACATGATGTAGAGGGGCTGTCAGAGGT
Source organism: Thinopyrum elongatum (assembly GCA_011799875.1). Classification (NCBI taxonomy): domain Eukaryota; kingdom Viridiplantae; phylum Streptophyta; class Magnoliopsida; order Poales; family Poaceae; genus Thinopyrum; species Thinopyrum elongatum. Next base: position 252,888,202 of record CM022300.1, on the reverse strand, counting down.
GAATTGGGGTGATGACTTTCCCAAAAGTCATCATTCAGAATAGGTGTTGTAGACCCAATATCCACATCCTCATCTTCTTCAGTTCCTTCGACGCCTGCCTCTTCAGCTGTGAACTAAGGCATGGGCGATGATACCAGTGGGGTTGAAGAGAAAGTATCCACTTCAATTTCTTCATCCATCTGCTCTGTCGAAGCAGCAGAAGGAATTTCTTCATCAGATTTACTTGGAATTTCATATTCCTCACCAAAGGGAATGATCTCCTTTGATGGCTTGCTTGATATTGGAATAGCATCAATTGGGTTTTCAGTTGAACTCGTCAAAGTCTTCACTTTCTTGGGAGCTGAAGACTCTGAAGATGCAGATGCTTTCCTTTTCTTCACAGCTGCTCGCTCCGCAGCCTTGGTTTTCTTCGCTTCTGATGCAGAAGGAAGGTTGATGCTTGTCATCGGTGCAGGAGGAGCAGAGGAAATTGGTTGAATTTCTTCAGGCACAACTGATGCAGTTGCCCTGGCTTGTTCAGATTCCTCAGGCACAGTAGCAGATGCTTCAACTGGCCTGGGTTGCTCTTCAGGCGCAATATTGGAGGTTGCCCTGGCATTTTCTTCAGAGACTGGAATTTCTTCAGCAGACTGAATAGATGTTCCAGTCTGAGGAAATTTGGGTTGCGATGAAGCTGCAACACTTGGAGTAAATCCTTTTGCCATTCTGACGAATCTGACTTTGGCACCTAGCCAATCTGCATGGAATGCATGAAATTCATCACTGAGTGCTTTGATCTCAGCCTGCATAGTCACAAGTTCTTCAGGAGACATTTTCACAACATTGTTCTTCAGAAAACGCTCCTTCTTGTACTGAGCCTTCTTCACCTGCCTGGCCTTTTCAAATTTCCATTTTTCTTCATTTATGAAGGCCGTCAACATGTGACTTTGACCAGGAGTGAGGTTTAATTCAGGCAAAGGTGTGTTAGGGTTCTTGTGCCATAGATCAATAAAATCAAGGATCTTCCTTGGATCCAGCATGAGGGGCACAGCACTGCCTTTGGCTCTAGCGGCCCTTTGTTGTCGATCTCTGATGAGCTCAGCTAATTCTTCATCATCAGCTTCATCTTCGCTTGACGGAACCTGAAAGGCGACTTGCTTCTTGTGAGGACTTGGCCTTGTGCCTCGTCCAGCAGTGGCCTTTTTCTTCAGCAAGGTCAGAGTTGTTGAAGACTGAGGTGGAGCTGAAGAACTTGCAGAGACTCCTGAAGCAATTGAGATTCCAGTAGTCCTTTGGCATGTGGCAAGATGCACAGGTGCTGAGGACTTTGCAGGAGCAGCTGAGGATTTTGCAACCGAGGGTGTTGGAGCTGCTTTTGAGGAATTTGCTTGAGGTACAGGCCGTGAGGGCATTGCAGCTGAGGAACTTGTCTTAACAGCTGATTTCTTCAGCATAGCCTTCTTAGGCTTGATAGCAGAGGCCTCAGCGGCGGCAGCAACAGAATCTTCATTGAATTTCTTTATTGCCTCTTTAGCCACTTTGGCCAGCTTGGCTTGACGCTTAGCCCACTCCTGAGGAAATTCCTCACCTCTTCTGATGCTAGTGGGATCAGCTTCTTGGCCAGGAGCCAATGGAGGTCTTGGACATGGAGGGTTAACAGCAAATTTCTTCATGTACTTGGGAGTGACATAGCGATATTCCCTCCATTCTCTTGCCCATCTCCTCTCAATCTTCTGAATGCACACTTTGCGCTGATTTTTGTTCTCCTTGCCATGAGTTGCTTCATCAGGAGTACAATATTCATCATAGATGTCATCAGGGATCTCAAAAGCAGTATTTGTTTCTGGCCTCTTTCCTCCCTTCTGAGGTCTTTTACCATCAGCCATTTTCTTCACTTGAGGGTTTTGAGCAATCGAATTTTCTGATGAGGTGTGCAATTTTTCTTCAAGGAACGCTGCAAATGAGTTAAGTTGATGAGAACCTAGAGATTCAGCAGCGGACATGTGTACCTGTGAACAGAATATAGGTGCGAAGAGTTTTGGAGAGGTCATATGCGTTCTCAGAAGATTTTCAAAAGTATCATGTTTGAGGAAGATGACCAGGGGTGTCTTGAGGAATTTCACTAAGCATTTTTGACTTAGGTTCCAGAGTTGTGTAGATTGAAAATCCACACAATTGAGGAATCTTGAAGAAAAACGTTGCTTAGAGAAACTGATCAAGGACAGAAGCAAGTTGGTGTTTAAGAACATGAAAGTTGAAGAATAAACACCTTTTGAAGATTTTGTGGAAATCATCAGAATCAACAAGGGCAGTAAAAATAAATTTTATTTACCCTTGACGAAGAACACGACGAACTAAGAGTGGCAGTGGAGATGTTCGTCCGTTCAGATCTTCCACGCCCTAACTTGGCGATGGAAAACAGCTACGGCGGCGGCGGAGTGAGGATTTCCGCGGCCGGCGTGAGTACGACGGCGACGAGGTCGAGGCAGTGAAGCTCTTCCTCATCGGCGACGATGGAGTGTAGCGGCGGCGCTAGGTCTGAGAGCTCGAGCGAGGGAGTAAGATCGAGCGGGGTAAATGAGCTCTGAGGAGGGTGAGGGGTATTTATAGCAGAGGTGAAAAACCGCTCGTTCGAAGAAAATGGACAAACGTGCCCCTGACCCTTCTCATCCTAGCGACATGTGTCACCCACGAACTGTGAAGTGGAGATCGTGTTAGATCGAGGGTGAATAGATAAATCTTATCGAGGGATAAGGAACGGTTTGAACGGCAAAAGCCGAAAATTCAGATAAGAATATTTTAAAGTTTTGTTCGCAAATTCTTCAGCTGTCAAGGACACAGTGAAGACTTTGAACGGGTTTCAAATAGAACGCACATGAAGAATTTGTGAACGGACTGGATTGAGTTTACCATTGAGGGGGAACGGGTCCAATCACATTCACTTAGAAGAAACACAACTTGAAGAATTAGCAATAAGTGAATGCTGTAGAGGACAGAAAACTCAAATATATATATATAGTCAATGAAGAACATAGACGGAAAGAGTGAAGATTTTGCAAAGTTGAAGAATTTGAAAATTTGAAGAATTTGCACAATGATGAAAAACTCAAATTTTGAAGATTTTCAACTTTTTGTGGTGGCGTGACCCACCGTGTAAGAATGATGATTTCAGACAACGCGTACAATTGTCGTAGGGCTCTGAGAATCAAATTCTTCATTAATTTCTTCACACTTAGAGGGTTAGTCTTCATTGATTGAAGAAAAACGTTTCTTCGTGTGTTGCACATCTAAGTCATCAATTTGCATAAGTGTTAAGATGTGTGTCCTTTTCAAAGGACATTCGAAGATTCTAAGATATTTAGCTCACACCGCAACTTGCTAAATCTCTTCTCATCCAAGGGCTTTGTGAAGATATCCGCTAGCTGTTCTTCAGACTTCACGGGATCAATAGAGATGTCACCCTTCAACACATGATCTCGAAGAAAATGATGACGAATCTCGATGTGCTTTGTCTTCGAGTGCTGAACTGGGTTATGAGCAATTTTGATGGCACTCTCGTTGTCGCAGTAGAGTGGCACATTCTTCACATTGATGCCGTAGTCCTTGAGGGTTTGCTTCATCCATAGCAATTGAGCACAGCAAGAACCAGCAGCAATATACTCAGCTTCAGCAGTAGAGAGTGATAAGCAGTTCTGCTTCTTCGAGGACCAACATACTAAGGATCGTCCGAGGAAATGGCATGTGCCTGAAGTTGACTTGCGGTCCACACGATCACCGGCATAGTCAGAGTCAGAATATCCAATGAGATCAAAAACCGAGCCCTTGGGATACCATAATCCAAGTGTTGGAGTGTGAGCTAGATATCGAAGAATATGTTTCACAGCCTTATGGTGTGATTCCTTCGGTGTAGCTTGAAAACGGGCACACATGCAAACACTAAGCATAATATCCGGCCTAGATGCACATAGGTACAATAAAGAACCAATCATGGAGCGGTATACCTTTTGATCAAAGTCTATTCCATTTTCATCAGTACATAGATGGCCATTTGTGGGCATAGGGATTTTGACGCCTCTGCATTCTTGCATACCGAATTTCGTCAGAACGTCCTTGAGGTATTTCTCTTGAGAAATGAAAATGCCATTATGTTGTTGACGAATTTGAAGACCTAAGAAGAATTTCAATTCTCCCATCATGGACATTTGATATTCCTCACTCATCATGTAAGCAAATTCGTCACTGTAATGTTGGTTAGTACAGCCAAAGATAATATCATCAACATATATTTGGCACACGAATAATTCATCATCATAGGTTTTGGTGAAAAGAGTTGGGTCGAGTGAACCGGGTTTGAAGCCTTTCTTCATGAGGAATTCCTTCAGAGTATCATACCACGCCCGAGGGGCCTGCTTGAGGCCATAGAGGGCCTTATTGAGTCTGAAGACTTTGTCAGGATGTTTAGGGTCTTCAAAACCTGGGGGTTGAGCAACATATACTTCTTCCTCAAGCTTACCATTGAGGAATGCACTTTTCACATCCATTTGATATAAGATGATATTATGATGGGTAGCATAAGCAAGCAATATGTGAATAGCCTCAAGTCTAGCAACAGGTGCAAAAGTCTCATCGAAATCAATTCCTTCAACCTGTGTGTAGCCTTGAGCTACAAGACGAGCCTTGTTCCTCACCACTAGGCCATTTTCATCTTGCTTGTTGCGGTAGATCCATTTGGTACCGATGATATTGTGCTTGCATGGGTCCGGTCGCTTGACAAGCTCCCACACATTGTTCAGCTTGAATTGATGTAATTCCTCTTGCATTGCTTGAATCCATTCAGGCTCCAGAAATGCCTCATCAACTTTGGTGGGCTCTGTGATAGAGACGAAAGCAAAATGCCCACAAAAGTTAGATAAATGTGAAGCTTTTGAGCGAGTCAGAGGACCTGGTGCGTTGATGTCGTTGATGATTCTCTCAATCTGTACTTCATTTGCAACGCGGGGATGAGCAGGTTGACGACTTTGATTTGGCTCAGCATTTTCTTCAAAGCCATTTTCTTCAGATGCGCCAGCATGCTGTTCTTCATGTTCTGGAATGATTTCTTTAGCAGATTCTTCGGTAGGAATGACATCCTCAGTAGCTTTGAACTTGATGGTTTCCTCAGGCGTCTTTTCATCTAGCACAGGAGGTAGGTGCTCTCTTTGCGAGCCGATAGTTTCATCGAACCGCACATCTACAGTTTCAACAACCTTGTTGTGATAGGCATTGAAGACCCTGTAGGTGTGCGAGTCCTTTCCGTAACCAAGCATAAAACCTTCATGTGCTTTCGGTGCAAATTTAGAATTGTGATGTGGATCTCTAATCCAGCATTTAGCACCGAAGACTTTGAAATAACTCACATTGGGTTTCTTGTCAGTGAGGAGTTCATATGAGGTCTTCTTGAAGAATTTGTGAAGATATACCCTGTTGATGATGTGGCATGCAGTATCAATTGCCTCAGGCCAGAAGTGACGAGGTGTCTTGTATTCATCAAGCATGGTGCATCTTACGAACTCATATACTTCAGAGTGAAGAATATGACATCAAATTCATCAGACATATTTCATCAATTAAAGCAACATATGTATATATAGCAATGTGAGGACGTGAGAAATGAATAAATCATTTCTTCATGATTAGCTTGCGTCCTTTCAAGCATTTCAGGTCTCCAGCAAATTCTTCAGACGATTTAGTTCGTCTGGAGACCTGACCCTGCATAAGAGATTAGTTCCTTTTCTTCACCACCCACATCTGGAGGGGTGGCAAAGAGTTCATCATTCTGCGAGCTCCATAAGAGAAAGGTGGCATAGACGCCAGACCACTTCGTTTCACATAAGAGGGGTTAGGGTAAGCATATGAATAAGCAGAGAAATTCTTCGAGGACTTATGAACATAATGATTTGAAGAATAATGCATATATTCATAGCCCTTAGGCTTTCCCTGCGAAACAGAAGTGTTAGCACGATGATGTTCATGTGAGGACTTTGATCCATGTGAGGAATTTGATTCATATGAAGAATTTGATCTGGGGTTCTTATTCTTCACAGGTGGTGTCATGAGGACATTCACCTGAAGACTTTCAAGGCACTTTTTGGGAACCCAGATTTTCTTCATAGGGGGACCATTCCTGGAGTTAGATCCAACATATCTAGCAAATACCTCACCATTCTGATTTTTGAACAGTTTATAGTTGGAGTCAAATGACTCATCAGATGAATATGAGGATTCACAAGTAAAGCCAGATAAAGTGGATGGATCTACGGGAGGTCCCTTCGCAGCAACCCATGAGGTTTTGGGATACTGCTCCGGTTTCCAGTAGGTTCCATCAGCATTGAGTTTCCTATCAAAGGCAATACCCTCTTTCCTAGGGTTCCTGTTCAAGATCTGCTTTTTGAGCACATCACAAAGAGTCTGATGCCCTTTGAGGCTTTTGTACATGCCTGTCACATACAATTCCTTCAACCCTGCATTTTCGTCAGTGATACTAGTGGTATCCTCAGATGAGGAATTTGTGACCACAGAGATAGTTGAAGAATTTGCAGCAATGGAAGCATTTGAACATTCAGGTGAAGAATTAGCAGTTTCACGTTCAATGCATTTCAAGCATGGTGGAATAAATTCTTCCTAAGCGGAACTGATCTGTTGAGCAAGCAAAGAATCATTTTCCTTCTGAAGATCTTCATGACTCACCCTTAGCTTCTCAAGATCTTGCTTTCTTTGAAGAAATTCATAAGAAAGCTTCTCATGATCGGCTAGGAGAGTTTCATCATGACCTTGAAGGTTGTCAAACTTAGACTGTAGTTGCTGAAGATTATCAGTCAGTGTTTGAGTTCGATCCATTTCCTCACCTAACAGATCATCGCTTTTGTCTAGCATATTTTGAACCTTTTCCAAAGCCTTTTGTTGTTTAACAGCAATATTAACAAGTTTGGAATAGCTGGGTTTGAGGTTATCATCAGATTCATCCTCACTTGATTCAGAGGAGGGATATTTGAGTACCTTGGCACCTTTTGCCATGAAGCAATAGGTGGGAGCATAGTCATCGTTGCCGTCATCAGCAGTGTTGGGGAAGCCATTTTCCTCAGTGTTGAAGATGGACTTGCTAACGTAAGCAGTAGCGAGGGCTAGGCTCGCCACACCAGAGTCTGACTCCTCAGATGCCTCCTCTTCCTCATGTTCCTCAGATTCAGCTTCAGAGTCCATTTCCTTGCCAATGAATGCCCGAGCTTTCTTGGAGCTGCTCTTCTTGTGAGATGAAGACTTTGAAGATCTTGACGATGAGGACTTTGAAGATTTCTTCTTCCTCTTAGAGTCATCTGAACTATCATCCTTGTATTTCTTCTTCTTTGATTCCTTCTCCCACTGAGGACAATCAATAATGTAGTGACCAGGTTTCTTGCATTTATGGCAAGTTCTCTTCTTGTAATCACGGGATGAGGAATCTGATTTCATGTCATCACCTCTTGAGGATTTTCCAAATCGGCCACGTCTAGAGAACTTCTGGAATTTCCTCACGAGCATTGCTAGCTCCTGACTCCGTTCTTCAGGATCACCAAGGCTGCTACCAGAATCTTCATCTTCAGATTCAGAGACTGCCTTGGCTTTCAGTGCACGAGATCTACCATAGCTCGGTCCGTAGAGATCTCTCTTCTCAGCTAGTTGGAATTCATGAGTATTTAGCCTCTCGAGGATATCAGCAGGATCAAGTGACTTGTAGTCACCACGTTCTTGAATCATCAGTGCCAGTGTATCGAATGAAGAATCGAGTGACCTCAGCAATTTCTTCACCACCTCATGGTCGGTGATGTCAGTGGCACCCAGTGCTTGAAGCTCGTTTGAAATGTCAGTGAGGCGATCAAAGGTTTGCTGAACATTTTCGTTGTCGAGTCTTTTGAAGCGGTTGAAGAGATTGCGAAGAACGTCAACTCGAGAGTCACGTTGAGTTGAGACTCCTTCGTTGACCTTGGACAGCCTATCCCAGATAAGCTTAGCTATCTCCAAAGCACTCACTCTGCCATACTGCCCTTTGCTCAGATGGCCACATATGATATTCTTCGCTTGAGAGTCGAGTTGCTTGAATCTCTTCACATCAGCAGCGTTTACGGAAGGAGTGACAGAGGGAACACCCTTTTCCACAACATACCAGAGGTCGTTGTCAATTGCCTCAAGATGCATGCGCATCTTGTTCTTCCAGTAGGGGTAGTCCGTCCCATCGAAGGTAGGACACCCAGCTGAGACCTTGATCATGCCTGCAGTCGACATAACTAAAACTCAAGGTGGTTAAACCAAAATCACACAGAACAAGGGAGTACCTTGCTCTGATACCAATTGAAAGTGTGTTATATCGACTAGAGGGGGGTGAATAGGCGATTTTTACAAATTCGTCACTGAGGAATTTCAAGGTGAGGAAATTCCTAAGCGACGAACTACTTAGCAGCGCAATGAGTACTCAGATGCAAGCATAACAGAGCAGTAGCATAGTCATCATGATGAAATGAAAACAAGCACAGAGTACGAGTAGCGTAAACACAGGATAAGCAGGCTGAAGACAAACTGACTGAAGAATTTGAACTGAGGAAATTGAGAAAGTCTTCAGACAAAGTCTTCAAACAGTAATGATCAAATACATAGCAAGTATGCGAGGAAATGAAAGGGTTGAGGAAATAGAACCAGTAGCTCGGTGAAGACACTGATTTGGTAGACCAGTTCCAACTGCTATGACAGTTGTACGTCTGGTTGGAGCGGCTAGGTATTTAAACCTGAGGACACACAGTCCCGGACACCCAGTCCTGAACACACAGTCCAGGACACCTAGTCCTCACCGTATTCTCCTTGAGCTAAGGTCACACAGCCCTCGCCCAACCACTCGTGGTAAGTCTTCAGGTGACTTCCAAACCTTCACATACTCGGTCACTCGGCAATCCACAATTTCCTCTTGGATGCTCTAGACCATGACGCCTAACCGTCTGGAGGATGCACAGTCCTCAAAGGTAACAAGCGTCGGTTCCACACAGGAACAATCTCTTCAGTGATGCTCAATCACTTTGGGTTTGTAGGTGTTTGGGTTTTTGGGTTTTTCCTCACTTGATGATTTTCGCTCAAAGTCCTCGGAGGATGGGATGCTCTAAATGACAAGTGTCAATCTATTTCTTGGAGCAGCCAACCAGCTAGTGGTTGTAGAGGGCGGCTATTTATAGCCTAGGGAGCAGCCCGACATGATAAGACATAAATGCCCTTCAATGATATGACCGTTAGGTGGGTAGATATTTTGGGACAGCTGGCACGTAGCACAGCAACGGTCAGAAATTTGAGTATCAAATTCCTCAGGGCTATCATGTACCTCACTTGTAGGCAATCCGCACTGGCGAATTCCTAACTCCTCAGTCAGAACAAATTCCTCAGAGAACAGAAGAACTTCGTCTCTGTCACTGAAGAACTTGACTAAACTGTATGAGATTTCCAATGGCTTCACTCGAAAGGATTGGGTAGGTGTAGGATTTTGAGTTGAGCATCACTTGGAAATTTTTCCTTAGTTTTACCTCGACCCCCTTTAACAGTACGGTGTTTCCTATGACTCAAGAAGAAGAAAATGAAACTCCGAAAACAAAAGTCTTCACGCTTCATAATCCTCGCATGAATATCAAGTCTTCAGGGTCACACCAATTTCTTCACTTTCAAAGTCTTCAAGAAAACCAAAGTCTTCAGTTGAAGACATTCATTTTAGGGGTCGACATTCATCGTAATTAACAAACTCCTCATAGACTTATAGACCTGTGTACACTCACAAACACATTAGACCCTTAACCTATAAGTCTTCAATACACCAAAATCACTAAGGGGCACTAGATGCACTTACAACTCCCAAGTAAGATATATATCAGGAACATATCTACCCTCAAATGGTGGAATATTCAATTTTAGTTTAGGAAGATGGTCATGATCTCGTACCTGAGCTGGTAATGCAGCCCTACCATTTGCGATTATTGGCATGTGGACGACCTGGTGCTGGTACGTAGTTCTGATTTTGATCAACCTCATCCTCGTAATCGCCCGCATAATCGTCCTCCTCAGCGGTAGCAGGAGCCATAGAAGCATCAACAGTAGGTGCAGCGGCACCAGAAGTTTGACCAGGCTCAAGGGGAACGCGCTGTGCTCGTCCCACTTGATTTGGAAGGCGACATTGTTGTTGTTGTAGAGGTGCGACAGGTGCAGCCGGCAGTGCTTGTGGAAGACGCGCAAGCAATTCATTAAACTTGTTATCGAGCTTTGTTTCGAACGTCTTCTCAATTCCATCTATCTTCTCCATGGCCTCTTCAAATCTGTTTAGCACATCTTGCACCTGTCCACTCATCATTTGCTGAAATTTATCATGTAGCTGTTTGTTCGTCATGTTCTCCCAATCAGTCTCATTGGCTTGTGATCCTGCCATGGTTAGCAGCAATAGAAACACACAAGAATATGATCCTACAGACTACTAGGAAGTGGTGGTGGTGTGGTGTCACAAATCCGTCAAGCAAAACTCAAATTCTTACCAGTTCTTACCCAGCAGCAGGTGGTGATCGGCAACCTTTGTAGTCAAAACTCACAAAGCTTGGATAAAGCGATTGCCAGGTGGTGTCAAACGCACGATGTAGATGTATGTGGAGCTGGGAAGGCTTATGATATGGTAGCAAAAAGGGTCAGCAATAATCAATTCAGAGATGCAAAGTTGAATAAACGCTCAACGACGGTACTGTGCTGGTCCTAGGCTAGACCGTACTAGAGACGCGAGCCTAGAACACTAACAAAATCACGGCGAGGCACACTATAAAAAAAAATTCGTTTTTTTTTTGCGCTTTTTTTTTTGCAAAAAATCACTATAATGGCAAGTGTCTCAAAACTCTTCCCAAGTCAAACTATCAGGATTGGCACAAAAAAAAATTTTGACAATTTTTTTTTCGGAAATCAGGGCAGCGACGACGAAAAAGTGCGACAAAAAATCACTATGATGGCGAGTGTCTCAAAACGCTCCCTGGGACCTAAAAATAGGATAGGGAAAAAATATTTTTGACCGCCAAAATTTTGGCCTAAAAACTGCCCGGGGGTCTCCAGACTTTTTTTTTTCGAATCCTACTCAGGCAAGGAAACACGAATCGGAAAATAGATGGGTCTCGAAAACAAACCTAATATGAAAAGAACTCGGATTGGTGGTGGATATATGGTGGTAGAATATGGCAGCGGTGATGGTATATGGCAGCGGTGGTGGTATATGGCAGCTGTGGTGGTATATGGCAGCGGTGGTGGTATATGGTGCGGCGGCGGCGTGACAAACTGTGACAGAACTCGAAACTCTAAAGGACTAGACGCTAAGACCAGCAACTAGACACGACGATGCAATCGCAAAATCAACAAAGCAAAAACCCTAAAAAGATTATGCAAAGGCTCAGATTGGTTCGGATATGATGAACTAACCCTATTTTTTTTTGGCTTTTTCGTGGACTGTAGGTATGAAGAACAGACTCGATCTAAACTACGAAAAACTGTAAAATCTCACCGAGCAACCTGAAAATCTGATACCACTTGATAGAGGCGAGGGTGTCCCGATCTTTCGATGAGATGATAGCTATCATTTTTGGTGGAGTAGACTTTGACGATCCGACTACGAACTTGCGAGGATGTCGCGCCTTAGCAATCGCTAAACCAACTCCGAGAGGTTATTGACCACGCCGGAGCACAATCAACCTGACCACGAGGGTCTATCTCCTGCAAGCAAACGAAGAACAAGCAAGAAACTAAGATTTGCAATCTGGATATCGCGAATATAAGATGAAAGCTTAATTGATCAAGGTGGGGTTCTGTGACGTCTTGGTCTGGTCGTTGAACACAAACGAAGTACGCGAAGTTGCAGCTATGGCGAACTTTTATTCTAAACAAAACCCAAAGTCTAAACGGTGCCCTAAGGGTTGTATATATGGAGGAAGAGGAGGGGATTTCGTGGCCCTTGAAGGAGGGGTCCGAAACCAACCCTATCTCTTGTTTCCCCACACATACGGACTCTAAAAACAGCCTATACTCAAGTATTTCGAAATTACATGGGTCTGGCCCAATAATAAGGTGACGCGGCACCTATAATAGCCTCTGGACGAAATTTATGAAGTGGCATCTTGTATATTTCGTCCAAGGCTTCCTGCACTCATTATGGTGGCTTCAAAGTCCTGAAATCATCACTTGTAACTCCGTTCTTGTTCCCCTTGCGCATGCCATCATCTCCATGCTTGAACTTGCTCCAAGGTTCCTCTTTCTTTTCCAAGCTAGGCCCTTCATTTGTAAGCAAAACAAATGTATCCAATTTAGGCAGCATCATATTCTCATGAACATTAGAATCATTACCAAGAAACGAAAGTACCTGATAATTTAATTGGCGTGCGCGAGTTCTAGTAATTGGTCCAGTATGTATAGCAGCAGGGGCTGTGGGTGTAACAATGGTATTGATGTCCTCATCAACCCTAGACACGGTCTGGCAGCCCCTGACATAACACGTGTGCCAGTGCATGTGTTGACCACAGGTGTATGCGGTGTTCGATAGTCGTTCGGAGCGCTCTGGACGCAGGGACCCTCCTGCCGCTGCCCGTTCGCCCTCCTCGCGCCACCGCAACATGTCCGCGACACTCAGCACGCTCCTCTACTTCCACCTAGCACTCCTCTGGACCTCTCTGACGCCGGCAGACTGCACGGTGGACACGGACACGGCAAGTCCGGTCGGTACAGTGCGCCCGCGTGAGCGTCTTTCCCACCCCGCACCCTGTTGCCTTGGTCGTGTGCATCCACTATTCTTATCGTCGTCTTTTACTCCTATGTGTCAAGCCCGAGCCCCTCCCCCTCTCATTCTCTTCTGCAGATCATCTCCGATGGAGCCCGAGCTCAGCTAGCTCACCGCCTATATATAGAGCGATTCCCGAGCCATTTCAGTAATCCGAACCTTCATCTCTGGCCACAAATCGAGCACCTAGCTAGTGCGGCAAGGTCGGGAGGGCCTCCTGCCGCTAAACCTCGCCGGAGTTGGCCGCGGATCTACCACGGCCATTCTCCTGCTCCGGTGCTCTCCGTCCTCGCTCTCCTACTCCAGCGTGTTCGCGTTGATCTCCTGAGCACGACGGTGTTATTGTTTTGCCGGATTCGCATTGGAAAAATCAACTCCGACGAGCTCCGCCGCTCGCGGTCTCTGGAGAAGACAGTTTCGACGCCGTTCGTCCACCCCCGCCCTCACTTGGGTACGTCCGAGCTTGTCTCGATGTCCTAGACCCGTTCCCGTCCTCTCCGACGGTCGTCGTGGCCTCCTCGTCGGAGAACCACCAACGACAGCGCCGCCCCTCTCTGTTTCCCTCTCTCTCTCTCTCTCCCGCAAACCTGACAGGGGGCCTTACCCGTCAGCCTCTCTCTCGCTCGCCCGAAGGGGTGTGAGTGGAGGCGTATTCTGAAAATACGCCTTTGACGTGGCCTCCTCAGGATTTTCTGAATTTCAGTTTATTTCATATATTTTGACCACAACTTTGACCAGCAATATCTCCTAAACCATATGTCCAAATGAGTTGATTCTTTTTGCACTAGTTTTGTTATGAGCTAAAGTTTCTGTATGCCAAATTTGAGAATTTTTCTTGCTATAGATATTTTCTAGTGCAATAAAAGGTTTTATGTGACATTTTCTTGTTGCATTTTAATTATTTTCAGCAGGTTCTAGTTACCTTGGAGAAGACCAGGAGTATTGTGACACTCTTTTGAACTAAAGGAAGCCACAACAATCATTTGCAAGGATGGCATTGCAATAGCAATGATTTTACTTGAATTAAAATTCATTTTAGTTGCATTTAGTAGAAATAATTTGTTAAATAAAGCTTGTGCATATTATTTCATCCATGTTATATCTTTGCAGTGGAGTATATGTCATCTTGGTATTATGTGCAGTAGAGATCATGTTATATGTTCATGCTTATGATGATGCATTCGTTCTTGTTATTCATGACCCGTGCATTTCATCTCATACTATGACTCGAATCATTTTACATTCAAGTTAAACATGATGATAATTCAACTTGAACAAGTTGTTGATCGAGTCATGGTGCCACCGAATCGAGCTCACCAGTGCAACCACACTTGCCTGGATGAGGAGGCCCTAATTCGGTTTTTTGTCATGCCTCTCGCCGGTGCCTCCAACTACGGAAGGCTATGTGCACGCGCTGCCCTGGCCTGGTAGGCAGCCATAACCTTGTATGCCCGAAGTTGTATGGTACCATTGTCCCCGTTTGGAACGTTTGTTTTAGTTTTGGCCACGAAGGTGGCGGATGTCACGCGGTGACATCAGGGCCACCCAAGACTTAGCACAAAAGGGAGTTTGTCGGAGTGGCCGGGAGAGTGTCATGCAATAGATTGGTTTTGTCGGAATGTTGATGGTCCACCCGAATGGGAGCACGAGGCCATGAATTCTGTGGTGTGGGTACAATGTACTAACCTCTGCAGAGTGTATAATCTATCGATAGCCGTGTCCTCGGTTATGGACATAGTTCGTAGTAGGTCACACTGTGGGTCAACAGAAATAACTAATCTGCACATTAAAAACTCTGAGATGGCACATGCAAAAGTTGGTGGTCTCGTGATGACCAGTATGGTGGTTTCGGATGTGATCTAGTGAGGATCATGATGGTAAGTTGGCAGTAAGGGTTATGAGGTAACCCGAGATGGTAAGTTGGTCCGAGGGACCATGATCTTTGCACCACATGCACTTCATGGATATCTCAACATGTTCATGCATTAAACTTGATAAATGTCTTGTTGTTTGTCATATTTGCTTTGCTTGCTATGAGCTTGCGAGTACATTCAAAGTACTCACCTGGCGTGTCATGCCAGTTTCAGGAGAAGCCGTACCAGGAGTTGGAGTCATTCCATTTGTCGCGATCTAGGCCCTGTCCCAGCAGTGTCCCTATGAGATGGAGTTCCGCTACGTCGTCTTTCCGCTGCCGCGTAGATGTTTCATTATCATCGAGGCCCATGTTCTGTCTACTAAATAATGTACATAAGTGTAGCCACACCGTGTGTTCCGCTTGGCCTTGTTTCGTCATGTATCCATCGAACCTTTGTATTCGCAAGAGATCAATAAAGCGGTTGTTTTTTGTACGATGGTACTGTGTATTGCCAGAAGAATTGATCTCTGAGCTAGCAATGCAAGGTAAACCGGTTGCTCTGTGCCGGGGTGCCACAACGCTTGGTATCGGAGCCACGCTAACTGTAGGACGCCCTAGACAGCCACGCATTAGAAAGCCGTAGGTAGAAGTCCTGGGGTGTTTTGAGTGTGCATTTGCACTTGGTTGCTGCATTGCATGCATATAGTTTATTTTATTACTGACCGGCTAATGTTGTGAGTGTAGATGGCTCCCGTTCCATATGTGTATCAGCCCGAGCACCCTCCACTTTTCCTTACCTTCTACATAATGTTTGGCGCCAACTCTATCCCGACGGCGATGACCCAGTGTACCAGGTGTACCGGGAGCAACTTGCAGATGTGGTGTATGAGTACAGCGCGGAGGTCGTCATGCACAACAGTACCCTGACCGGCACCTATACCCGCTCTACAAAGGGCGGATTTTCTTCTTCACTCAACCAGGCGGTCCAGTTTGCTGAATTTGAGGCTCTCTTTGATTTGTGCTACAACGAGATCCACATGAAGACTCACCCAGGTTTCTATTACTACCCGTCCATGTTCGATACTAGACGCATCCGTTTTCCTATAATTGATCCTGAGTGCGACCGTTCAGCCAGCCACCTTTCTCGTTACATAACATCTCGGTACCTTCTGATTTCCAGCCTAACTCAGGAGTTGACCCACCTTTCTCGTTACATAATAGCTAGGTACCTTCTGATTTACATAACAGTCTTGTCAATTGACTCGCACTCCGGAGTTGCTCGATCTGCTTTCGCTCCACCTTCACTTGTTTACACTCCTCTAGTTTCCCCAGTTACTATCCCTCCACCCACTCTGGTTACCCCTCAGAGTAACTCAGAGACCTCGACGGTGACTCTTCATGAGTCTCCTGCCGAGTGGACTTTACTTCTCGCTACTCCCGCTGCTCCTATACTACAGACCCATCCGCCACCTGCTCCTGAGGGAGAGCTATCTCGTTAGCATCACCGTGTTTCTTTTGCTCCGGAGGTTTCTGTTAACGTTATCAGTTCCGACTCAGAATCCGAGACCGAGGAGACCCCTACATGATCATTAGAGTTCTAGTGCGATCATTGCCATCACGAGTAGACCAGTATGCTGTGATGCATGGCTGTCTGTTTATAGTTGTACTTTCCATGATGCTTTTCTTTCCATGTATGTGTGGAGGTTATGTATAATTATGTTGTGACTTTTATTTGCCTTGGTTTTTCCTCACTTTTCTCGGGATTGTCACCTTGCCTTTTTCCATTTTTCCCTTTATGGATGTTGCTCATCTCGATGCTTCGTATTGGGAAACAAATATAGGATGACAAGATGTGGTAGCAGTAGTCATGGTGGCAATGATATCCTAGTTTGTCGATCCGCCAGACAGGCAGGACAGTCTCTAGAACCATATCAGCCTCCACCACCTCCTCAACTGCATCCACCGACAATCGAGCAGATTATGTGCATGTTTGAAGAGAAGAGGAACCAAGACTTGCTTGAATTTCTGAGAAGTATGCAGACTATGGTTAGGCAGAACAATAATAATAAGGGCAATCACTCCAAGTTGTCAGATTTTCAGCAGACCAAGCCTCCCAGTATCCATCAAGCTGCAGATCCTATGGAAGCCGATGATTGGCTGAGGACAATTGAGAAGAAGTTAGAAATTGCTCGCATAGAAGGTATCGACAAGGTTCCGTTTGCTACTCATTATCTTGAAGGACCAGCTGCTATATGGTGGGATAATACTAAAGCTATGTGGCCTGCTGAAGACGAGATCACTTGGGATAAATTTAAGGACAAATTTTGCAAGTATAATATTCCCACCGGCATCATGAAGGTCAAGCAGCGAGAGTTCCTTGCTCTTAAACAAGGGAACATATCCGTAAGTGAGTATTTGAACAAGTTCAATCACTTGGCCCGCTATTCTATTCATGATGTAGCCACTGGAGAAAGGAAGATAGACCGGTTCCTTGGAGGACTCAACCATATTCTCCGATGCACGCTCAGCATGCTGGACTTTCCCGACATTCAAACCTTGGTGAACAAGGATCTCATCATAGAAAGGGAACATAAGCTTGCCAATTATCACAAGTCAACTTGTGAAGATCGCAAACGCAAGTTTGAGCCCAAGAAGGATGGACAGATTATTCAGAAGGCCCGTACCTGGTAGCACCCTCAGTTTGAGTTCAAGCCAACCTGGCAGCAGGGTAACAACAAAAGAAAGAATCACATCAAGAACATTGTTACCAACCCAGTGAAGGAAGATTATCAGCGTAACAACGCATGCTTCGCTTGTGGTCAGACTGGACATTATGCAAGGCAGTGTCCCAAGAATGGCAAGCCACCCATAACTATCAAGCCACAAGTCAACAACATGGGGTCCTTCCCATCTCAGAAGCTTATTCAAGGCCAAGTTCATCATCTCTCCGCAGAAGAAGCCCAAGAAACACCAGAAGTGGTGATTGGTATGTTTCCTGTTGATAACATACCTGCAACAATTTTATTCGATTAAGGGGCTTCCCATTCTTTTATTTCGCGGAGTTTTGTTGCCCATAACAAGTTTTCTTGCACTCTTCTGGAAAAGTTTATGGTGGTAAAATCCCAGGGATCCATGCTCAAAACAAATGTTGTATGCCGAGGATTGGAGATAGACATCCATGGAGTTATCTTCCCCGCCACCTTGGTATCTATTGAATCCACGAAGCTGGATGTCATTTTGGGAATGGACTGGCTGACAAAGCATCAAGTCTGTATCAACTGTGCAACCCGGGAAGTCACATTAATAAATCCTTCAGGACAGTCATCTCAATTCTTTGCTCGTAGAACCATGCCAAAGAAGGAAATGATTTAAACGGCCATTACATCAGACATGGAGTTGATTCCAGTGGTCAGTGAATTTCCAAATGTATTTCCTAAAGAATTGCCAGGGATGCCACCAGACCGTGAGCTTGAATTTTCCATCGATCTTGTGCCTGGGACGGCACCTATTTACAAGAAATATTATCGTATGCCTTCATCCGAGTTAGTGGAATTGAATAAACAATTGGATGAGATGCTCCAAAAAGGATACATTTGCCCCAGCTCTTCACCATGGGGGTCACCTGCTATATTCGTGGGCAAGAAGGATGGTAGTCTCCGGATGTGTGTTGACTACCGCAACCTTAATGATGTCACCATCAAAAACAAGTACCCGCTTCCTAGGATTGATGATTTGTTTGATCAATTGAGTGCAGCTCAGATATTCTCCAAGATTGATTTGCGGACCAGTTATCATCAACTAAAAATCAAGAAGGAAGACATTCCGAAGACTGCATTCACCACCCGCTATGGACTATATGAGTACACGGTCATGTCATTTGGTCTGACTAATGCCCCCGCATTCTTCATGCATATGATGAAGAATGTGTTCGTGGATTTCTTGGAAAATTTTGTGGTGGTGTTCATCGACGACATTCTCATATATTCCGAAGGAGAAAAAGAGCATAAACAATATCTCCGAGCAGTATTGCAACGACTTCGAGACCAGCAGTTGTATGCCAAATTCAGCAAGTGTGAGTTTTGGCTCAAGCAAGTGAGATTTCTTGGGCACATTCTATCAGCTCAAGGAGTGGCCATGGACCCGAGCAAGGTTACGAAAGTGTTAAATTGGAAGGCACCTACAACCGTGTCAGAAATCAGAAGTTTCTTGGGTCTCGCCGGCTACTACCGTCGGTTTATGGAAGGCTTCTCAAGGATCACCAAGCCAATGATAGAACTGCTCAAGAAGAATCAGAAGTTTGAATGGACAAAAGCCTGTGAGAAAAGTTTCAGTGAGTTGAACACTATTTTAACCACAGTACCAGTGTTGATGCTTCCAGATATTTACCGAAGTTTTGATATTTATTGCGACGCATCCAAACGGGGCATAGGATGCGTACTCTTGAAAGATGGAAAGGTTGTAGCATATGCATCGAGACAACTGTGGCCGCATGAAGAAAATTATCCCACACACGACTTGGAATTGGCGGCAGTTGTGCATGCTTTGAAAAATTGGAGGCACTATCTCATTGGGAAAAGATGCCAAGTCTTCACCGACCACAAGAGTCTCAAGTACATCTTCACTCATCCAAACTTGAATCTCCGGCAAAGAAGATGGCTTGTATTGGTCAAAGATTATGACATTGGAATAAATTACCATTCGGGAAAGGCTAATGTGGTCGCCGATGCACTCAGTCGCAAACCAGCCACCATAAATGCGCTAATGGACTCCTTACCTCCCGAACTGCAAGAAGAGATAACTCAGCTCAATATGATCATTTGTGATGCCACATGCGCAGCTACCTTAGAGGTTACTTGTTGTAGGGTGCAACCCTAAGTGGAGATCTTTTCACACTTGGAAGGGGTAAAAGGATGAACACCAAGAGCATAAAGGAGAATTCACTCCAACAAAACCCAATCACACATCCACTATACTAGCAAACCCATAGATCCACAAGAATACAAGCACAATCCAAGGAAACAAGCACAAAGGTAAGGATCTTCCCACTCCTAGAGTGGTGAGGTCTTGATGATAGTCTTCTCCAAAAGGAGGTCTTGAAATCCACTTAGGGATCCTCTCCTAAGAGGTCTTGATCTCCAAGAGGAGTGGTAGAAGGAGCAAAGCTCTATCAATATCTCACATATACTTTGCTAACCCTAACAAATGACATAGACCCGAAATATATAGCTAGTGGGAGGAAGGGGACGACTTGGGAGGCAAGGAAGGGCACTCTCGGCCTAAACCTGGGAGGCCCGTGCGTACGCGGTAAGTTGGGCCCATGCGCACGGGGGTCCCATGTGCACGGTACACGCCCATGCACACGGGGTGCTACAGCGGTGAGGGCCCGCATGCATGGGGTCTTGAGGCCGTGTGCACGGGGGTGCATGTCTCATCTACAGCAGCACTCTCGGTAGCCCGTGGGCACAGGGTCTCGAGGGCCCGTGCGCACGAGGTCGCCTGGGAGGTGCTGTCTTCATCTTCTTTCGCTCCTTCTCCTTCCTCGTGGCCTTGGGGTGCTTCTCCTCCTCCTTTGGGGTGTCCCTTAGCTGCTTGGTGGCATTGGTCTTCGTACCTAATGACACATAGCATGTTTTGGTGAGGTAGCATCCAAGTTCCATTTACATCCATATCAATCTCGAGTAGGAGTGAGTTCACCTCGGTTTCAATGGCGCGTGCTCGGGCTCTTGTCATAGGTCCACGTGTTGCTTCATGTGTTGGTGTAGAGTCCATGGGGATGACGGAAGGATGCTCTGCATCATTACTCCTACTCTGGAAGAAGAGGTTCTCAAGGCTCAAGCTGAGGACCCCTTCTTGTTAAAGACGATTGCCCGAATGCAAGAAGGAAAGACTCAAGACTTCCACATAGATGATCAAGGTACTCTTTGATTTCGAGATCGAATTTGCGTACCTAACCAGGGAGATCTCAGATAGCAGGTATTAAAGGAAGCACCCAAGTCGGCATATTCAATTCATCTTGGAGATACAAAGATGTATGAAGATCTGAGGTAGATATCTGGTGGGATGGTATGAAGAAAGACATTGCATATTTTGTTGCCTACTGTGACATTTGTAATAAAGTAAAGGCAAAACACCAGAAACCCACCGGACTATTACAACCTTTACCCGTTCCACAATGGAAATGGATGATATTTGCATGGATTTCATCATGGGACTGCCCAAAACACCCCGAGGAAATAATGCTATATGGGTCGTGGTAGACATGCTTACAAAAGTGGCTCATTTCATTCCATTAAGGACCACATATCGGGTAGATCAGCTTGCTCAACTATATGTATCCAGAATTGTCAGTCTACATGGGGTACCAAGGACCATCACTTCAGACCGAGGATCTCTATTTACCTCGGCATTCTGGGCATGTCTTCACCAAGCTTTGGGAACTGCTTTGAAGTATATCACCGCTTATCATCCTCAGACAGACGGACAGACAGACTGAGTAAATCAGATTCTCGAAGACATGCTTCAGGCATGTGCGCTTGCTCAAGGGCTGAAATGGGAAGACAGTTTGCCTTATGAAGAATTTTCTTACAACAACAGCTATCAAACCAGCCTCAAGATGTCACCTTATGAGGCTCTATATGGGCATAGATGTCGCACCCCTCTAAACTGGTCTCAGACCAGAGCTAGCCGCATCTTTTGGACTGATTTGATGATGAAAGCAGAATGACAAGTAAAGGAAATCCGAGACAGACTTCAAGTAGCCAAGTCTCGTCAAAAGAGCTATTATGATTCAAAACATCGACAAAACAGCTTTGAACCAGGGGAGTATGCCTATCTTCGAGTCACCCCCATGAAAGGAATTAAGAAGTTCCAAACTCGGGGAAAGCTCGCACCCGGATACATTGGCCCGTTCCTAGTAATGACAAGATTTGGTACAGTGGCTTACCAGTTAGAGCTACCACCTGAGTTATCTGAAGTTCATGATGTCTTCCACGTCTCTCAACTATGGAAGTGCATCTCACCGCCCAAAAACGAACAAATTTGACCAAGCTAGAGCTTGCTAAGGATTTGACATATTGATAGAGGCGAGGGTGTCCCGATCTTTCGATGAGATGATAGCTATCGATTTGGTGGAGGGACTTTGACGATCCGACTACAAACGTGCACGACGTTGCGCCTTAGCAATCGCTAAACCAATCTCCTGAGGTTACCGACGATGCTGAAAGCACGATCAGCCTGACCACGAAGGTCTATTCCTGCATGCAATCGAAGAACAAGCAAGAATATGATAATGCAATCTGAATATTGCAAAAATAGATGAAGTATTGATAATGGTGGGGATCCGAAAGCGGTCTTGGTCTGGTCGTTGGACATAAACGAAGTACACGAAGTTGCAATGGCTAACTTTTAACTAAACAAATCCCAAGGAAAAAGCTACTAGATGGATCTACTTATATAGGAGTAAGGGGTGGCGGTCAAGGAGGTGGGAGGACGTCCCAAGGCAGCCTAAAACTAACCCTAGGTCGTACAAGGCTCATGGGCCCAAGTGGAGGTGATGCAACACCTTTGGACTTATAGTTTGACTCGGATTCTGCTGCAGCGTCAGATTGTTTCATTGATAACTCAACGCTCTGGATGAATTTTAAGGTGAATCCAATTGGTTGGAAAGAGCACGAAATCTACTTTCCAACAAAAAAAGAATCACCCAATTCGGAGTCCGTATGAAAAAGTTCTTGGCGTTTTGAGTCAGGTATGTCTGTGCAGTCCGAATCTGAATCCAGAACGTGAGAGACTTGGACTCTATCTTCTCTTGGCCCAAAAGTGACGTGAGAGGACTTTTTGAACAGCACCTAAACTTCTCCTTTTCCCTTATCTTCATATGTGAATTGTACAAATGTCCCATACACCTGCAATTAGACATGGCACAAAAGTTTGTGAAGTATTTTTGTCGTGGATGACACAAATAAATTATTGCATAGTTTGCATTAGAAATCACCTCACAAATATACATGTATGCAATATTTTTGGTCGTATTCAAGGTAGTCATGTCCTCATCATCCTCCCCTTCTTGAAAACAAAGCCGTCCTCGGCGTTGCTTAATCTGAAATGTGGCTAACAAAAGAGACAAGGTGTACATGTTGTATATGTATATGTCATCCATTTTTACTTGCCTTGATTTTTGCACATATGACACATGTATACATGAGTAACTTTCATAGTTCATAAAATGTAAAGCCAAAATATTATCACAAGTATTAGAAGACATGAAAATATTGCAACTCAATTTGCACATATAAGTGAAGCTCTTATTCATATCAAAGGATTGACAATGTTCATCATTAAACCATCCCAACATTGGTGAATAAACCTTACTTGCATCAAATTTACATGCTACAACATGCTTAAATAAGCAAACATGCAATAAGTCATTTGACACAAAATCATCACCAAGATTAGAGGTCATATCAAAATGATTAAACATTGTTTCTTTTGCATCAACAGTTAATTCATTGGGTGCACTCAAAATTGTTGATACTTCAACTCTTTGATCACATGATGCATTCATGATAGTAACACAATTCTCTAAAATAGCTGGTGTGCTCAAATCAATAGGTAACACAACACATGATGTATTCAAGTTAACTAGGCATGCATCATTCTCATGTGAAAGTTGAAAATCTGTACCTTTGTCATTACCTCTTACACTACTGGAATCTGGGTCTTTGCCATCTGCCAGCTCTTTGCCGTCTGCCAGCTGATGGCAAAGAGGCTCTTTGCCGTCTGTCTTCTCAAAGCAGACGGCAAAGAACCAGCTGATGGCAAACAGGGTCTTTGCCATCTGCGAGCTCTTTGCCGTCCGCCAGCAGACGGCAAAGAGTTCTTTGCCATCCGCCAGCAGACGGCAAAGTCCAAAGTGGACCCCATGGGGGTACTGCACTGGGTAGGTCACACGGGCCACTTCTTTGCCGTCTGCCAGCAGACGGCAAAGATTTCTTTGCCGTCTGAGGTAAGAGCGGCCCACAGTTTCACGGCGGGGTGGGGGGGGCAATCCCCCGAATTCTAGGTCATCCTCTTTGCCGTCTGCGGCGGACGGCAAAGAATTCTTTGCCGTCTGTGGCAGACGTGCAAAGAATTCTTTGCCGCGAAAGAGAACGGAAAGAGAAAAAAAACAAAAAGAAGCGAAAGGAGCGGGGTAAGAAAAGGGAAAAAAGAATTACAAGAGAGAGAAAGAATAAACTCAATAAATATATAGAGCAAAGAAAAAAAAAATCAGGAATAAAGAAACGAGAGAAAGGAGAAGAAGAAGAATGGAAAAAGTGGAAAAATAAAAGAAGAAGGAAGAAGAGAAGCAAAATAAGAAAAGGGCCAAGAAGAAGAAAGAAAGCAAAAAGAAAAGCAGAAGGGAAGGAAGAAGCATAGAAAAATAAAGGAAAAGGGGGAAGAAGAAGAAAAAGAAAGAAAAAAGAAGAAGAAGAAAAACAGATAGTAAAAAAAAGACTGAAGAAGTAGGGAAAAAAGAAAAAGAAAAAGAAGTAAGAAACAAAGAAAGACAAGGGGGTTGGGGGTTGTGTGTTGGGGGGGGTGTGGTTGGTGTGGGGTGTGGGGGGGTGGGGGTGTGGGGGGTGGGGGGGGGGGTGTGTGGTGGGGGGGGGGGGGAAAAAAAAAAAAAAAAAAAAAAAAACAAAAAAAAAACAAGAAAAATCAAAAAAAAAAACCAAAAAAAACCCAACAAAAACAAAAAAAAACCACACCAAAAAGAATAAACAATACAAAAAAAACCAAAAAAAAAAAAAAAACACAACAAAAACAAAAAAACAACAATAAAAAAAACACAAAAAAAAAAACAAAAAAAAAAAAAACAAAAAAAAAAAAAAAAAAAAAAAAAAAAAAACAAAAAAAAAACAAAAAAAAACCACCAAAAACAAAAAACAAAAAATAACCAAAAAAAAAATAACACAAAAAACACCAAAACAAAAAAAACAACTAAACAAAAAAAAAAAAACAACAAAAAACCACAAAAACAAAAAACCAAAAAGAAGAAAAATAAATGAAATAAATAAAATGAAGAACAATAAATAAAAATAAAAAGAAGACAAAAATAAATTAAATAAATAAAAGCAGCAAAAAAATAAAATAAAACAATAAATAAAAAGGTGGAAAAATAAATTTCTCACAACCAAGGAGCCCAATCCTCTCACTCCAACTGACCAGCTGCCAACTCAGGTGATCGCCGGCTCCACGCCCAGCCAGAAGCACGCGCCCGCTCCGCGCTCTCCCTCTCTCGGCTCTCCTCTGGGGCTGCAGTCTAATGCTCTGCACGCGGCTCTGCTCCGGGCCCGGCCTCCCTTGCCCTGGTCTCCGCGACTCTGCCTGTCCGCCGCGCCGTCTGCCGCAGCCGCAGCCGCACTGAAGAGCCGGATTGGTAATGGACAGACTCACTCACTCACAGACAGGATAATATGTGCATGGTGCATGTGTGCTACACTGACTGCTACTGCCTCTGTTGTTGTTAAATATTTGTAGATTGAACATTTTTTGATCTGCTTGCTATATGTTAGTATTTGCTACTGTAGTACTGCTTATCGTTGTTGCTACTGACCAAATAATTAGAGCGAGAAATATTTGCAAAGGTTGATGATGATGCTATTATTATCGCTTTCAAGACTATAGATTTCGCAAAGGAACTTTACCTCGTCGTAGTAGCAAGTTTCAACTTTGTACAATGTTAATTGTTTCAATTGATGTTTATGTCTTCTCTCATGAAATTTCACCCTGACCCTGACCCGACACCCTGATGACACCCTGATGACCCCGACATACGACATCCTGACATCCTGATCGACACCTACACCCTGACACCACACCCCGACCCATGCCCGACCCCGCCCCGACGGGGTCATATATTTGTGAAATTGAGTTAGGTCGTATATTTTTTCGATTTTGGTATGCAAAACATCATATATATTTGTGTTAATCAGGTGGATTTAAAATGGCAGTTGTTTCGTCGCTGCAAGGGTGTGGTGTTTGACGACCTCCCCGTGCGTTCGACGAGCCGCCCCTGCTCCTTGGGTGAGCACAAATGACACTCCTCCTCCCCCCTACATTTGCTCTATTCCGGTCTTCGTGCCAATGAAAACTAGCTAGCTTAGGTGTCCGTCATCAGTATGCGTAACCACTATGCGTCTCCCGTTCGAAAGGGTTACATCTATAAATATGCATGCATTTGCATATTATATATCGTGATTCTTTCGAATTGTCCAACGTTATCCATGGACAGCCCGAGTATGTGTAGATTGGTTCGTTTTCATATGCTCTGCTCGGATCCGATGCAGAATTTCGTCAGTGCCTCCCTGTTGTTCTCCGGGTACACATCCTCTCTGCTTATTGCCGAGACGTGTATCAGGAGAACAGGGGGAGGTGCTGCTGGAAATTTTGCGTCGGATCCGGAGCAGAGCATGGGAAAACGAACTCAATCTACACATACTCGGGTGGGATTAGGACCTATCTTTACCTATTAGCATGTAGGTTGCATGGACGTAAGAGAACTGACAAACTCCATTAACTAATGGATATGGTTTGCTTAATGATGATATATTTATTGTCTGTTAGTAGAAGTCAATATGAGTGATCGTGCGTGGATGTACACCGGTTACACTAGTCAGAAAGTTTGGACCGGTGAATGGTTAACAAAAACCAAAGAGTTTGTTAGAGCCGCCATTGCTAATGGCCAGAGATTAAGCTGGTGCCCCTGTGTCCGGTGCGACAACTTTAATAAGAAGGGACGAGCTTGAATGAGTAAACACCTGCAGAAGTTGGTTTACGCCTGGTTACACGGTCTGGACATTTCATGGTGAGTCTGCCCAACGTGCCAGACCTGAGGGTGGTTCGTCGTCGCACGACGAGCAGGTACGGGATGGAAGACATGGTGCAAGACTTTGACGATGCTCGGGACTCGGACGAGGAGAGGAGGAATCTGCAAAGGCCTTCACTGAAATGTTGGAGTCCTCAAAACGTCCTCTCCACGAGACACACTGAGCTGTCACTGGATGCCATCTCACAAATCATGGCTTTGAAGGCATGTTCAACTTGGGTAGAGAATGCTACGACGCGATGAGACAGTATTCGGGATACGATTTCTACCCAAAGGCCATGTGTCACCTACAAACCTGTACCAGTCAGACAAAATCCTCCGTGCTCTTAAGATGCCCTATGAGAAGAACATGCCTGTGAGAAAGGATGTGTCTATTTAGGCACCAGTATGAGGACTTGAACTATTGTCCCATTTGCGAGTCATCCAGGTATGTGGTAGACAATGGTATGGGTGAGAAGACGCAGACCAAAATACCCGTTAATGTTCTTCGGTATTTGCCAATCGTACCAAGACTTCAACGTCTTTTCATGGTCAAAGAGACGGCCAGACATATGACATGGCACAAAACGGGCAAAGAACCGAACGTGATGCAGATGGAAGTGATGATGGTGCACACATAGGATGGTGAAGCGTGGAAGCGCTTCGATGCATTACATAAGGAAAAACGCGAGATCCAAGGCATCTCGAGTCGCCGTCAGCACGGATGGGTTCAGTGTGTATGGTCGACGGCAACCCAATACAGTTGTTGGCCCGTGTTTGTCATTCCACTCAATCTCCCCCCCGGACAGATTATGCAAAGAAAGAACATTTCCTGACGTTGATAATTCCAGGGCCCAACTATCGGGGAAGAATATGAATGTGTACATGCAGCCGCTTAAGGACGAATTGCAAGAAGCTTGGGAAATGGGTTCAAGACATACGACGCCTTTAGCAAACAGAACTTCATAATGCGTCTTGCTGGTACATGTACTCGACGCATGACTTGCCGGCGTATGCGCTATTCGTTGGCTGGGTGTGCAGGAAGGTTCCGTGCCCCACATGCAGGGAGCTCTTGAGTTTCGTTGGCTGACCGCAGGGCACAAGTATAGTTGCTTTGACTTGCATAGACCGTTTCTGGATCCTCACCAAAGTTCAGGAAAGACAAGAAGAACTTCATGAAAGGGAGAGTTGTCAAACACTCTGCAACCACCTGCGTTGACAGGCCAACAAACCCTAGATCAGTTAAACGCTCTCGAGCCAGATCCAGGTGCGTCCAGGGTATTTCAAGGGGGTATAATAAGGAACACGCCGTGACTCACAAGACATGCTTAGGGATCTGCCTTACTTCAAAGACCTCCTTTGCCCACACAACATACGACGTGATGCACACCGAAAGAACATCGCCGAAGCCATTTTTGGCACATTGTTCGGCATAGAGGGGAAGTCAAAGGATAATCCTAAGGCTAGAGCGATCAAGAGAGCTATGTGATAGACCGTACAAAACATGCAAGATCCGAAAGGAAAGCGGAACTTCCCGAAGCCAAAGGCATGTTCAATCTTGGAAGGCCAGCTATGAGGGAAATTATTCTGTGGGTGAAAAGCGTGTGTTCCCCGATGGGTAGCAGCAAATCTAAAAGAGGGAGCGCAGTCTTATGAAAAATTGAAAATATTTGTCTAAAAAGTCATGATTGGCAATATGGATTGAGCCGATAATGCCGGTGATGTTGCGTGCTTCATCCCTGAGGATGAATGGCTTAGTACTGGCAGAGCTGAGCTATTTCTTCCGTGTTCTTTGGCGAAGAACTATCGCCGGCCTCCTCGAAGAAATGGAACAGTTGGCACCGGAGTTGATCTGCAAGTTAGAGAAAATCTTTCCGCCGAGCATGTTAATCCAATGCAGCACTTGATTTTGCATCTCCCGACCGAGGCAAGATTGGGAGGGCCCGTTGCAAAATCGTGGTGCTACCTCACTGAGAGAATGCAGAAGACCTTCGAGCAAAATGTAAAACAAACGTAGAATTGAAGCATCGATGGCGAGGCATTCATCACTGAGGAGGCGGCAAACTTCGTGACAACACTACGAAGCCAAAAATCGTCATTTCCATAATCCGAAGTCCTGTACAATGCTGACGACCCCAAAAGGGTCAATCCAACCTCAGCCTATCAAAGGGATCTCGCACCAGCCAGTGGTTGGAAACCAGTAACCGTGGGTGTTGAAGAATGGCGACCATTTCGCTGTATCTCTTCAACAACCTAACAGAAGTGCGCGGCCGTACATCGAGTAAGATCTCCGTACATTGTTTCCAATTTCTAATTCCTTGAACTGCTCTATTCCGGGATATTTGATGCAGTCGATACGTGCCAATTCTCGTATGGTGCAGTGATACAAAGGATCCATCGAAGAGTATGAGCTTCTCGCAAAGCAAGGAGGCGCCATCCGGTTTCATCTCTTGGTTCAAACAAACGGAATTTCATTAGACCATTTCATTTCTTTGGCTAATTTGCGACTAATGCAACAATCCTTTCGTATTAAACTTGTAGGCTAATTCAGAGATTATGGATGCCGAATTGAGACAAGTAGCTAATGGTTTTGACTATAAGGTCCGTTCATTTGACAAATACGACATCAACTGGAGTCGCTTTCGTACCTTGGCAAAGAGCTATCTATGGCGACCGAAAGTCTAAAATTTGTGTGTTCTGCTATCGGCGAAGGAGGTATTGAGTATTATGGAAGAGTTGAAGCCAATTTATGAACTTCAATTCTATGGTGAAAACCACCAAAACGTCGTAGTCTTCAGATGTTATTGGTTCCAGCCGAAGGATACTAGAAGGATCATGAAAATATAGGGCTAGTCGAATCAAACAAAGCACCATTTTGGATGTTCCCGATGTCTATATTACGGCTCAACAGGCAACCCAAGTTTTCTATCTACCGTGGGCCTGTCAAAGTGATTCAATCTCAGTGGTTGGGATGTCGTTTATGAAGTGCCGCCACGTGTTAGACCCCCTCCCCCCAATGAAGAGGATTATGACCAAGACACATATGACGAAGGAGAATTCTTCCAAGAACACGTCTTTCCCAAAAAACATTTCAAGAACCGCTCACACTGTACCCCTGAACATTGAAGTAGACAGCGATAGTGAATCCGACTTCACCCCTGAGCCGGAACAGAAGAAGTTACTGCTGCAGATGACCTTTCAATGCTTGAACAATTACGTAAAGGAGGCCTTCACATGTTGATGCATTTTATTAATGATGATGATGAGCTCATCACTGATAGTGATGATGATGATGATTAATGATCCCGAAGCATATATAGAAGATTCAGAGTAGTAATATTAGTAATGTCAGTATCAATTTTTATTATGTTCATGATGATGATACTCTTAAATTATATACATAGTATTCATGTCAGTTATTCAAATTTTTTATGTTATACTAATGTCGTACTTTTTGTCATGCAGGTGTTGACAGGATGGTGGGAAGCGGTCCAGAGACGCTCCGAGACCTCGTAGAGAGCGCTCCTGGGAGGGGTGCTTCCATTATTCCAGCCCGGCCCCTCCGGAGAGCGCTGCTAGACAGTATGCAGTCAGCACCGGCGGGCCCTTCTTCTTCGGCCGGCAGAGGTCGGGGGAGGACGAAGAAGGCTGCTAGAGGTGGACGTGGCAGCGGGAGAGGTAGGAAGGCTGCTATGCCTTCCTCGCCGCCACCCCTAGCTGATTCACCCGACCACAGGACCGCTCCGTCTGACGTGGACCCATCTCGGACTCCGGTCCATGAGCCTCCGGTCGTCGATTCTTCGGCCCACCAGACTCGGGTCGCGGATCCTTCGCCCCACCAGACTGGGGTCGCCTCTCCTTCGCGCCACCAGACTCGGGTCGTGGATCTTTCGCCCCACCAGACTGGGGTCGCTGATCCTTCGCGCCACCAGACTCTGGGCGCCTCTCCTTCGCCCCACGTGAGTCCGGTCCCAGAGTCTTCGTCCCAAAAGACTCCAGTCCCGGAGTCTTCTTCGCACGAGACTCCAGATGCTAGTGGCCCTACTGATGATAGCGAGGACACCTTCTCTGATGATAGCTACAGCGAGGGCGAGATGGTTGACAAGGGCAAGAAGGTCTACCAGCGTGGCGGTACAAAGCTCCCGCCCGTGCCGACGACCCCCGACCAGAGGTGGTTGATACAGCCTAATGGGTTGAAGTAAGTGAATTTACTCTTTTTTAACCTTTTGCCTTCATGTTTCTTCAAATTAATATCTAATGCATTGGCCTTGACATACTGCAGGGGCTGGGTACACCCCCGTGGTGTCCGCAGGCCAAACCAGGTCCTTGGTGTGCTTTGCCGGCAGCACTTCCCTGGGTGGGTCACGTTGCCCGGTGAGGGTCAGGTTCCACAGCTAGCACTTAGCTGGGAGCTGTACGAGGCTGCCCCGGCCCCGCCGGGGGAGATGGTCGCCCGTGTCGAGTGCGAGACGGTGGCCGACATTGTGTTCCGTCGGTTCTGGGTAATTTCTCCTTTACAGAATTAAAGATCAACAGTACGTAGTGATTTTACTAATCAGCGTTGTCTTGTTTGACTGCAGACCTTCTACAGGATTTCAGATGGAGAGCAGGAGGCTGCGGCTTCGGTTGTCGAAGTCGAGTGCAAGCGCCTACTTAAGAACTTACGGCACGAGGCTCGGCTGCAGGCCGTTCGAGACTACTACGCCTCGAAGGGTATTAGGAGGGCGAAGAAGAAGTGTCGCGGCAAGTTTCTGACTAAGGAGAAGTACATGCTGGTAATTACTTATTCTTCAGGCCTTGAACTTAGTTCTCTTGATTTGATTCGTAGGCGTAGCGCTGAAATTTCTCTTGACTAACTTAGGTGCCCCCGAGATGGTGTGCGGATAGGATGGACTGTTGGGAGGCGTTGGTGGATGAGTGGTGCTCTCCCAAATGGCTAGTCGAACACCAAAGGGCCAAGGATAAGCGTGCTCAAATGGTTGGTGTGCCACACCATCAAGGGAGCTCCGACCTGTTTGAGTACGGGGGTCACTGGGTATGTGGTTTGCTTCATGATTCATGCAATTTCATTCTACATGATAGCATTTTTCCTTGGATAGCTCAATAATGCTTACTTAGTTAAAAAATGGCATAACTACCTTGGATAGCTCAATAATGACCTAAACTTAGTTTAGCTCGTTCATTTATGACATAATTAGCTCTAAAATGACATAATATGCTTTAGTTAGCTAAAAAATTGCATAACTACCTTTGATAGCTCAATAATGACGTAAAATAATCTTAGCTTGTTAATTTATGACATAATTAGCTCTAAAATGACATAATAACCTAAGATAGCTCTATAAAATGCCTAAATATGCTTTAGTTAGCTAAAAAAAGGCATAACTACCTTGGATAGCTCAATAATGACATAATTAGCATAGTTTGGTCAAAATGGGCATAATAATCTTGGTTACCTCCAAAATGACCTAAACTTAGCTTTTTTTCCTCAAAAATGACATAATAACCTTACTTAGCTCCAAAATGACCTTATTTACATAGCAATTTCAATCTTCATGCTAGCTTGAGCCCTTGACTAATATTTTGTTCCTCTCTCTCAGTCGCACCACAACAAGAAGCCCGTGCCAAGTCTGTTCGACCTCTATGGCATGGCCCATAGTGCCCCGTACAAGAACGCCAAGGCATTCTCGGAGTCTGACCTAGATCATCCAGAGACCTTCACCAACATCTCCTCCCGCAACAAGCTCGTGAGGTACAGAGACGAGGGGAAGGCAAGGAAAGGGGAGGACTTTAACCCGAGCCAGGATCCTTTTGATACAGAGCTGGTTATGATATCTGGTGGTGGGAGGTCCCATGGCTCGATAGCCATTGGTGATGGACTGATACGTTGTCCTAAGACTCTCACACAGATCAAGAAGCGCCAGAGTAGTTCTGATCCTGAGATAATGCCTCATGCACGGCCATCGGAGCTCGCCATGGCGGTTAGTTATACAGACTCGGATACCTTTCCTATCCATTACATTGTGTGTGCGTCCGTCGATGATTACAATGCTAACGAGGAGTGGTGTGTTGCAGGCTGCTCTTGAGAAAGAGAGAGCAAACACGCAGACGCTTTTGGAGGCGGCAAGAAGGCAGGCGGAGGAGAGGGAGAGGGAGCTGGAGGAGAGGACGGCCAGGCTGTTGGAGGAGGAGAGGAACCGGAACGATGCTCAAAACCGGGCCCTATACGACATCTTGGTGGTACGTTTCTCCTGCATATTAGCCAAATCATGCACATAATGTTTGTTCCATTACTAACTAATATGACTAACTCGTGAGAACCAAATGTGTAGAGCATGTGCGAGAAAAGCGGTCAGACCCCTCCGCCGATGCCCCAGATTGCTCCGGCGACCACGGTGAGTTTGATTTGAATGGTCGTTAGTTACTAGTATTCACATTTATGTTGCATCATGCTAACGAGACATTGGAAATGTCTTTGGTTGTAGAATGCTTCCCGACAAGCATCAACCGATGCTTCTCCGTCTGGCCTTGGTGGAACCCCGACCGGCCCTTCACCTCAGTCTGGCACTGCGCCAGCCCCGACCGGTCCTTCACCTCCGTGATAACGGTTATTTTTCTTCTTATTTAGCCTATTTAGTCCATTTATGACATAATTTAGCCTTTAGCCACAAATGACATAATAAGATGAAGAAAAGAAAATCAAGGATAGGAAGAAAAGAAGGAATAGGAAGAAGAAGAAGAAGAAGAAGAAGAATAAGAAAGAAGAAGAAGAAAGAAGAATATCTTCTTCTTCTTTCTTATTCTTCTTCTTCTTCTTCTTCTTCTTCTTCTTCTTCTTTCCTCCTCTTATTTAGCCTATTTAGTCCATTTATGACATAATTTACTATTTAGTCCACAAATGACATAATAGATGAGAAAATCAAGGAATAGGAAGAAAAGAAGGAATAGGAAGAGAAGAAGAAGAAGAAGAAGAAGAATAGAAAGAAGAAGAAGAAGAAGAAACATTTCTCTTCTTTTCTTATTCTTCTTCTTTTTATTATTATTCTTTTCTTATTATATTATTATTCTTCTTTTCTTCTTCTTGTCCTCTCTTGCTAGCCTATTTAGCCCATTTATGAAATAATTTAGCCTATTTAGTCGAGAAATGACATAATAAGATGAAGAAAATCAAGGAATAGGAAGAAAAAGAAGGAATAGGAAGAGAAGAAGAAGAAGAAGAAGAAGAAGAATAAGAAAAGAGAAGAGAAGAACATTTCTTCTTCTTCTTCTTTTCTTATTCTTTCTTCTTCTTCTTCGTTTCTTCTTCTTCTTTTCTTCTTCTTCTTTTCCCCTCTTATTGTTTTATTCGTAAATGGCATAATAACTTGCTAACCTCATAAATGTCATATACTTAGCTTGTGTCCTCTAAAATGACACAATAAGCTTAGTAATGTCAAAAATGGCCTAATTAGCCAGGTTAGCTCCAAAATGACCAAGTTTACCTATGTTAGCTCCAATATGATCCATTTAACCACGTTAGCTCCAAAAAGACCAAGTTTACCTAAGTTAGCTACAATATGATCCATTTTACCCGCGTTAGCTCCAAAATGACCTATTTACCTAAGTTAGCTCTAAATTGACCTACACACTTAGCATTTTTACCTAGCATAGCAAAAAATGACATTTTTACGTAGGTTAGCTCAAAAATGACCAAGTTTACCTAGGTTAGCTTCAATATGATCCATTTAACTTAGCTTAGCTCCAAAATGACCAAGTTTACGTAGGTTAGCTCCAATATGATACATTGAACTTAGCTATCCCAAAATGACCTATTACCTAGCTAGCTCTAATTGGCTTTTTAACTACATTTGTTGGAAAAGAAGAAGATAAAGAAGAGGGGAGGAGAGAAAGAAAGAGAATATAAAATCTTCTTCTTATTTTCCTCTTCTTCTTTCTTCTTCTTCTTCTTTCCTCTTCTTCTTCTCTTCTAACTTTCATCTTCCAATTTGCAATGCTTGAGATGAGGAAGCTTGCATTGATGGACTCATATATTCCCTTGTGTCCTTTTTGTTTATGAAAACATGTTTGGGAACTTGTTTGGATGTGTATGTCACTATGGATATGTTGTTGGAAACTTCTTATGTCATATGGTATATGTTGGACTTGTGGAAATATATTGTTGGATATGCTTGTTGTGTATATATGTATTATCTGGTTTATATGTATGAATTTCTGTCAAATTGAATGAATTCAATTAAAAACAGGGTTATATAGGCTCTTTGCCGTCTGCTAGCAGTCGGCAAAGAGCTTTGCCGACAGCTAGCAGTCGGCAAAGAAGGCCAAGTGGCAGCTACCTGTGCAACCTGGGAACACTGGGTTGCCTATTTGGGCATTTTGCCGTCAGCTAGCAGACGGCAAAGAGGCTAAGGTCTTTGCCGACTGCTGGCAGACGGCAAAGATTCAAATCCCTTTGCCGACAGCTAGCAGACGGCAAATAAGGCCACGTGGCAGCTTCCCATGACTCCTATTTGGGCTCTTTGCCGTCCGCCAGCAGACGGCAAAGACCTTAGCCTCTTTGCCGTCTGCCGGCTGACGGCAAATAAGGCCACGTGGCAGCTTCCCAGTGACTCCTATTTGGGCTCTTTGCCGTCCGCCAGCAGACGGCAAAGACCTTAGCCTCTTTGCCGTCTGCCGGCTGACGGCAAAGCACGCCGTTAACCCCTAACGGCTC
This sequence comes from Thinopyrum elongatum, assembly GCA_011799875.1. Lineage (NCBI taxonomy): Eukaryota > Viridiplantae > Streptophyta > Magnoliopsida > Poales > Poaceae > Thinopyrum > Thinopyrum elongatum. The sequence continues at coordinate 252,852,975 of CM022300.1, read as the reverse complement.
CCACCTCACCTCACTGCCGTCTACGCTCTTTGCCGTCTGCTGGCCGCAAACGGCTGACGGCATAAACCTTTGTCGTCCGCTTCTCTGAAGCAGACGGCAAAGAAGGCCTTTACCGGCAGGAATTGAGCCGGACTGTTTGCCGACAGCTAGCAGTCGGCAAAGAGCTTTGCCGACCGCCATTCATGCCTTTGCCGTCTGCCATGGCAGACGGCAAAGAAGCTGATTCCTGTAGTGTTATGATCAACTCAGACGATGTAGGCACTCTTGGAGGTGATGTGTCACATGATGGAGATGATGTAGTCCTCGCAACAACGGATGTGGTTGTCATAGTACGCCTAGTAGTTGAAGAAACATTTGTATCAACACTTGGAATGTGCACCGTGCGCTTGTTCTCCTTGTGGCCAACACGTCGTTTTATTTCCTGTTCAGTTTGCAAGCAAGACGAAGCAAATGGTCCATAGGATAACACTCTTCATGAATTAGAATCTCTTGAATATCACAGTTTAATCCTCCCCAAAATCTATCCATAAAATCTTCTTCACTTTCTTCTAAAAATGAGTGCAATAATGTAGTTTGTAAATCATCATAGTATTTTGTTACCGTGTCAGTGCCTTATTTTAAATGTTGTAATTTTTTAATCATGCCACGAGTATAATAAACATCAATGAATCTATCTCTCATGACAAGTTTTAAATCATCCCAAGTAGTAGGTATAAGATCAGGGTTTAACCGACAATATTCACTCCACCAAACTAAAGCAAAGCTACTAAAAGTACTAACAGCAGCTTGAAATTTTCCACGCTCATCAAAATTATGGGAAGCAAATATAGCATTTATTTCATACTCCCATTCAATATATAAATCAGGCCTAAAACGACCAGTAAATGGTGGCATGGAAACATTAACCTGATTATGTGCATTCTGATGTAATTGCTCCTCTTGTGGCGGTTGTTGTATTTTCTTAGGTGATGGCAAATCTCCCACGATCGATGAAGCCCAAGAACTAACAACTCCGGAACCTGCCATGATTAGTAGAAACAAAAAAAAATCGAGAATAATGTTCCTATGAACTACTAGGATGTGGTGGTAAAGCGCTCACAGTAAAGCAAATATCAATATCTTACAAGTTCTTACCATGCAGCAGGTGGTGACGGGCAACCAGCGGTGTCAAATAACTCCGAAGATTGAGTAAAGCGATTGCCAGGTGAACGTACGTATACACGGTGTAGAAATATGTGGAGTTGGGTTGGCTATATATGGTAGCAAAAGATTAGCAATAATCAATTCAGAGATGCAATGTTGAATAAACGCTCAATGACGGTACAGTGCTGGTCCTAGGCTAGACCGGACTAGAGACGCGAGCCTAGAACACTAATGACATCACGGCGTAGCACAACTAGCATCAAGAAAGGATATGAAGTAGCTCCGGACAGCAAGATATAAGTGAAGATCACAATGACAGAAAAGATAACGATGAGAAACAACTACCAAGTAGCATATATCAACAATTCTCTCTCCAACTTTACTCTATAAAAGTTTGTGCCAATTTTATGATAATTTTTCTCAAGAAAAGCACTGACTCAAGCTTTCAAATGCAAAAAGAACCACTCAATTCCGAGTTGATATGAAGAGTCAAAAAATTCTAAAACTGGCCTGAAAAACTGGAACAAGCTGTGTTCGCGAACTTCGGAGGGAAAAAAGACCTATTTAAAAGCCGATTTTGAGGTATCAAATATTGAACTAGCTTCTGCAACTATTTAGATGCGGCTCGTCGCTAGCTTTAATTTGAGTACTCACGGAGCCAAAACAGACTTCGTATGAAAAAGATATGCCTGTTTTACTGAACACTGCGCAAAACAGATTCCAATCCGAATTCAGCTACGAGATTGAGTCTAGATAGATCCGAATTTTGCGTTTTTTTTTTCTTCTCTCTTTTTTTTTCTCACACTTTTTCTTTTCTTTTTCTTTCTCTCTTTTTTTCTCTGACTTTTTTTTACCTTTTTTTTCTCTCTCTTTTTTTTCTGTCTTTTTTTTCCCTCTCTCCCTCTTTTCAAAACAAACTAGATAAGATGCAGATTGGATCAAGCAAAGATGTGAACGACCTCAACTATGATTATGACAATGAACGGTGGGTAGCACGTGGTGGAAATTGACGGATGGGATGGTGGATAGCGGAAGGAATAATGATGCAGCGGTGGCGTGACTAATGTGAACAGAACTCGAAACTCTAAACGAACTAGACACTAAGACCAGCAACTCGACACGACGATGCAACCAATAATTCAACTATACAAGCACTGAAAAGAAAAAAGCGAAGGCTCAGACTGGCTTGGATAAAGGATGAACAGATCTAACTTTTTTTTGTGGCTTTTTCTTTGGACAATAGGTAAGAAAATAAATCTAATCTAGGGATAACTGGAAATTCTCACCGAGCAACCTGAAAATTGATACCACTTGATAGAGGCGAGGGTGTCCCGATCTTTCGATGAGATGATAGCTATCGATTTGGTGGAGCCGACTTTGACGATTCGACTACAAACGTGATGAGGACATCAATACCATTGTTACACCCACAGCACCTACTGCTACATACACTGGACCAATTACTAGAGGTCGCGCACGCCAATTAAATTATCAGGTACTTTCGTTTCTTAGTAATGATTCTAATGTTCATGAGAATATGATGCTGCCTAAATTGGATACATTTGTCTTACTTACAAATGAAGGGCCTGGCATGGATAAGAGGGATGAACACTGGAGCAAGACCAGGCATGGAGATAATGGCATGCGCAAGGGGAACAAGAACGGAGTTACAAGTGATGATTTCAGGACATTGAAGCCACCTTAATGCGTGCATGAAGCCTTGGACGAAATATACAAGATGCCACTTCATAAATTTCGTCCAGAGGCTATTATAGGTGCTGCGTCACCTTATTATTGGGCCAGGCCCATGTAATTTCGAAACACTTAAGTATAGGCAGTTTTTAGAGTCCGTATGTGTGGGAAAACAAGAGTTAGGGTTGGTTTCGGATCCCTCCTCCAAGGGCCACGAAATTCCCCCTTCTTCCTCCATATATACAGCCCTTAGGGCGTCGTTTAGACTTGGGTTTTGTTTAGATTAAAAGTTCGCCATAGCTGCAACTTCGCGTACTTCGTTTGTGTTCAACGACCAAACCAAGACGTCACAGAACCCCACCTTGATCAATAAAGCTTTCATCTTATATTCGCAATATCCAGATTGCAAATCTTAGTTTCTTGCTTGTTCTTCGTTTGCTTGCAGGAGATAGACCCTCGTGGTCAGGTTGATTGTGCTCCGGCGTGGTCAATAACCTCTCGGAGTTGGTTTAGCGATTGCTAAGGCGCGACGTCCTCGCACGTTCGTAGTCGGATCGTCAAAGTCTACTCCACCAAAAACGATAGCTATCATCTCATCGAAAGATCGGGACACCCTCGCCTCTATCAAGTGGTATCAGATTTCCAGGTTGCTCGGTGAGATTTTACAGTTTTTCGTAGTTTAGATCGTGTCTGTTCTTCATACCTAGAGTCCACGAAAAAGACAAAAAAAAATTAGGGTTAGTTCATCATATCCGAACCAATCTGAGCCTTTGCATAATCTTTTCTGTATTTGCTTTGTTGAATTTGCGGTTTCATCGTCGTGTCAAGTTGCTGGTCTTAGCGTCTAGTCCTTTAGAGTTTCGAGTTCTGTTCATAAGTTGTCACGCCGCCGCCGCACCATCATCATCGCCCCTGCCATCTACCACCACCGCTTATCCGCCACCGCTTTGAATCCATATACCATCACCGATATGTATCCATATACCACCACCGATCCGTATCCAAATACCACCACCATATATCCACCACCAATCCGAGTTCTTTTCATATTAGGTTTGTTTTCGAGATCCATCTAGTTTCCGATTCGTGTTTCCTTGTCGGAGTAGGTTTCGAAAAAAAAAAAAATTGGCAGTTTTTAGGCCAAAATTTTGGCAGTCAAATTTTTTTTCCCTATCCTATTTTTAGGTCCCAGGGAGCGTTTTGAGACACTTGCCATCATAGTGATTTTTTGTCGCACTTTTTCGTCGTCGCTGCCCTGATTTCCGAAAAAAAAATTTCAAAAAAAAATTTCGTGCCAATCCTGTTAGTTTGACTTGGGAAGAGTTTTGAGACACTCGCCATTATAGTGATTTTTTGCAAAAAAAAAAGGAGCGCAAAAAAAAAGGAGCGAAAAAAAAAACAAAAAACAAAAAACGAAATTTTTTTAGAGTGTGCTCTTCCCTTGTTTACGTGCCGCGACGTGATTTTGTTAGTGTTCTAGGCTCGCGTCTCTAGTACGGTCTAGCCTAGGACCAGCACCGTACCGTCGTTGAGCGTTTATTCAACTTTGCATCTCTGAATTGATTATTGCTGACATTTTTGCTACCATATCATAAGCCTTCCCAGCTCCACATACATCTACGTCGTGCGTTTGACACCACCTGGCAATCGCTCTGTCCAATCTTTGAGAGTTTTGACTACAACGGTGGCCGATCACCACCTGCTGCTTGGTAAGAACTGGTAAGCGTTTGAGATTCGCTTGACGGATTTGTGATACACCACCACCACCACTTCCTAGTAGTCTGTAGGATCATATTCTTGTGTGTTTCTATTGCTGCTAACCATGGCAGGATCACAAGCCGATGAGACTGATTGGGAGAACATGACGAACAAACAGCTACATAATAAATTTCAGCAAATGATGAGTGGACAGGTGCAAGATGTGCTAAACAGATTTGAAGAGGCCATGGAGAAGATAGATGGAATTGAGAAGACGTTCGAAACAAAGCTCGATAACAAGTTTAATGAATTGCTCGCGCGTCTTCCACAACCACCGCCGGCTGCACCTGTCGCACCTCTACAACAACAACAACGTCGCCTTCCAAATCAAGTGGGACGAGCATAGCGCGTTCCCCTTGAGCCTGGTCAAACTTCTGGTGCCGCTGCACCTACTGTTGATGCTTCTATGGCTCCCGCTGCCGCTGAGGAGGACGATTATGCAGGCGATTACGAGGATGAGGTTGATCAAAATCAAAACTACGTACCAGCACCAGGTCGTCCACATGCAAATAATCGCAATGGTAGGGCTGCATTCCCAGCTCAGGTACGAGATCATGACCATCTTCCTAAACTGAAATTGAATATTCCACCATTTGAGGGTAGATATGTTCCTGATATATATCTTACTTGGGAGTTAGAAACTGAACAACGTTTTACATGTTTACAATACCCCGAGGAGAGACGTGTTGCTGCTGCTATTTGTGCTTTTACTAGTTTTGCATGTGTGTGGTGGTCTGAACATTGTAGATTTTATCCTATTCCAACTACTTGGGCTGCTTTGAAAACTGCTATGCGTACTCGTTGGGTTCCACCATATTATCAACGTGAATTACTTCAAAAATTGCAGCGCTTAAGACAAGGAAAAAATTCTGTAGAAGAATATTATCAGGAATTACAAACTGGCATGATTAGATGTGGTATTGTTGAGGAGAATGAAGCTATGCTTGCACGTTTTATGGGTGGATTAAATAGAGAGATTCAGACCATTCTAGAGTATAAGGAGTATAATAATATCACTCGTTTATTCTATCTTGCTTGTAAAGCTGAACGTGAAGTGCAGGATCGACAGGCATTGGCGCGGACTAACTTTTCTGCAGGTCGACCTTCATCGTGGACACCGCGTGCATCCTCTACTTCCACACATTCTATTGCACCGACACCTCCATCAGCTGCCACCTCCAGCCGTGATACAAGGAAGCAGGCACAACCACCACTATCTGCCAAGAGCACACCTACCGGGCCTGCACAGAGTTCTTCTTCTTCCATGGCATCAACAGGGCACACAAGTGATATTATTTGTCGTCGTTGTAAGGGAAGAGGTCATTATGCGAGAGAATGCAAATCTCAGCGTGTGATGATTGCTACCGAGGATGGTGGGTATGAGTCCGCTAGTGACTATGATGAGGACACTTTGGCTCTCATTACACGTGAAGAACACGGTGGAGATGATTCTGAACAAGAGACTCAATACATGGCTCCTGAAGACGCTGACAGGTATGAATGTTTAGTTGCTCAACGTGTTTTGAGTGTGCAAGTCACACAAGCTGAGCAAAATCAGAGGCATAATTTGTTCCATACAAAGGGAGTTGTGAAGGAACGTTCTGTTCGCGTCATCATAGATGGAGGGAGCTGCAACAACTTGGCTAGCATGGAGATGGTGGAGAAGCTCTCTCTCACCACAAGACCACATCCACATCCTTACTATATCCAATGGTTCAACAACAGCGGCAAGGTTAAGGTAACACGTACTGTTCGTGTGCATTTTAGTATCTCTACGTATGCTGATTTTGTTGATTGTGATGTGGTACCCATGCAAGCATGTTCCTTATTACTTGGTAGACCATGGCAATTTGATAAAAGTTCTGTACACCATGGTAGAAACAATCAGTATACTCTTGTTCATAAGGATAAACATATTACTTTGCTTCCTATGTCTCCTGATTCTATTTTGAAAGATGATATTAATAGAGCTAGTAAGGCAAAACAGGAGCAAAATAAGAGTGAAAATCAGATTGTGGCAAAAGAATTTGAGCAACAAATGAATCCTAATAATAAACCATCTAGTGTTGCTTGTGAAATTAAATTGAAAAGTGCATGTTTACTTGCCACCAAATCTGATATTGATGATCTAGATTTCAGCAAATCTGTTTGCTATGCTTTTGTGTGCAAAGAGGCATTATTTTCATTCGAGGACATGCCTTCCTCTTTGCCTCCTGCTGTTACTAACATTTTGCAGGAGTTCGCCGACGTCTTTCCACAAGATGTGCCTCCGGGATTACCACCTATTCGAGGGATTGAGCATCAGATTGACTTAATTCCCGGTGCATCGCTACCCAACCGTGCACCATACCGTACTAATCCAGAGGAGACGAAGGAGATTATGCGTCAAATCCAGGAGTTGCTCGACAAAGGTTATATACGCGAATCCCTTAGTCCTTGTGCTGTTCCTATTATTCTAGTGCCGAAAAAGGATGGTACATCGTGTATGTGTGTTGATTGTAGAGGCATTAATAATATTACTATTCGTTATCGTCATCCTATTCCTAGACTAGATGATATGCTTGATGAATTGAGTGGCTCTACAATATTCTCCAAAGTTGATTTGCGTAGTGGATACCATCAAATTCGTATGAAATTGGGGGATGAATGGAAAACAGCATTTAAAACAAAGTTTGGATTATATGAGTGGTTAGTCATGCCTTTTGGGTTAACTAATGCACCTAGTACTTTCATGAGATTAATGAACGAAGTTTTACGTGCTTTCATTGGACGATTTGTGGTAGTCTATTTTGATGATATACTGATTTATAGCAGATCTTTGGAGGAACATTTGGAACATTTACGTGCTGTTTTTATTGCTTTACGTGATGCACGTTTGTTTGGTAACCTTGGGAAGTGCACCTTTTGCACCGACCGAGTATCTTTTCTTGGCTATGTTGTTACTCCACAGGGAATTGAAGTTGATAAAGCCAAGATTGAAGAGAACCTGTTGCATACTTTTCTGAAAAATTGAGTGGGCCTAGTCTGAACTATTCTACTTATGATAAAGAATTATATGCTCTTGTTCGGGCCTTAGAAACATGGCAACATTATTTATGGCCCAAAGAATTTGTTATACATTCTGATCATGAATCTTTGAAACACATTAAAAGTCAAGCAAAACTGAACCGTAGACATGCTAAATGGGTTGAATTTATTGAGACTTTCCCTTATGTCATTAAACACAAGAAGGGTAAAGAAAATGTTATTGCTGATGCATTGTCTCGTCGTTATACTATGCTTTCACAACTTGACTTTAAAATATTTGGTTTGGAGACCATCAAAGATCAATATGTGCATGATGCTGAATTTAAAGATGTATTGCAGAATTGTAAGGAAGGGAGAACATGGAACAAGTTCGTCGTTAACGATGGATTTGTGTTTCGTGCTAACAAGCTATGCATTCCAGCTAGCTCTGTTCGTCTTTTGTTGTTGCAGGAAGCGCATGGAGGAGGATTAATGGGACACTTTGGCGTGAAGAAGACGGAGGATATACTTGCTACACATTTCTATTGGCCAAAGATGAGACGGGATGTTGAGCGTTTTGTTGCTCGTTGCACTACATGTCAAAAAGCTAAGTCATGACTCAATCCTCATGGTTTATATATGCCTTTGCCTGTACCTAGTGTTCCTTGGGAGGATATATCTATGGACTTTGTTTTAGGTTTACCTCGAACAAAGAAGGGGAGGGATAGCATATTTGTTGTCGTGGATAGGTTCTCAAAAATGGCACACTTTATACCATGTCATAAAAGCGATGATGCTGTTAATGTTGCTGATTTGTTCTTTCGTGAAATTATACGCTTGCATGGTGTGCCAAATACTATTGTTTCAGATCGTGATACTAAATTTCTTAGCCACTTTTGGAGATGTTTATGGGCTAAGTTGGGGACTAAACTGCTTTTTAGTACTACATGTCACCCCCAAACTGACGGACAAACTGAAGTAGTCAATAGAACATTGTCTACTATGCTTAGGGCTGTTTTGAAGAATAACAAGAAAATGTGGGAAGAATGCTTGCCTCATATTGAATTTGCTTATAATCGTTCATTGCATTCTACTACTAAGATGTGTCCTTTTGAAATTGTGTACGGTTTCCTTCCTCATGCACCTATTGATTTGCTACCTCTTCCATCTTCGGAGAAGGTTAATTTTGATGCTAAACAATGTGCTGAATTGATCTTAAAAATGCATGAGTTAACTAAGGAGAACATTGAGTGTATGAATGCTAAATATAAACTTGCTGGAGATAAGGGTAGAAAACATGTTGTCTTTGCACCTGGAGATCTTGTTTGGTTACATTTGCGTAAGGATAGATTTCCTGATTTGCGCAAATCAAAGCTAAAGCCACGTGCTGATGGTCCATTTAAGGTGTTAGAGAAAATAAATGATAATGCATATAAACTTGAACTGCCTGCAGATTTTGGGGTTAGTCCCACTTTTAATATTGCAGATTTGAAGCCTTATTTGGGTGAGGAAGATGAGCTTCCGTCGAGGACGACTTCATTTCAAGAAGGGGAGGATGATGAGGACATCAATACCATTGTTACACCCACAGCACCTACTGCTACATACACTGGACCAATTACTAGAGCTCGCGCACGCCAATTAAATTATTAGGTACTTTCGTTTCTTAGTAATGATTCTAATGTTCATGAGAATATGATGCTGCCTAAATTGGATACATTTGTCTTACTTACAAATGAAGGGCCTGGCATGGATAAGAGGGATGAACACTGGAGCCAGACCAGGCATGGAGATAATGGCATGCGCAAGGGGAACAAGAACAGAGTTACAAGTGATGATTTCAGGACATTAAAGCCACCTTAATGCGTGCATGAAGCCTTGGACGAAATATACAAGATGCCACTTCATAAATTTCGTCCAGAGGCTATTATAGGTGCTGCGTCACCTTATTATTGGGCCAGGCCCATGTAATTTCGAAATACTTAAGTATAGGCAGTTTTTAGAGTCCGTATGTGTGGGAAAACAAGAGTTAGGGTTGGTTTCGGATCCCTCCTCCAAGGGCCACGAAATTCCCCCTTCTTCCTCCATATATACAGCCCTTAGGGCGTCGTTTAGACTTGGGTTTTGTTTAGATTAAAAGTTCGCCATAGCTGCAACTTCGCGTACTTCGTTTGTGTTCAACGACCAGACCAAGACGTAACAGAACCCCACCTTGATCAATAAAGCTTTCATCTTATATTCGCAATATCCAGATTGCAAATCTTAGTTTCTTGCTTGTTCTTCGTTTGCTTGCAGGAGATAGACCCTCGTGGTCAGGTTGATTGTGCTCCGACGTGGTCAATAACCTCTCGGAGTTGGTTTAGCGATTGCTAAGGCGCGACGTCCTCGCACGTTCATAGTCGGATCGTCAAACTCTACTCCACCAAAAACGATAGCTATCATCTCATCGAAAGATCGGGACACCCTCGCCTCTATCAAAACGTGCACGACGTTGCGCCTTAGCAATCGCTAAACCAATCTCCTGAGGTTACCGACGATGCTGGAAGCACGATCAGCCTGACCACGAAGGTCTATTCCTGCACACAATCGAAGAACAAGCAAGAATATGATAATGCAATCTGAATATTGCAAATATAGATGAAGTATTGATAATGGTGGGGATCCGAAAGCGGTCTTGGTCTAGTCGTTGGACACAAACGAAGTACACGAAGTTGCAATGGCTAACTTTTAACTAAACAAATCCCAAGGAAAAAGCTACTAGATGGATCTACTTATATAGGAGTAAGGGGTGGCAGCCAAGGAGGTGGGAGGACATCCCAAGGCAGCCTAAAACTAACCCTAGGTCGTACAAGGCTCATGGGCCCAAGTGGAGGTGATGCAACACCTTTGGACTTATAGTTTGACTCGGATTCTGCTGCAGCGTCAGATTGTTTCATTGATAACTCAATGCTCTGGACGAATTTTAAGGTGAATCCAATTGTGTTGGAAAGAGCACGAAATCTACTTTCCAACAAAAAACGAATCACCCAATTCGGAGTCCGTATGAAAAAGTTATTGGCGTTTTGAGTCAGGTATGTCTGTGCAGTCCGAATCTGAATCCAGAACGTGAGAGACTTGGACTCTATCTTCTCTTGGCCCAAAAGTGACGTGAGAGGACTTTTTGAACAGCACCTAAACTTCTCTTTTTCCCTTATCTTCATATGTGAATTGTACAAATGTCCCATACACCTGCAATTAGACATGGCACAAAAGTTTGTGAAGTATTTTTGTCGTGGATGACACAAATAAATTATTGCATAGTTTGCATTAGAAATCACCTCACAAATATACATGTATTCAATATTTTTGGTCGTATCCAAGGTAGTCATGTCCTCATCACATATGAAAAGAAACCTTTTTGGATATTGGATGAGATGGAACGAGTCACCCGCCACAAGTCAATCAAGTTTTATAAAGTATAGTGGGAACATCATACTGAGGATGAAGCCACCTGGGAAAGGGAGGACGTCTTAAGGACTTCATACCCTGATTTGTTTCTTGAGCAACCAAATCTCGAGGACGAGATTCATCCTAAGGGGGGGAGGTTTGTGACACCCTGGATTTTTGCCCATTTTTCTTTTTTCTTGGATTTATTGGATATTTGATTTGCATTTGAATTTTCAGTCAATTCTTTTGGAGTTACCACATGGAAATCCTTTTGATTTTCTTCCAAGTGGATTCCCTCAATTCTAAACCCTCTCTTGACCTCATCACTCTCAAAGTAATGCCATGGAATAATTTTATCTAATGGCATAATATTCATTTTCATTCTGAAAATGAAGGTTTTCTTCTTTAGATATGAAGCAACCCTCATGTTCCTTGCTCAGAAAATTCCCAATAAATTTCCAAATATTCTTTGGATTATGTTTCACCTTCCCATGAAAATATATGCCATGGTCATTTGGAGAGTTTCAGCTCAAGAAAATACTTTTGCTTCTGGACAGAAATGTCACTTTGTGAAGCAAGTATATTTTTACTTGATCCATTTGGGCTAAAAAAATTACCACATGGCTACCTTCCTAGTAGATGCTTAACCACCAAGTTTCACTCTTTAACTCCTAGTAGTTTCCTCTCTAGTCTCATCACAAGTTTGTGTCCCAAAACTCTTCTACTTGCTCAAGTCTTGTCCATTGGCCTAGGTGTCGAGCTGAGGGCACTCTACAGCACCGTGTCGAAGGGACTACACCCTAGACACGGTCTAGCAGCCCCTGGCATGCCGCGTGTGCCAGCGCACATGGTGACCATGCGTGTACGCGGTGTTCGACAGGCGTTCGACACGCTCTGGACGCCGGGACCTCCTGCCACCGCCCGTTTGCCCTCCTCGCACCATAGCAGCATGTCCGGGACACTCAGCATGCTCCTGCACTTCCACCTAGCACTCGTCTGTACCTCTCCGACACTGGCAAACTGCATAGCGGATGTGGACACGACGAGTCCGGTTGGTATACTGCGCTCGCGTGAGCGTATTGTCCTACCCCGCGCCCTGTAGCCTTGGCCGTGTGCATCCACTATTCTTGGTGTCGTCCTATACTCCTACGCTTCAAGCCCGAGCCCCTCCCCCTCTTGTTCTCTTCTACAGATCATCTCCGACGAAGCCCGAGCTCGGTCACCTCGTCGCCTATACATAGAGCGATTCCCAAGCCATTTCAGTCATCCGAACCTTCATCTCTGGCCACAAATCAAGCCCCTAGCTAGTGCGGCAAGGCCGGGAGGGCCTCCTACCACCGACCCTCGCCGCAGTTAGTCGCGGGTCCACCACGGCTGTCCTCCTACTCATTGCTCTCCGTCCTCGCTCTCCAACTCCAGCATGTTCGCCTTGATCTCCTGAGCATGACGGTGTTGTTGTTTCGCCGAATTCGAGCCGGAATCATGAACTGGAGAAGCCCGTTCTGATGCCGTCTGTCCGAGTCTAGGATCTGCGTTCAAGAAACTTCTCCAAGAACTAGGGTTCGAACTCTGGGGGGCTTTTCTTGGCGACCTAAGATGCAACGACGGTTATGGCTGAACTACGACGGGCTCGCTGGTACTCACCGGACACGAAGGGGATACGCAGGCTACCCATGTTCGGGCTACCATGGTGGTGTAAAACCCTACTCTTGCTTGATTGGGATTGCTCGTTGGCAACAGTGCGCTCCGAGCTACAAGGCAAGGTGAGGAAGGAAAAGTCCCCCTCTGCAATGGTTGTCCTCCCTTCTTATAATTCCTTGGGCCTCTTCCCCAAAAATATGAGCGAGAAAGGGCTTCCACAGGGCGACAAGTTTGAAGGGGGACAAGGGCATAGGCTCATCCTAGCAAAAGGTGGTCTTTGCCTACTAAAGGCGCTATCTTGACATAAGCGTGAGCTCGGTGATGACGCCTGTCCTGGGCGCTGAGCTGTCTTGGTCTTCATTCACCAAAGTGGAAGATGTCGGTGTGGATCAATTATCTATGGGGTGTTCTAGCCCCTTTGTGGTTCGGTGAGGGGATTGCACAAAACGCAAAGAGCAGGTACAACAAAAAGCACAACGATTTTACCCAGGTTCGGGCCACCTCTGAGGTGTAACACCCAAGTCCTGCTTTTGTTGTATTGAGAATGTGGAGCACAAATACACGGAGCGCTCTCCCCGGCAAAGTGCTAGGAGAAGGCAGCTACACGAGCAAACATGCGTGGGGTTTGAATGGGTTCAAACCCTTGTAAAGGTTTCCCCGGCCCTCCTTTTATAGCTCAAGGGGTTACCACAGAGGCAAAAAGGTAATTACACAATGATTAGATAGCATACAGTGCTATCATACCTAACTCTGCTGGTTAGGCCAAAAAGCATTTAATGTATCTCTAGGTGTCATGCGGAGGAGAAGCCCTAGCAAGGATGCAACACCACTTGCCCAGCTAACTCCTATTAGCTTGACATGCCATTTGGACGGGTGCCGATAAAGGTAATCTTCTCTCAGTGTGCCACCACGTGCCGGCGAACTCCACCTCGCCACCTGCAGGATCGACACCTCACCGATCAGCGACCAGCTGGCTGGTGAGGTGGAGCGCTGGTAGTTGGTGGGGGTCTGCTAGCCATGGGGCTTGCCGGGCTTCGCCTTGTCGGCAAAGGCTGCTTCCAGTGTTCTATTTTGATGCTTGTCTTGTTTTATTCCTTGGTCTTCTTGATGGGCTCCATGATCTTTCAAGGAGCCGTTTCTTTGATCCAAGAACCTTCATGGAGACTTTGGTCTGGCGGGGAAGCTGCGACTTGTCTGTGCATAGGTCAGGGTATTACACACCCATGTTTAATACACCTACTGGAGCCCCCGGGCCTAGGCCATACGTGCTGCCAGGCATCATTGGGCAAGGCCCAAACAATGCACAGACAAGTAGTGTTGATTTTATCGGAATGACATTTGTGTCATGAGATCTTCTTTGCTTCTTCATTAATCTGATTTCGAGCTAGCCCCTAGCCTTTCTCTGGTATTCTTGTCGTCTAGGTGGCCTTCACCACTCGCGCTAGAAACCAGGGGCGCATACAAACGCGGGTTGCTACGAGGCTCAGCCTGGGCAGGCCCACGATCAGGCGTGGCTTGAGGTAACTGCCAACTCTGTCATCACTCCCTCCTTTTACTGCAGACCCTCCCACGATGCGGATTAGGCGCGAGACATGGGATTGGTGCAGAAGGGCGGTCGTGGCGATAGTGCTTCGATCAGAGGAGCCAGGACGCCTGATTGGCGAGACTGGGTGGTTGATGGAGTAAAGCGCCTGCCAGAAATGCAGGGCGTCAGATTGGTGGAGCGGGGTGGTTGCCCTAGGATAGTGGAGAGCCAGCCCCCGCACCTCTCCCTATGAAAGGAGGGGATTCGTGGGAGGCGATGCTCAGCCACCTCCCCTTTCTTCATTCTTCCTTCGTCTACTACCGCCATGGCGAGAGGGAGGTGCCGGGCCCGTGCTTCCGCCATGGCAGCGAGAGCTTCTCCTCGGCAGCATGCCCTTGCCTCGGCTGCGGCCACAGAGGACGGCTCCAGTGTGTGGGGCGGGGCCGTAAGTCGAGGTCGAGGGTGACATGGTGCTCACGGACAGGAAGGGTGGGGCGGGGCCCTTGTCGTTCCTCCTCCAGCTGCCCCACCTCCGACAAATGGCCACATGGAGGACACGGCGCTCGAGTTCGTCGTGGAGCTGCATGACCTACCACGAAGCCGGTTGCAACTCTCTCGCCCCTTTGCCAGGGTAATGGAGATTGACCAGCCGCTTGGTCTGTGGTTGCGTGTGAACGGCTGCTGTAATGGCGCCGTTTGGGTGAACATCGAGTTCCCCACCAGCGGCGTCATGTACCTCACCCGTGGGTGGAAATCCTTCGCTCGCGCCCGCTATCTGGCGGAGGGGCACCTCCTCCACTTCAAGTTGGTGGAGTTTGATACGCTCTCTGTGAAGCTCTTCGGGGCTTCAGGCGCTTGCATGGAATGCCGCGCGGAGAGCTCGAGCAACAGCAAAAGCTCCTCCTCGAGCGACAGTGATGAGGAGGATGATGGTGATACGACGACGGCGTCTCTCTAGGCGTCAAGATCGAGGATGACGGCTTCGACTCCAGCTGAACGCTAGCAGCACCATCATCTACAACTGAGTGTTGGCGGGATGGGTTGCCGGGAGCGCTTCGCCTAGGCGCCCCTTTTGCACTTGGTTGCACTCGATGTAAACCCGGGAAAGAAAGGGCTAGAGAAAACGTTAACGAACACTTCTCTTTTTTAATAAATATGCAACATTTGTCGTGCTCAGAAAACTGTACTATTTCCCTTCTCCGTGCTTATCCTTGTATGATCTGGATCCGATACCCTATGCAATTTGGAAACCCGCCGGATCGCATACTTGCCGCGAGCCCTTTGAAGGACTGGTCCTTAGCAGCCTGCTGGAAGTAAGGTACCCGACAAGGTGACTTGCCGGTCTCAACGCAGCTGCAAATTACCCCGTCGAGTGGACTCAAGGCAAGGATAAGAGCGCGAATGAAACACGACAAGATTCCTTCGCGTGCATGTTTCTAATGCATGTATAAACTCAAATCAAGGAAAAATTCCAGACATAACAAAGAAATATTTAGTTGTTTTTCAACTTATCTTTCTTTGATGTACTTCTTGTCGTATGAAATGAAATGAACGCCAAACGCTGCCATTTGGAATGGTACTACATCGTCCCCCCGGGAAACATGTACGTGAGGGATCCTTCTGTCTTTGTAAAAAAACAAAGAAGGGGAAAGGACAGTATGGAGATCTTGACATTACGTTAGCCATTTCATCCAAGCAAAGTGTAATCACATCATATTATGCACTAGTACATAAGTAAATATGCATAAAAGGTTGCGGAACACTTAGCTTTATTCACATATGCATAGGGTCAGCGCCTGGCTTTGTACAAAGGGTTACAAGTCTTTGAAACTAGGCTTGTACAAAGGGGGTTGCCGGGACCAGGCCCGGCAACTGCGCCTCATGGGTAGAACTTGCGAAGATGCTCGATGTTCCACAAGTTTTGCACACGAATGCCATCTTCGGTCTCCAGATGGAATGCGCCAGGTCAGGTGACTCGTACTACCCGATAAGGGCCTTCCCACTTTTGCGTCAACTTGTTTGATCCCTTGGTGGATTGAACGCACCGAAGGACAAGTTCGCCTAAGGCTTGCTGGTAGTGTGCAGCTCGCACAGCTGCCCGAAGACAATCTTTCTCAAGGAGCACGACGTCGTCATGCCGGATTTGCTCTTGCTCTACCTCATCATAGGCAAGCACTTGAGGTGACCCGTATATGAGTTCTGTGGGTAGCACCGCCTCTGCACCGTAAACTAGGGAGAGGGGTGTTTGGCCAGTAGCTTGATTTGGTGTCGTTCTGAATGATCAAACAACCACCGGTAATTCATCAATCCAGCGTCTCCCGCACTTGTGTAGCCTATCAAATGTTCTTGTCTTGAGACCGCGCAACACTTCAGCATTCATTCATTTTTCTTGTCCATTGCTTCTCGGATGAGCAACAGAAGGAAAGCAAACCTTGCTCCCAAGGCTCTAGATATATTGCATGAAGGTGCGGCTCGTGAACTATGTGCTGTTGTCGGTAATGACTCTATTTGGGACTCCAAAATGGCAAACTAGTCCTTTAAAGAACTTGACGGCTGACTGTGTTGTCACCATTCTCACTGGTTCTACTTCAGGCCACTTTGTGAACTTGTTGATGGCGACGTACAAGATATCAAAGCCCACGGTAGCACGGGGGAAGGGGCCAAAGATGTTGAGCCCCCATACCGAAAAGGCCAGGAGAGAGGGATTGTTTGAAGAGCTTGTGCTAGCTGATTATATTCTTCGAATGAAACGGGCATGCTTCACATCTTGTTACTAGCTCAGTTGCATCTTGGAGGGTCATGGGCCAATAAAAACCTTGCCGGAAAGCTTTCCCGACAAGGGCTCTTGATCCTATGTGAGATCCACATATTCCTCCATGTATCTCTGCCAGCAACTTGAGTCCATCTTCCGAGAAAATGCATTTTAACTTCACCCCATTTGGTCTCTTTCTGTACAGAATGTTGTCCACAAACTGGTACATACTTGACTAGCGGGCTACTTTATCTGCTTGTTCTTGCTCATCGGGAAGCTCTCCTGTTTGGAGAAACTGAACTATGTGTTGCGCCCATTCCAGAGCTTGTGGCTCGACGACAAGGACTAAAGGCATTTTCGCGGCTCCGGGAGCACCATCCTCAACAACGAGGACCTGAGGTTCTGTGTGGACTGCGGCTCACCGTCGAGCGCATTATTTTTCCCGGCAACATTCTCGATGGCGGCTTTAGGAAGCTCTGCCAGAAAATAATTGCCAGTGTTCAACTTTCTCCTCTTTCTAGCTTGTGTTGACGGAGTAACTGATGGTTGATTCTAATGGAGTACAAAAGTCCCTGGTTCCACAGGTAGCTTTTGGGCAGCGCACTTCAATAGGTGATCAGCAATGCTGTTCTCTGCACGAGGGATATGCTCTGTTTGCAAATCATCGAAGTGCTCCTCCAATTTCCTCACTTCATCCACGTAGGCTTCCATCAACGGGCTCTGGTAATCCTTGTTCACTTGCTTCACAACGAGTTGTGAATCTCCGCGAACAATCAACTTTCTGAATCTCAATTCTACCGTGATTCCGAGGCCGGCAAGGAGCCCCTCATATTCAGCAGTGTTGTTGTTTGCCTTCTCCCTGGGAAAGTGCATTTGAACCACATACTTGAGGTGCTCTTCGGTGGGTGCGATAAGCAGCAGTCCGGCACTGGCGCCTTGCAGTGAGAAGGCACCGTCAAAGTACATTACCTATTCCTTATCAGCCACTTTGTCGGGGAGAGTTGATTTTTGGATTTCTTCATCCTACGTTGGGGTCCATTCTACAATGAACTCCGCCAATGCTCTGCTCTGAATGGTCGAAGTGCACTCAAACTGTATCGCAAAACTCGACAATTCTAATGCCCACTCCACTATCCTGCCAGTTGCCTCTGGATTCCTCAGAATACGCTGCAACGGGAAGCGAGTGATGATAGTGATTTCATGTGCTTGGAAGTAGTGGCGCAGCTTCCCCGAGGCCATGAGGAGGCCAAAAAGTAGTTTCTGCATGCTAGAATACCTTGATTTAGCCCCTTGCAGAAGAGAGCTAACAAAGTAAACGAGCCGCTGCACAACTTTCTTCTTCGGTACTATCTGTTGATCAACTTCTTTTGTTTGCACCATTTCAGCCTTGCCGGCACCGGGATCTGTTGGGGAGGACTTTGCCTTGTTGTGGGATGTACCTGCTGTTGTAGTCTCTTCATCACCAACTTCTCTCTGCGCTACTAGTGCAGCACTGACCACCTGGTTTGTTGCTGCTAAATATAGCAACAACGGCTCCTGGGGCCTAGGCACAACTAATGTTGGCGCGGAGGATAGGTATCTTTTCAGATCTTGCAGCCCATCCTCCGCTTTCGGAGTCCATTTTACTGGACCTACCTTTTTCAATATCTTGAAAAACGGCAGGGCGTGCTCAGTAGACCTTGAAATGATCCTACTCAAAGCAGCAATGCAGCCGGCAAGACGCCGCACATCTTTGACAGTCTTGGGTGCTTGAATTTGCTCGATAACCTTGATCTTGTCGGGATTTGCTTGTATCCCAGGCTGAGACACAAAGAACCCGAGGAGTTAGCCGGATGGGATGCCGAACACGCACTTCTCAGGTTTAAGCTTCATGTTGATTCTGCGCAGGTTTGCAAAAGTTTCTTCTAAATCTTGAATGAGGGTCGATTTGTCCTTGGTCTTGACCACTATATCATCCATGTAAGCTTCTATGTTCCTGTGTAACTGCGGCTCAAAACCAATTTGGATAGCTCTTGCAAATGTTGAACCAGCACTCTTTAGTTCGAAAGGCATACGCACGAAGCAGTATGTGCCAGATGGAGTAATGAATGTGGTCTTCTCCTCATCCTCCTTGGCCATCAATACCTGATGGTATCCAGAATATGCATCAAGGAATGATAGCAGCTCACAGCCAGCAGTAGAGTCTACAATTTGATCAATACGTGGCAAGGGGAAAGGATCCTTTGGACATGCTTTATTGAGATCAGTGTAATCAATACAAAGTCTCCATTTCCCATTTGCCTTGCACACAACCACTGGATTCGCCAACTAAGTTGGGTGTAGCACTCCCCTAATGACCGGCTGCTTCAAGTTTCTTGATTTCCTCAGCAATAAATCGTTGTCGTTCCAAAGTTTGCTTCCTGGCCTTCTGCTTGACGGGTCGATCATGGGGATAGACAGCAAGGTGGTGCTCAATTACCTCTCTGGGAACACCGGGGATGTCAGATGGTTGCCATGCAAACACATCTACATTCGCCGCATGAAGGCAATGATCGCGCTTTCCTATTTACTGTCAAGAGTGGCACTGATGGTGAAGGTACCACCAGTGTCGTCCTCCTTTGCAGACACCTTCTTCGTTGCCAGTGGGGTAGCTTTGGATCTCTTGCCGGCAGAGCTCTCTGGCAAGTCTTCAATGGGTGCGCAGCACTCCGAAGAGGTGCGCTTCCCGGAATTCTCACCAGAGGTCTTACCGGGCTTCTTGCTCTTCTTTCTTTGGCGGGAGCTGTATCCTTGACGGTCTCCACTGCAACCGCGTCTCTGTAAAGCTTGTCAACACATATGACTGCGTCTTTCTTGTCAGAGCTGATGGAGATGACACCCATATGCCCTGGCATCTTCAGCGTGTTGTAGGCATAATGAGATGCTGCTATGAACTTGGCTAGTGCCTGGCGGCCAAGAATTCCATTAAATGGCAAGGGGATCTTGACAACATCGAACACGATCTTCTTGGTCTTGTAGTTCAGTTCCCCACCAAACGTCACCGGCAGCGTGATCTTCCCCTTTGGTTGGCTCCTTCCCGGATTAACTCCTTAGAATGTCACGGTTGTCTTGAGCTCTTTCTCTGGGATCTGTAGCCTCTCGATCACTTTAGGAGAGATCAAGTTCAAGCCAGCCCCACCGTCAACTAGCATTATCGTGACCTTGAGGTTGCGTATTGTTGGTGAAACCAACAACGGCAAACACCCGACCGTAGTTGTGTGATCAGGGTGGTCCTTGGCATAAAAAATGATAGGCGTGTGGGACCACCTGAGGGGCTTTGGGGCATCTGATGTCGGCTCCGCCGCATTGACCTCACGCGCCCACTGTTTAAGTTGGCAGTGAGAGGAATGCAAAGATTCACCCCCGTCAATGCACATGGCTTCCGTCGCCTTCTGGAACTCATGCTCACTGGATTCGTCATCATCCTCCTCTGCGCTCTCTTCATCTCCTTCTTTCTTCTCTCTGCCCCTGGTAGGCTTCTCTTTTTGCTGATTGGTTTTGCCGTGGCGCCATCCTCGGCCGCCGCAACCCTTCTTGCAGGACCCACCTATACCATCCTGGCCCTTCTCCTTGTCGCACTTCTCATACTCAGCCTTCTGTTTCTCGACCAGTTGTTCGACTTGACGGCATTCTTGGAGGTCGTGACCCTTGGTACGATGAATCTTGCAGTAAGGCCCGTCAGAATTGCTGGCCTTCTCGCCCGCCGTAGCTACCTGGCAATCAACGCACGTAGCAGCTTCCTTGTCGGAGGTCTCTGTCTTGGTCTTCTTGGCGGGACTAGAATTGCCTGACCCTTCTACGACCATCACAGTCTTGCCTTAGCACTTCCTGTTGCGCCTCCGGCCTTTCTTCTTTGGATTGGCGGTGTCGTCGTCCTCAGAATCAACTTCGACGCCAGCCTCTTCCCCAGGAAGTCTTCTTCCTTCCTCAGCGTGTGCACACTTGTCCGCCAACGTGTAGAGCTCGTTGACAGTCTTTGGCAGTTGCATGTTCATCTTCTCCCGCATCTTGCGATTGCGTACATTCGTATGGAATATGGCGATCATAGCAGGGGGGTGTACATCTGGTATGTTGCGGTGAACATGGCTGAATCTTTGAGTATACTTACACAGATCTTCTCCTTCTCTCTATGGGATCACTTGCAAGTCGCGGGGCTATCCAAGGCCTTTCTAGCCTCTGGTGAAAGCGCCAACGAACTCATTGCATAGATCTGACCACGAGGAAATGGAGTTCTCTGGCAAGTTCATCAATCAAGATCTCACATTGGGCTTGAGCACCAATGGGAAATAATTGGCAAGGATCTTCTCATCCCTTCCCCCGACAGCCTGCACGGCAATAGTGTAGATTCCTAGGAACTCTGTCGGGTTTAGTTGGTCATCGTATTTTTTGGTACTTATGGCTTGAATGCACGGACGGATGGCTAGCGAACTTGCCGCAGCTCATGCATGAAAGGATGGAACCCAAACTCGGAAGGTAGGTACCCACCAACAGCAGGCGCTGGCTCGTCGAAAACTGGACTGTTACACGCGTCGGATTGGCGGCGTGCCTCCCGACAACGTTGAATGGTGGTATGAGCATCCTCTATCCACCTGTCCAGCAGTACTTGCTACTGATCTTGATGTGTCCATGGGTCTGAGGAGGCCATTGAGATGTCATCAGTCTCAGCAGCGTGCTGGGTTCATTGATGCTGCTGCCAGGGTTGATGCCACAGAGGGAATTGCACCGTTGGTGCACCGCCTGCTACATGGCCATTAGCCTAGGCTACCGGTGCTGTTTGCCGGCGTCACGAGGGCTCCGCCAGTTGGGGTTTGTTAGCCTCCGCAAACCCAATCATACTCTGAATGGTGGTCACCCACTCATCCATCTTATATGCCACTGGAGGGAAGTTTAGCAATAATTGGGCTCGCGCCATCGTCTCCATTTCCGTCGAGGGCATGTTAGAGTGCGAAGAACGCGACGTTGCTCGACTCCTGGCAGAGCCAGCAGGAGCGTCGTTGCGATCTTGCCGCTGTACCGCAGGTGTGGAGGTAGGGTGGCGTGGCGGGAGCGGTGCTTGAGGATTTTGAACTTGGTCAATGGGCGACTTGCCATGCGGGCGCTGTTGCACTTGATCTACAACACCGCTTGGGGTCACGTCTTGCCCATCTGGCGATGGGCGCGGCGTGTGTTTTGATGTTGTCTCCCATGCCGCCGCTATAGTTGCTGCAGCGGGAGGGTCTCCGCTTGCGCCCGACTGGGCCATGTGGCTCCGATGGCTACACTCACCATTGCGCTGGGAAGGCGGAAGCTGCGTGTCCGCGCCGCCTGCACCGTTGTTACTGTCTTCGTCAGAGCGCTGCGTAAGGCGACCGCCTTCGGCGCCTCCACCGCCCGTTCCCGTGGCGGTGGGCACAGCGACCGCGCCACCCGCACTGGCCGTGCCTACCGCAATGTCTGCGCCGCCCGCGGGTGCGTGCGAAGGAAGCTTGGACGTGGAGGGTTTTATCGCCATGGGGCCTTTATTCTTGGGTGCCATGAGTGATGAAGATGATGACGAGACTTGCACTACTACAGGATGCTGCTAACGCGACACTACAATCAGAGACCCTTCGACGAAACTGTGTGCGATGCATTAATCGCAAACGGTGCTGTAAAAAAACTCGTCAAAAAAGATGCAAAACATTTGCGATGGCGGATACATCAAACACGGTTCAAATTTTAGTTGCGTGTGCGATGCGGGGCATACAGTTCAGTTCAATGAACTGTTTGCGATGAGGAAGAAGAACAGAAACGGGCAGCCAGATCAAGGTGTGTGCGATGTACGGCATACAGTTCACTCGGATTAACTGTTTGTGATTAGGCAACACAACAGAAATGGTTAGCTAGATCAAGCTGTCTACGCTTAAGGGCATACACTTCAGACGGATGAACTGTTTGCGATTAGGCAACACAACAGAAATGGTCAGCCAGATCAAGTTGTCTGCGATTAACGGCATACACTTCACACGGATGAACTGTTTGTGATTAGCCACAACAAACAGAAACTGTTAGATAGATCAACGTGTGTGCGCTAGACGGGCACACATTCTAATTAAAAGATGCGTGCGCGATGGTAATAACGAGCACGCACGGTTGATGGAACAAGACTTGTGCTGACATCGCCTATTGCGGTGCACCCTGCAAACGCCACGTACGCGGCCGAGAACGCGTGCCCACGTCACACCGTCCGGGAATAGTGCCGCACTTAGAAATTATAGAACCATCAATAAATTTGGAGCCTGCGTCCCGTCACATTCCAAATTACTACCACGCTATATTTAATTGCAAACCTGTTCACACCGATCAAAACCTAAACGGTTTCCCACTTAGGAGCGTATTAGTACTCAGTTATAAATACTACCTACTCCAAGCTGACTGCACATTCCTCCTCAACTCCTCATCCACAAAAACAAATAAGTCATTCATCGTCGTTCCCTTGCGTCTGCCATGGCCCGCATGAGTTCTGGGTCGAGAGATTACTACCAGGAAGAGGCGAGCATGGAAGCGGAAGCACGAGAGATGTCCCGCCTCGCCGCGAAAGCAGCCAATATGTCCTGCCGCATAGCCATAGCAGCACAGAGGTCCTGCCGCGCCACCGAAGCAGCACAGAGGTCCCGCCGCGCCATCAATGCAGCAGACTGGTCCGGCCGCGCCGCGGAAGCAGCAGAGATGTCCCGCCGCACCGCGAATGCAGCAGAGATGTCCTCCCGCGCCACGGTGACCTAGGAAAATGTCTCGCGGGCTGGCAAGGACTCTCACAGGTGCATGCGCGCTATGCTCGATGACCTGATGGGTCGGATCTCTGACTGGATAAAGCTGCAGGACGAGATGAATGCCTCATTTGAAAATGCTACCAGCGTCATTCGGGGACTAGGGGAGGACAAGGTTAAGCTCCGCACCGAGCGTCACCTGCTGAGGGCGAAGATCGCCGGAACAATGAAGCAGCACGAGGAGACCACTGCCTTGTTGAAGAGGACCGGCGTCATCGTCAAGAAACTTATGGACGAGAATGCAATGCTCCGCATCGAGCGCCAAAGGCTGGTGGAGGAATTCGTGGAAGCTCTCAAGCAGCGTCTTGAGGACACGAAAGAGCTCATCGCCGCTCGCCGCGAGAACTAGTCTCCGCAGCCTGCAGCAACGCATCAAGAAAGTAGAGATCAGTGAGCCAGATTGTTGTCTACGTCTTCCTTCTTATTTTGCCCTTCTGTATTTCGGGCGTTGCCGCATGTGGATTTTTTAATTGTCTTCCTAAATATTTAAGACAATTATTATCCACTGCCATCGTCATTATATTCATCAGTCTTGCTATAAGTCGAAGTCGATGCTATATAGGTCCGTCGGATCTTACATCAAGATGCAAAACTTTCTTTTCAGATTTTCTTTTTTCTCTCTTAAATCTCAGTCGAGTGAGACATAGCCACGCCATTAAACAGGGGCTCGGGCGCCATTAATGGAGACGTTGGGAGAGAGGTGGGCGGTAGATAGAGGTCAAAGGGCTCTCCTCCCGATGAGCACGCGCAGGGGTCTGATCGCACGCCTCCCGTACTCAAATAGCTACCCCGCACGGCACCTCCCAGCCAATAAAAAAAGGGGACGCGTGGTGGCACGTAAATGGTAATTAGAACGCCCACGGTTTCAATAATACTTGTGTTTCTGATTGTAACGTGACAGCACTTGTTCCAAAATGACTTTGTTGATTGTTAATGTGTGCGCCTTCGCAAATTGGACAAATTTTTTACCACAACATGTTGGAGCCATGCCATGACACCATGCCAAGTTTCATGATTTTCAGGCGAGTTTTGGATTTACGGGAATTTTAAAACCAAGTTTCTCGATGTTTCCGGACGAGCCAAGACACCCAGATGTTTGAATTCCATTCCCATTTCTTGCATGGGACCTAGAAATTCATCCAAGGCGACATAAATGATTTTTCAACTAACTTTGGCGCACTGGAGCATGTGCTTGTAGTTAAAATTTGAATTATGTGCATTAAATGCCTGGAAATTCAATTAATGTATAAAAAAGGCCAAACGAACCCGGAATAATTCCAAAATTTAGCATGAAACTCCTATTGATCTAAGCTGCCTGTGTAAAAAAATCAAGGTGGGAGAAGGCAGTGTATGTCATTTCGCACACGAAGGTGACACGTTTCCTCTCGGAACCACGAGCCTTCTTGAGAGAAGCTCCGGTTTGTAAGAAGCTTATACCAAAGCTTGTCCCAATTCGGCCAAAAAAATTACCAGAGCATGTTGGTGCCATGTCATGACACCATGCCAAATTTCATGATTTTCATGCGTGTTTTGGATTTACAGGAGTTAAAAAAACCAAGTTTCTCAATATTTCCGGCCGAGCCACGACGCCCAAATGTTTGAATTTCATTCCCATTTCTTGCATGGGACCTAGAAATTCACCCAAGGACACACATGTGATTTTTCAACCAACTTTGGTGCAATGGAGCATGTGCTTGTAGTTCAAATTTGAATTATGCACATTAAATGCCCAAAAACTCAATTAATGTATAAAAAAGGCCAAACGAACCCGGAATAATTCCAAAATTTAGCACAAAACTCCTATTGATCTAAGCTGCCTGTGTAAAAAAAATCAAGGTGGGAGAAGGTAGTGTATGTCGTTTCGCACAAGGAGGTGACACGTTCCCTCTCGGAATCACGAGCATTCTTGAGAGAAGCGCCGGTTTGCAAGAAGCTTATACCAAAGCTTGCCCCAATTCGGCCAAAAAATTTACCACAGCATGTTTGTAACGACCCGAGACCGATGCTCCAGATGCCTTCCATTTATTTTCATTGTTGCCATGTGTTTTATTTGTTTGTTGCATTCATCTTACATTCATCATCGCATCATGTGCATTGCATCCGCATGTTTTCTTAAAACTTGCATCCATTCGTAGTTGCCACTTCTTCCTTGTCTCTGTTGACTTTCTCTCAGATCAAGCGGACCGCTCTCTTCTCTGAGCCATCAAACCCCCTTGCCTCCATTGCCATTTGTCAAACCCCTCGTGCGCGTCGAAAGTTTGTCCCGAACCCGAACCGGGCTGTCGTTACCAATGGGTCCGGATCATCCCCGAACATCCCCAAACATCTTCGGTTTATTTATTGGACTCTGTTGGTGCAACAAACCCTGGGTCTGTTGCCCTGACTGTGCACAGGCACAAGAACAAGATTACAACACCAAGGCCATGTCAAGATACAAGAGACCAAGATCTTCGAAGAACCAGCAGGCAGATTAAGAAGGCCAAGACCAAGACAGAGAAGTGAGACACCACCAGGAGAAAAACCTCCCTTGCCGGGCAGGCGGACCTGGCAAGGACAAGGGCTCCCCTAGAAGAAAGCATTCAAGACGTTCCGACAGGGCATGCCGGAACTCACAAGGGCAAAGACGCCTCACCAAGCCATCTCACCACGACCCACGTCGTTGATCAATGCGGTGTCAAGCCACAAAGTGACTAAGTCGCAGCCATTCGCCACATGGCGGCCTCTTTCTATAGGTAATACCTACAGATGACACCCGTCCTGCGAGCGTGTCAGGCAAGTAGGCATGGAGTTGGCAAGACGAGCCCGGCAAGGCTTGCCGGGCATGCAACGATGTGACGTTGAGCAGTGCATTTAATGCACTCTGTCAGCCTGCAGAATTAGGTATGATAGCACTGTTTGCTATCTTATCAGTGCATAATGACTGTTTTGCCACTGTGGTGACCCCTTAACCTATAAAAGGAGGCCCATGGCAACCGTAGCAAGGGTTGGAAAGTTGAACACCCCCACGCTCGTACGCGCGTAGTCACTTCCTCCCCAGGGCGAGCCTGCCGGGCAAGTGTACTACGCTCCACCACCACTTTTCCACCATCAATCCACCAAAGCAGGAGTAGAGTTTTACGCCTCGCGGCGGCCCGAACCTGGGTAAAATTGCCCGTGTGATCTCTGCCATGCTGCCCCACATTCTTCTGCTCTTTGTGCAACACGACATCCCCTCTGTCGAACCAGCAGGGGGCCCCTTGGCCCCATAGGTGGCCGTGGTTTCCCGCGACAGACTCCCCTAGTCTATTCTTTCTCGGCCATCCGATCTTGATCGGATGATCCAAATTTCCCTCCTTTCCCTATTTATAGTCCAACCTCATACCTAATCTTGACTAACCCTAAACCTACGAGGTTTTTCCCTCCGCCGCCGCCGCCCCGTCTCATCACCCACATCGGGATCTCCATCCCACTAACCACCAGCTCCACCTGTCTCTTCCTCCTCGGGATGTCCTCCCGATCCACCTGCCCAATCCCAGCTAGCCTCCACCACGCATCCAATCCATCCATCCATCGATCCAACCACCAGCCGCACCACATCCGCCCTCCTCCACCGGCAGCTGGCCTCCGACGGCGACCATCTCTAGCAGGCCCGTGCCGCAGCCTCCTCCCTCTTGGAGCCTGAGGCCATGCCTCCTCTGCTTGATCTCCACCGCAGCCGAGCCGCCCTTTGACCAGCGCGCTCCTCCTGATTCCCTTGATCTGGTGTCTATCTCCAACACCCCCACTCGATCTCGACCAAGAGGGCCCCGAGCTCCTCGGCCGCAGCTTCCCCGCCTCCTGTGTCCACCTCATCCTCGCGAGCACCACCACCGGGGTGCCACCTCCCGGGCCTCTCGTGCGCCCTCTGATCAACCTCCCCGTCGTCCAGCGCCGTCGGCCTCGCCTCTGCTTCGAGCGGACGGACGAGACGTGTCGGTTTCATCCTCGTGCCACGCCTCCTCTGCACCGCGCCCAACGCACGCTCAAGCCCCGACCTCCTCCTCGCTAGACCTCCACCAGGACCGCCGCGCCTCCCCTGTCTATTCCTTTCCTCCGCCTGTCTCGCTCCCTCTAATTTCTCTGTTGTCGGGGCACGACACCTATGGGACCCCGAGAGACCCCTTTACGATTCGGCGGGGGGAGAGGTATACGCAAAGAGCAGAACCAGTGATCGACGCGTGAGGTTTTTACCCAGGTTTGGTCCGCTGATCAGCGTAAAACCCTACTCCTGCTTTGTGTTCTTATTGATGTTCTTGAGCCCAGCCTTCAGGAGCGCTCGCAATGAACAGTACATTCAAAGAGCAGCTGCGCATGCAGAATGGGCCAGAAGTTCTCCTCCTCTGTAGCAGTTGCCTTGGGCCTCCTTTTATATGCTCAAAGGGGTCTCCACAGTGGCAAAATCTACATACATTGAGGTGTAAAATAGCTACAGGGTATCATACCTAACCCCTGACGGATTAGGACAAGCGCATTTAATGCACCATGAGGTGTCCGTTTAGGTGTCCTCACTTTCTTGGGGATGGAAAAAGGGGCCATCCCATCAACACCGCTTAAGCTCTCCTGCACTGGCGCGTCGCCACGCATCCAGAGAAGGACCCAGAATGCCAGACATGTTACTGTGCCGAAGCGGTGGCACAGTGGCATAATCTCGCCAGGCGCCGAATCTTGCCGAGCGCCAAGCCTTGCCGGACGCCAAGCCTTGCCGGGCACCAAGCCTTGCCAGGCCCCAAAGGCCATTCCGGCAAGGATCTTGCCGGGGAGGCTGGCCTTCGGATTCCAGCTCTGCTTATCTGCTGATCCTCAGATCTCTGACTTGATGATTTCCTTGATGGGTTGAATCGACCCCGAGCTGATCCCGGCAAACCTTGCCACGAGGATGGCTACAACTGTCCGTGCACAAGTACGGGGTACTAGTGGCCCAATACTTAGTACACCGACATCTGTCCCTCTCTCTTTGCCTCGAACAGGGGACCGATGCCATGGCCGCCTGAAGCTTCTCCACTGACGCCGCTGCCGCATGGATCTCTGCCACCGGCCGCCACATCCGCGACCGGATCCGTCGTCCTCGTCCAAGTCCCGACCTCATCCACCTCCGATCGACCTGCTGCCCTGCTCGAACTGCTCACCCGCACGTTGACCGTGACCACTCCACGCGCCTGGGCCGCCTCCCCTTCGCCTGTTGACCAAGGCCCAGCATCGCCAACTCCCCAAGGCCCAGGGTGAGCAGCCCCCTGGACTTTCCTCTGTTGGGCTTCCTGTTCAGATTCGGCCCGCATCATTTTTTTGTTTTGGACGTTTTAGCTAATTATCCAGAGAAAACCTGTTTTACAGATTACACCCTCATGTTCATGCATATAATAATTAATTAACCATGCATCGGATTAAAAACAACCTTTATATTTAAAATGCTTAGAATTTCATCTAGTTTCTTAATTTGCAACTTTCATCTATGTTTAAAATATTTAAATTGCTGTTTGCATTTAATTTGCTAAATGACATGCTAAATGGTTTATTTCGTAACTAATTAACCGTAGCTCTGAATTAAATAAACTTTATATGTAAATGGGGTGGAAAAATGTATAGATGAACATGGTGCACTTTATTTCCCTATTTAACAACATTAAAATTGTGGTTTAGGCAGAACAGTACCAAATTCGAAATATGCATATGGGGATTTTCCGCAATTGTTGTTTGTTGTTTCCGGCCTCATTTAAACTTGCCTAAATGGTTAGTTTACTTATGCTTCACCTCTTGCCATGTTAACCAACATTTAATATTGTTGGGTACATAAATGGGAGCAAACTAAATAATTGAATGTGGTGTTTCGTCAATATGCAACTCGTTGCATATTGAGCTCCACTTAATTTGTAGTATTGTTTGTTGCACTTTGCCATGCCATGACTCATTAAACCGAACATGCATCATACTTGATTGTGCATCATGCCATGTTTATGCTTGTTGGTTTACCATGTTGTTTGCTTCTTTCCGGTGTTGCTTCTTCTTGATAGTTCCGGTAACGTTGCGATTGTGAGGATCCGTTCGACTACGCCTGTTCGTCTTCTTCATGGATTCAGTCTTCTTCCTAGCGAGATTTCAGGCAAGATGACCATTACCTTGGATACCACTACTATCTTTGCTTTGCTGGTTGTCTCGATGCTATCGCTATGTCGCGCTACCTACCACTTGTTTATCAAGCCTCCCAAATTGCCATGTTCAACCTCTAACCTTTCCACCATCCCAGCAAACCGTTGTTTGGCTATGTTACCACTTTTGCTCAGCCCCTCTTATAGCATTGCTAGTTGCAGGTGCAGTTCAGGTTGTTCCAATTGGGACATGGATATCATGGGATATCACAATATCTCTTATTTAATTAATGCATCTATATACTTGGTAAAGGGTGGAAGGCTTAGCCTTTTGCTTGCTCTGTTTTGTTCCTCTCTTGCCGCCCTAGTTTCCGTCATACCGGTGTTATGTTCCTCGATTTTGCGTTCCTAACATGGTCGGGGTTTATGGGCCCCCCTTGACAGTTCGCTTTGAATAAAACTCTTCCAGCAAGGCCCAACTTTGGTTTTACCATTTGCCTAATAACAACTAAAATTTGCATAGGGACCGGCTAGCACCCGAGGTCTATTAATCAACAACCCGGGCCAGTGCTCCTCATGAGTGTTGGTCCAAAACAGAGTCGTTTATGGCTTCCCCCGGGGCAACTCGGGTCTCAGTTGCTTTACGCTGTGCTCATCCGATCGTGGCCTGATTTCGAGATTCGCGCGGCTCCAATCGGGGTGTCGGCACGTCGGGAGGTCTTGCTGGTTTTGTTTTACCATTATCGAAATGTCTTGTGCACCGGGATTCGGAGTTTGATCGGGTTGTCCCGAGATGGAGATTTGCCTCCGCGGATCGTGAGAGTTTGTGATGGACTAAGTTGGGACACCCCTGCAGGGTTTAATCTTTTCGAGAGCCCTGTCCGCGGTTATGTGGCAGATTAGAAATTTATAATATCCGGTTGTAGAGAACTTGACACCAGATCCGAATTAAAATACACCAACCATGTGCGTAACCATGACTGTCTCTTTTCGAGTGAGTTCGGGAAGAGAACACGGTGGGGTTATGCTTGACTCGTAAGTAGTTCAGGATCACTTCTTGATCATTGCTAGTTTGCGACCGTATGCGTAGTTTCTCTTCTTATTCTTGTACTCATAAGTTAACCACCATACAATGCTTAGTGCTTGCTACAACCTCACCACTTATCCATTCCATACCCATTAAGCTTTGCTAGTCTTGATACCCATGGTAATGGGATTGCTGAGTCCTCGTGGCTCACAAATTACTACAACAACAGTTGCAGGTACAGGTAAAGCGATGATCTGACGTGAGAGCGATGCTTGCTTGTTTTGGAGTTCTTCTGCTTCTTCTTCCTTGATCAAGGGATAGGTTCCGGGTCGGGAGCCTGGGATTAGCAGGGTGGATGTCATTCTTCTTTTTTCTTTGGTTTCATCCGTAGTCGGATCCTACTCTTATGTATGATGATTGCAATGTATTGATGTATTCATGTATTCCTGTTGTAGCTTGTGGCGAGTGTAAGCCTTTATCTGGTATTCTCATCTATTCAGTACATGGTATGTTGTAATGATATCCACCTTGCTATGCGCTCAAAATGCGGTTGTGCCCCAATCATGAGTTCATCATGTGATTGGGATAGAATCACATCTTGGGCGCTACAAGTTGGTATCAGAGCCTTACCGACCTTAGGAGCCCACTTGATTGATCGAACCATTGCCGTTGTCGAGTCTAGAAAAAAACTATTTTGAGTCTAGATATATCGGAGAGTAGGAATTCTTTTACTCCTTATCCCCTTCGTCGCTCTGGTGAGAAATTGTGACGTAGGTGTTTTTGTTTCCATTACACTCATTTTTCACTCAATTTTTTTAGGATCATGCGGGTATTATGGAATCGGTCCGATATCATTGTGACAGGAATTCTGTCTGGGTGCCTCCTGACATTTAGGGGTTGTGGCAGTGTCCCGGGGAGTTGAGCTCCAAGGTGTTTTTGTCAGTGTTTATCGTTTCAGTTCCGGAATACTAGAGGATGCCGACATCGAAAATGCTTCTATACTCTTTGTGGTGAGAGTAGTTTGGCGCCACCCAGTACTGGGGAGAGCGATTAGATGTATTGCCACAGCTAGTATATTGGATGTTTTTCGAAGGTCTGAGGTACATAACTTCCGAGGTTCTTGGTTATGTGTTGAGGAGGTAGTACATTTGGAGCGTAGAATTCTACTAAGAGTTGTGTGATATATTTTGCTCCTTGTACTTGTTGTACCGGATTGCATAACCGAGAATGTCGGGAGTTCATAGTTGGGAATTCAAGTAGTTACCTAGGATCATCCTTCCAACAAATGCATGAGGGTTATCTATTGGTTTCCAGCTTATTTTTGCAAGCCAAATCCTTTGTTTTGTTTTGAGTTGTGGTATTCGTGTTGTTTCGCAGTCAAGTGTTGATTCCATACCTTCCCTAAGCGGTGCTCTCATATTTCCATGTGAATGCTAATCCTTCTAGATCATTGAGATTGTCATGTCAATCCTTTTCAACCGGTGCACTTCTCTTCAAGTTATTCCTTACTGGCGCCATTGAGAAGCCTGAGGATTGTCTATTCCATCTGTCCCAGGTTGTCTTTATTTTTCCCACCATCCCACCCTTTTCTTGAAGGAGTCTGAAACCTCAAATCAAGTATCCATTTTATTCATGAAAAGTTTTTTTCATTCTTTCCTTCAATGTTCTTAGCCGGTGATTTCACGTGAAGATGCTCAGGAGTTACAAGTTTATCATTCTTTGTTCTCTTTTCTTAACCAGTGGACTAGATTCAAGATTCGGTGTTGATCATATCCCTTTCCCATTTTCAAATGCTTTCTCATGCCGGTGGACCTCTTAATCATTCACTTCTCACTATTCAATGGTTCCGGAGTGTTGAAGATATCTCAGAAGATTCTTTCTTCCATTCTTAATCCGTTCAAGCTATTTCGAGGTTGTTACCTCATTCAAGCCATTTAATTCAACCAGTGCAATCTCTCTTTAAAAATTGTTCAATGGTGTTTTCTTTTGAGTGGGCCCTAACCCACAGGCCTTTTCTCAGGATCTTACATGACTCTTCTAATTTTTCTGGAGTTATTCTCAATTTCTTTCAAAGTTTGACATAAGAATGAATTTTCATCAGTCAGATGCCTCCTCCAAAATCGCTTTCAAATTATTTTCATCTTTGGCTCAACCTTTTTTCCTTTCATTCATCCGGAGTGTCTCAACAATTTTGGTGGTGTTCCTCGCCGCCATTCTCAACATTGAAGACCGAAGAAGTGTTTCCTCTAAATCTTGGTTCGTTCTCTTGAAGATCGATGGTTCTAACGTCATGCCATCCTCATAATTGTTTTCGATTGTGAGAATTCTTTTCATATCCATCCGAACTCTCTCATGAGTGTTTTTGTTTTGATTCTCTGGAGGCCATCATCTCAGAATATTTATTCATTCTCAACTTTCAGCTCGTTCTCCAAATCTTATTGGTGCTTCGTTCAAGTATTCTTTAGTCAACTTGTGATCTCTTCGTCCTCTTGTATCTAAATTCCTTCAAGTATCTTCGTTCATTTTCTAATTCTTCCTGGTGATTTGTCCCTTTGCTAGGTTCATTTTCAATTCTTACGGTGGTTCGTTGAAGACCTTCCCAAGTTTGTACTATATCTCTCATCAATCCTTTTTCAATGAGAATAAGTAGTATGTCAAATCCGTTGCTTGTTATCAATTTAAATCGATGAAGGATACGCATAACATGATTCTTATTCTAGTTTCATCCAAGTGATTAATTCCTTCTTCCGGAGTTCGTCATGGTATCAATTCCTCGGTTCGAAGTTATTCATCTTTTCTTTAATGGAGTTCCAAGTTTCCTCATTATATTGTCATGAAGCTCCATATAAATCATGGCAAGGATTCAATCTTATACGCTTCAACCTTCAATTCTTTTCTATTATCCTTTTCTATCCGGAGTTCTTCATGGTGGTTCATCAAAGATTTCATCCGTTCATGAAGTGTTTCTTCCAGATTCTTGTTGGAGGAGCTTAAGTATTCTTCATCTTGCGTTCTGAATTGCAATCCATTCTCCCTTATCGTTTGAAGTGGAGTATTGCATCTCTTCGTTCCTCTCAACTAATAAATCATTCGGTAGTGGCAGAAGTTCACCTCAAATTATGGAGATGTTTTCATAAGGCCATGTGAATCATATCTTTGGCTGTTGATTCATTCAACAACTCCGTTCAAGCCTTCCTCCTAAGGATGTTCTTTCAAATTCATTTGAGGTAGAAGATGTTGTTTTCATCTCCGTTCTTTTATTCCAATGATCTAGTTTCTAGTCTTTCGTTCTGGAGGCATGGTGATGTTGCTCTCTTTGACCCATCGTCTCATTTTGTCTAGTTCATGTTCTATTCCTTATTCTCTTTTCAACCGGAGTGTTGTCCATAATTGTTCTTCCTCGTTCCTTGTACAGCTTGTTTCAACCGGAGTGCTTGCATGTACTTCTTGTCATTGTAACCTTTTTCTTATGTCTTTCAACCTACAAGGTTCTCGTAATGTTCCTTGTTCCTCTTTTCTGACGGAGTGTTTTCAACTTCATTCATCTCTGTTGCATTCTTTCCTCGAAATTGTTTAACCTCTCAAGGTTCATTGGTTTGATTCGTTTGTCAAAGAAGCAACTTTGTTTTACCTCTTCCTCTTTCTCTTTCTCTTCTCATTCTAAGATCTCGGGGCGAGATCTCTTGTAAGTGGAGGATTGTTGTAACGACCCGAGACCGACGCTCCAGATGCCTTCCATTTATTTTCATTGTTGCCATGTGTTTTATTTGTTTGTTGCATTCATCATCGCATCATGCGCATTGCATCTGCATGTTTTCTTAAAATTTGCATCCGTTCGTAGTTGCCGATTCTTCCTTGTCTCTGTTGACTTTCTCTCAGATCAAGCGGACAGCTCTCTTCTCTCTCTTCTCTGAGCCATCAAACCCCCTTGCCTCCATTGCCTTTTGTCAAACCCCTCGCGTGCGTCCGAAAGTTGTCCCAAACCCGAACCGGGCTGTCGTTACCGATGGGTCCGGATCATCCCCGAACATGCCCAAACATCTTCGGTTTATTTATTGGACTCCCCTAGTCTATTCTTTATCGACCGTCCGATCTCAATCGGATGATCCAAATTTCCCTCCTTTCCCTATTTATAGTCCAACCTCATACCTAATCTAGACTAACCCTAAACCTAGGAGGTTTGTCCCTCCACCGCCGCCGCCCCGTCTAATCACCCACATCGGGATCTTCATCCCACCAACCACCAGCTCCTCCTGTCTCTTCCTCCTCATGATGTCCTCCCGATCCACCTGCCCAACCCCAGCCAACCTCCACCACGCATCCAATCCATCCATCCATCGATCCAACCACCAGCCGCACCACAGCCGCCCTCCTCCACCGGCAGCTGGCCTCCGCCGGCGACCATCTCTAGCAGGCCCATGCCACAACCTCCTCCCTCTTGGAGCCTGAGGCCATGCCCCCTCTGTTCGATCTCTACCGCAGCCGAGCTGCCCTTCGACAAGCGCGCTCCTCCTGATTCCCTCGATCTGGTGTCTCTCTCCAGGACCCCTGCTCGATCTCGACCAAGAGGGCCTTGAGCTCCTCGCCCGCAGCTTCCCCACCTCCTGTGTCCACCTCGTCCTCACGAGCACCACCACTGGGGCGCCACCTCCTGGGCCTCTCGTGCACCCTCCGGTCGACCTCCCCATCATCCAGCGTCGTCGGCCTCACCTCTGCTTCGAGCGGACAAACGAGACACGTCGGTTTCGTCCTCGTGCCACACCTCCTCTGCACCACGCCCAATGCACGCTCAAGCCCCGACCTCCTCCTCGTTGGACCTCCACCAGGACCGCGCGCCTTCCCTGTCTATTCCTTTCCTCCGCCTGTCTCGCTCCCTCTAATTTCTCTATACCTGATGAGGACATGACTACCTTGGATACGACCAAAAATATTGCATACATGTATATTTGTGAGGTGATTTCTAATGCAAACTATGCAATAATTTATTTGTGTCATCCACGACAAAAATACTTCACAAACTTTTGTGCCATGTCTAATTGCAGGTGTATGGGACATTTGTACAATTCACATATGAAGATAAGGGAAAAAGAGAAGTTTAGTTGCTGTTCAAAAAGTCCTCTCACGTCACTTTTGGGCCAAGAGAAGATAGAGTCCAAGTCTCTCATGTTCTGGATTCAGATTCGGACTGCACAGACATACCTGACTCAAAACGCCAAGAACTTTTTCATACGGACTCCGAATTGGGTGATTCTTTTTTTGTTGGAAAGTAGATTTCGTGCTCTTTCCAACCCAATTGGATTCACCTTAAAATTAGTCCGGAGCGTTGAGTTATCAATGAAACAATCTGACGCTGCAGCAGAATCCGAGTCAAACTATAAGTCCAAAGGTGTTGCATCACCTCCACTTGGGCCCATGAGCCTTGTACGACCTAGGGTTAGTTTTAGGCTGCCTTGGGACGTCCTCCCACCTCCTTGGCCGCCACCCCTTACTCCTATATAAGTAGATCCATCTAGTAGCTTTTTCCTTGGGTTTTATTTAGATTAAAAGTTCGCCATAGCTGCAACTTCGCGTACTTCGTTTGTGTTCAACAACCAGACCAAGACGTCACAGAACCCCACCTTGATCAATAAAGCTTTCATCTTATATTCGCAATATCCAAATTGCAAATCTTAGTTTCTTGCTTGTTCTTCGTTTGCTTGCAGGAGATAGACCCTTGTGGTCAGGTTGATTGTGCTCCGGCGTGGTCAATAACCTCTCGGAGTTGGTTTAGCGATTGCTAAGGCGCGACGTCCTCGCACGTTCGTAGTCGGATCGTAAAGTCTACTCCACCAAAAACGATAGCTATCATCTCATCGAAAGATCGGGACACCCTCGCCTCTATCAATACCTCTCTCTTTGCCTCGAATAGGGCACCGATGCCATGGCCGCCTGAAGCTTCTCCACTGACGCCGCTGCCGCATGGATCTCTGCCACCGGCCGCCACATCCGCGACCGGATCCATCTTCCTCGTCCAAGTCCTGGCCTCATCCACCTCCCGTCGACCTGCTGCCAGTGCCATGTATCCTTTGCTTCGTCTAGGACAACGCGCCCTGCTCGAACCGCTCGCCCGCACGTTAACCGCGACCACTCCACGCACCTGGGCCGCCTCCCCTTCGCCTGTTGACCAAGGCCCAGCATCGCCAGCTCCCCAAGGCCCAGGGTGAGCAGCCCCCTAGCATTTCCTCTGTTGGGCTTCCTATTCAGATTTGGCCTGCATCGTTTTTTTTCGTTCTGGACGTTTTAGCTAATTATCCAGAGAAAACCTGTTTTACAGATTACACCCACATGCTCATGCATATAATAATTAATTAACCATGCATCGGATTAAAACAACCTTTATATGTAAAATGCTTAGAATTTCATCTAGTTTCTTAATTTGCAACTTTCATCTATGTTTAAAATGTTTAAATTGCTATTTGCATCTAATTTGCTAAATGACATGCTAAATGGTTTATTTCATAACTAATTAACCGTAGCTCCGAATTAAATACATTTTATATGTAAATGGGGTGGAAAAATGTATAGATGAACATGGTGCACTTTATTTCCCTGCTTAACAACATTAAATTTGTGGTTTAGGCAGAACAGTACCAAATTCAAAATATGCATATGGGGATTTTCCGAAATTGTTGCTTGTTGTTTCCGGCCTCATTTAAACTTGCCTAAATGGTTAGTTTACTTATGCTTCACCTCTTGCCATGTTAACCAACACTTAATATTGTTGGGTACATAAACGGGAGCGAACTAAATAATTGAATGTGGTGTTTCGTCAATATGCAACTCGTTGCATATTGAGCTCCACTTAATTTGTAGTATTGTTTGTTGCACTTTGCCATGCCATGACTCATTAAACCGAACATGCATCATACTTGATTGTGCATCATGCCATGTTTATGCTTGTTGGTTTACCATGTTGTTTGCTTCTTTCCGGTGTTGCTTCTTCTTGATAGTTCCGGTAACGTTGCGATTGTGAGGATCCGTTCGACTACGCCCATTCGTCTTCTTCATGGATTCAGTCTTCTTCCTAGCGGGATTTCAGGCAAGATGACCATTACCTTGGATACCACTACTATCTTTGCTTTGCTAGTTGTCTCGATGCTATCGCTATGTCGAGCTACCTACCACTTGTTTATCAAGCCTCCCAAATTGCCATGATTAGCCTGTAACCTTTCCACCATCCCAGCAAACCGTTGTTTGGCTATGTTACCGCTTTTGCTTAGCCCCTCTTATAGCTTTGCTAGTTGCAGGTGCATGCTACTTCTTGAGCTTGCGTTGGTTTTTCCCTTGAAGAGGAAAGGCTGATGCAGCAAAGTAGAGATAAGTATTTCCCTTAGTTAGAGAACCAAGGTATCAATCCAGTAGGAGACAACGCACAAATCACCAATACCTGCACAAACAATCAAACACTTGCACCCAACGCGATAAAGGGGTTGTTAATCCCTTCACGGTCACTTGCAAAAGTGAGATCTGATAGAGATAGATAAAACTAAAAAAAAGATAAAATAAATATTTTTAGGGTTTTTGGTTTATAGATCTGAAAATAAAAGATTGCAAAATAATAGATCAGAAAGTAATATGATGGAAAATAGACCCGGGGGCCATAGGTCTCACTAGAGGCTTCTCTGAAGATAGCAAATAATACGATGGGTGAACAAATTACTGTCGAGCAATTGATAGAAAAGCGTAAAGTTATGACGATATCCAAGGCATTGATTATGAAATATAGGCATCACATCCATGTCAAGTAGACCGACTCCTGCCTGCATCTACTACTATTTACTCCACACATCAACCGACTCCTGCCTGCATCTAGAGTATTAAGTTTATGAAGAACAGAGTAACGCTTTAAGTAAGATGACATGAAGTAGAGGAATAAACTCAAGCAATATGATGTAAACCCTACAAAATCATATAGTATGGCTATGCTCCATCTTCATCACACAAAGTATTCAAATCATGCACAACCCCGATGACAAGCCAAGCAATTGTTTCATACTTTTGGTATTCTCAAACCTTTTCAACTTTCACACAATACATGAGCGTGAGCCATGGACATAGCACTATAGGTGGAATAGAATATGGTGGTTGTGGAGAAGACAAAAAGAGGGAGATAGTCTCACATCAACTAGGCGTATTAACGGGCTATGGTGATGCCCATCAATAGATATCAATGTGAGTGAGTAGGGATTGCCATGCAACAGATGCACTAGAGCTATAAGTTTATGAAAGCTCAAAAGAAACCTAAGTGGGTGTGCATCCAACTTGCTTGCTCATGAAGACCTAGGGCAATTTGAGGAATCCCACCGTTGGAATATACAAGCCAAGTTCTATAATGAAAAATTCCCACTAGCATATGAAAGTGACAACATAGGAGACTCTCTATCATGAAGATCATGGTGCTACTTTGAAGCACAAGTGTGAAAAAAAAGGATAGTAACATTGCCCCTTCTCTCTTTTTCTCTCATTTTTTTTGTTTGGCTTCTTTGGCCTCCCTTTTATTTTTTTCCTCACATGGGACAATGCTCTAATAATGAAGATCATCACACTCTTATTTACTTACAACTCAAAAATTACAACTCGATACTTAGAACAAAAAAATGACTCTATATGAATGCCTCCGGCGGTGTACCGGGATGTGCAATGACTCAAGAGTGACATGTATGAAAGAATTATGAAAGGTGGCTTTGCCACGAATACGATGTCAACTACATGATCATGCAAAGCAATATGACAATGATGGAACGTGTCATAATAAAACGGAACGGTGGAAAGTTGCATGGCATTATATCTCGGAATGGCTATGGAAATGCAATAATAGGTAGGTATGGTGGCTGTTTTGAGGAAGGTATATGGTGGGTTTATGGTACCGCGAAAGTTGCGTGGCACTAGAGAGGCTAGCAAAGGTGGAAGGGTGAGAGTACGTATAATCCATGAACTCAACATTAGTCATAAAGAACTCACATACTTATTGCAAAAATCTATTAGTCATCGAAACAAAGTACTATGCGCATGCTCCTAGGGGGATAGATTGGTAGGAAAAGACCATCGCTCGTCCCCGACCGCCACTCATAAGGAAGACAATCAAAAAATACCTCATGCTCCAACTTCGTTACGTAACGGTTCACCATACATGCATGCTACAGGAATCACAAACCTCAACACAAGTATGTCTCCAATTCACAATTACTCACTAGGATGACTCTAATATCACCATCTCTATATCTCAAAACAATCATTAGGAATCAAACTTCTCATAGTATTCAATGCACTTTATATGAAAGTTTTTATTATATCCCTCTTGGATGCCTATCATATTAGGACTAAATTCATAACCAAAGCAAATTACCACGCTATTTAGAGACTCTCAAAATAATATAAGTGAAGCATGAGAGTTCAATAATTTCTACAAAATAAGGCCACCGCCGTGCTCTAAAAAGATATAAGTGAAGCACTAGAGCAAAATTGCCTAGCTCAAAAGATATAAGTGAAGCACATAGAGTATTCTAATAAATCGCGATTCATGCGTGCCCCGATCAAAAGGTGTGTACAGCAAGTATGATTGTGGCAAACTAAAAAGCAAAGACTAAAATCATACAAGACGCTCCAAGCAAAACACATATCATGTGGTGAATAAAAATATAGCCTCAAGTAAAGTTACCGATAGACGAAGACAAAAGAGGGGATGCCTTCCAGGGCATCCCCAAGCTTAGGCCCTTGGTTGTCCTTCAATATTACCTTGGGGTGCCTTGGGCATCCCCAAGCTCAGGCTCTTGCCACTCCTTATTCCATAGTCCATCAAATCCTTACCCAAAACTTGAAAACTTCACAACACAAAACTCAACAGAAAATCTCATAAGCTCCGTTAGTATAAGAAAATAAATCATCACTTTTGGTACTGTTGTGAACTCATTCTTTATTTATATTGGTGTAATATCTAATGTATTCCAACTTCTCCATGGTTCATACCCCCCCCACACACCGCAGGTACTACCCATAGATTCATCAAAATAAGCAAACAACACATAGAAAACAGAATCTGTCAAAAACAGACCAGTCTGCGAAGATCTGAATTGTTCTAATACTTATATAACTCCAAAAATTCTTAAAAACAAGTACAACAGAAGAAATTTGTATATAAATCTTGTGTAAAAAATTCAGGGTTTTTGCACGCTCTAGAGAATCTAAACAATTCTGTGACTGGACACAAAAGTTTCTGTTTTTCAGCAAGATCAAATCAACTATCACTGTAAGCCATCCCAAAGG
The DNA here is from genome assembly GCA_011799875.1 of Thinopyrum elongatum. Lineage (NCBI taxonomy): Eukaryota > Viridiplantae > Streptophyta > Magnoliopsida > Poales > Poaceae > Thinopyrum > Thinopyrum elongatum. The sequence continues at coordinate 252,811,796 of CM022300.1, read as the reverse complement.
TATTACTTGGCACAAACACTAATTAAAATACAAAAAAACATCTAAACAGAGGCTAGATGAATTATTTATTGAAAAACAGAACCAAAAAGCAAAGAACAAAAATAAAATTGGGTTGCCTCCCAACAGGCGCTATTGTTTAACGCCCTTAGCTAGGCATAAAAACACATAGATCTAGGTATTGTCATCTTTGGTATGCAATTCATAAGTAGCTCTCATAATAGATTCATATGGCAACTTAATTTTCTTTCTAGGAAAGTGTTCCATGCCCTTCCTTAACGGAAATTGAAATCTAATGTTTCCTTCTTTCATATCAATAATTGCACCAATCATTCTAAGGAAAGGTCTACCAAGAATAATATGACATGTAGGATTGCAATCTATATCAAGAACGATGAAATCTACGGGCAAATAATTCCTATTTGTAACAATAAGAATATCATTAATCCTTCCCATAGGGTTCTTAATAGTGGAATCCGTAAGATGCAAATTTAAAGAACAATCATCAAATTCACGAAAACCTAGCACATCACATAAAGTTTTTGGAATCGTGGAAACGCTAGCACCCAAATCACACAAAGCATGGCACTCATAATCTTTAATCTTAATCTTAATAGTATGTTCCCGCTCATCATAAAGTTTTCTAGGGATAGAAACTTCCAATTCAAGCTTTTCTTCAAAAGATTTCATCATGGCATCAACGATTTGTTTAGTAAAAGCTTTGTTTTGATTATAAGCATGAGGAGAATTCAACATGGATTGCAACAAGGAAATACAATCTATCAAAGAACAATTATCATAATTAAAATCCTTGAAATCCAAAAGAGTGGGTTCATTGCTACTTAAAGTTTTGACCTCTCCAATCCCACTTTTATCAATTTTTGCATCTAGATCTATAAACTCCGAATCATTGGGACGCCTTTTAACTAAAGTTGACTCATATCCAGTCCCATCTTTATCAAGATTTATATTGGAAAACAAAGATTCAATAGGAGTCACATCAATCACTTTAAGATCTTCATCATTATTTTCACAAAAACTAGAAGAACACGATTTTACAAACCAATCTCGTTTAGCACGCATCTTAGCGGTTCTTTCTTTGCACTCATCAATGGAGATTCTCATAGCCTTTAGAGATTCATTGATATCATGCTTGGGTGGAATAGATCTAATTTTCAAAGAATCAACATCAAGAGAAATTCTATCCACGTTCCTAGCCAAATCATCCATCTTAACCAATTTTTCTGCAACCAAAGCATTAAAATTCTTTTGCGAACTCATAAATTCTTTAACACTATACTCAAAATCAGAGTGCATCTTATTATAATTTCCATAAGAATTGCTGTAGGAATTACCATAATTATTAGAGAAATTACTAGGAAACGGCCTAGGATTAAAATTACCTCTATACGCGTTATTACCAAAATTGTTCCTACCAACAAAATTCACATCCATAGATTCATTATTATTCTCAATCAAAGTAGACAAAGGCATATCATTAGGATCAATAGGAGCACTCTTGCTAGCAAATAATTTCATAAGTTCATCCATCTTTCCACTCAAAACATTAATCTCTTCAATCGCATGCACTTTTTTACTAGTGGAAGATCTTTCGGTATGCCATTGAGAATAATTAACCATAATATTATCTAGGAGTTTAGTAGCTTCTCCTAGAGTAATTTCCATAAAAGTACCTCCCGGGGCCGAATCTAAAAGATTTTAGAAGCAAAATTCAATCCGGCATAAAAATTTTGTATGATCATCCATAAATTTAAACCATGAGTAGGGCAATTTCGTATCATCAATTTCATCCTCTCCCAAGATTGTGCAACATGTTCATGATCAAGTTGCTTAAAATTCATAATATCGTTCCTAAGGGAGGTGATCTTAGCGGGAGGAAAATACTTGGAAATAAAAGCATCTTTACACTTATTCCATGAATCAATACTATTTTTAGGCAAAGATGAAAACCAAGTTTTAGCACGATCTCGAAGTGAAACAGAAATAGCTTCAATTTAACAATGTCATTATCCACATCTTTTTTCTTTTGCATATCACACAACTCAATGAAACTATTCAGATGGGATGCGGCATCTTCACAAGGAAGGCTGGAAAATTGATCTTTCATAACAAGATTCAGCAAAGCGGCATTAATTTCATAAGATTCCGCACTAGTGGCAGGAGCAATCGGAGTACTAATAAAATCATTGTTATTAGTGTTGGAAAAGTCACACAATTTGGTATTCTCTTGAGTCATCGTGACAAAGTAAGCAATCTAACACACGAGAAAACAAAAAGGCAAAAGAAAAAGACGAACGGAAGAAGGGCGAATAAAAAGGAAAATCTTTTCAAAAATCATTTTAGAAGTGGGGGAGAGGAAAATGAGAGGCAAATGGCGAATAATTTAATGCAAGAGATGAGAGTTTATGATGGGTATTTGGTATGTCTTGACTTGGCGTAGATCTCCCCGGCAACGGTGCCGGAAATTCTTCTTGCTACTTCTTGAGCTTGCGTTGGTTTTTCCCTTGAAGAGGAAAGGGTGATGCAACAAAGTAGAGATAAGTATTTCCCTCAGTTAGAGAACCAAGGTATCAATCCAGTAGGAGACAACCCACAAATCACCAATACCTGCACAAACAATCAAACACTTGCACCCAACATGATAAAGGGGTTGTCAATCCCTTGACGGTCCCTTGCAAAAGTGAGATCTGATAGAGATAGATAAAACTAAACAAAAGATAAAGTAATTTTTTTTAGGGTTTTTGGTTTATAGATCTGAAAATAAAAGATTGCAAAATAGTAGATCGGAAAGTAATATGATGGAAAATAGACCCGGGGGCCATAGGTTTCACTAGAGGCTTCTCTCAAGATAACAAATAATACGGTGGGTGAACAAATTACTGTCGAGCAATTGATAGAAAAGCGCAAAGTTATGACGATATCTAAGGCAATGATTATAAAATATAGGCATCACGTCCGTGTCAAGTAGACCGACTCCTACCTGCATCTACAACTATTACTCCACACATCGACCGACTCCTGCCTGCATCTAGAGTATTAAGTTCATGAAGAACAGAGTAACGCTTTAAATAAGATGACATGATGAGGAGGAAGAAACTCAAGCAATATGATGTAAACCCCATATTTTTATCCTCGATGGCAACAATACAATACGTGCCTCGCTGCCCCTACTGTCACTGGGAGAGGACACTGCAAGATTGAACCCAAAGCCAAGCACTTCTCCAATTGCAAGAAAAACCAATCTAGTTGGCCAAACCAAACCGATAGTTCGAAGAGAATTACAAGGATATCAAATCATGCATAAAAGAATTCATAGAAGATTCAAATAATATTCATAGATAAGCTGATGATAAATCCACAATTCATCGGATCTCGATAAACACACCGCAAAAGAAGATTACATCTGATAGATCTCCAAGAACATCAAGGAGAACGTTGTATTGAGAATCAAAGAGAGAGAAGAAGCCATCTAGCTACTAGCTATGGACCCGTAGGTCTGAGGTAAACTACTCACGCTTCATCGGAAGGGCAATAAAGTTGATGTAGAAGCCCTCCGTGATCGAATCCCCCTCTGGCAGGATGCCGAAAAAGGCCCCAAGATGGGATCTCACGGGAACAGAAGGTTGCGCCGCTGGAAAAGTGTTTTCGTGGATGCTTCTGGTGGTTTGGGAATATATGTGAATATATAGGAGGAAGATCTAGGTCAGGGGGTCACCGAGAGGCCCACAAGGCAGGGGGCGCGCCCTCCCCCCTTGTGGCCGCCTCGTGGCTCTTCTGACTTGCACTCCAAGTCTCCTGGGTGTCTTCTGGTCCAAGAAAAATCATCATGAAGGTTTTATTCCGTTTGGTATTCCTTTTCTGCGAAGCACAAAAACAAGGAAAAAAACTGGCACTGGGCTCTAGGTTAATAAGTTAGTCCCAAAAATAATATAAAATAGCAAATTAATGCATATAAAACATCCAAAACAGATAATATAATAGCATGGAACAATCAAAAATTATAGATACGTTGGAGTCGTATCAGTGCAGTGCAGGTTGTTCCATGTTGGGACATGGATATCATGGGATATCACAATATCTCTTATTTAATTAATGCATCTATATACTTGGTAAAGGGTGGAAGGCTTAGCCTTTTGCTTGGTGTTTTGTTCCACTCTTGCCGCCCTAGTTTCCGTCATACCGGTGTTATGTTCCTTCATTTTGCGTTCCTAACACGGTCGGGGTTTATGGGCCCCCCTTGACAGTTCGCTTTGAATAAAACTCTTCCAGCAAGGCCCAACTTTGGTTTTACCATTTGCCTAATAACAACTAAAACTTGCACAGGGACCGGCTAGCGCCCGAGGTCTATTAATCAACAACCCGGGCCAGTGCTCCTCATGAGTGTTGGTCCAAAACAGAGTCGTTTGCGGCTTCCCCCTGGGCAACTCGGGTCTCAGTTGCTGTATGCTGTGCTCATCCGATTGTGGCCTGATTTCGAGATACGCGCGGCTCCAATCGGGGTGTCGGCACGTCAGGAGGTCTTGCTGGTTTTGTTTTATCAATGTCGAAATGTCTTGTGCACCGGGATTCCGAGTTTGATCGGGTTGTCCCGAGATGGAGATTTGCCTCCGCGGATCATGAGAGTTTGTGATGCACTAAGTTGGGACACCCCTGCAGGGTTTAATCATTTCGAGAGCCATGCCCGTGGTTATGTGGCAGATTGGAAATTTATAATATCCGGTTGTTGAGAACTTGACACCAGATCCGAATTAAAATACACCAACCGTGTGCGTAACCGTGACTGTCTCTTTTCGAGTGAGTTCGGGAAGAGAACACGATGGGGTTATGCTTGACTCGTAAGTAGTTCAGGATCACTTCTTGATCATTACTAGTTTGGGACCGTATGCGTAGTTTCTCTTCTTATTCTTGTACTCGTAAGTTAGCCACCATACATTGCTTAGTGCTTGCTGCAACCTCACCACTTATCCATTCCATAAGCATTAAGCTTTCCTAGTCTTGATACCCATGGTAATGGGATTGCTGGGTCCTCGTGGCTCACAGATTACTATAACAATAGTTGCAGGTACAGGTAAAGCGATGATCTGACGTGAGAGCGATGCTTGCTTGTTTTGGATTCTTCTGCGTCTTCTTCCTCAGTCAAGGGATAGGCTCCGGGTCGGGAGCCTGGCATTAGCAGGGTGGATGTCGTTCTTCTTTTTTGTTTGGTTTCATCCGTAATCAGATCCTGCTCTTCTATATGATGATTGCTATGTATTGATGTATTAATGTATTACTGCTGTACCTTGTGCGAGTGTAAGCCTCTACCTGGTATTCTCATCTATCCAGTACATGGTATGTTGTAATGATATATACCTTGCTATGCGCTCGAAATGCGGTTGTGCCCCAATCATGAGTTCATCACGTGATTGGGATAGAATCGCATCTTCGGCGCTACAATGTTGGTGCCATGTCATGACACCATGCCAAGTTTCATGATTTTCATGCGTGTTTTGGATTTACATGAGTTAAAAAACCAAGTTTCTCAATATTTCCGGCCGAGCCACGACGCCCAGATGTTTGAATTTCATTCCCATTTCTTGCACGGGACCTAGAAATTCACCCAAGGACACACATGTGATTTTTCAACCAACTTTTGTGCACTGGAGCATTTGCTTGTAGTTCAAATTTGAATTAAATGCCCCAAAACTAAATTAATGTATAAAAAGGCCAAACGAACCCGGAATAATTCCAAAATTTAGCACGAAACTCATATTGGTCTAAGCTGCGTGTGTAAAAAATCAAGGCGGGAGAAGGCAGTGTATGTCGTTTCGCACACGGAGGTGACATGTTCCCACTCGGAACCACGAGCCTTCTTGAGAGAAGCTCCGGTTTGCAAGAAGCTTATACCAAAGCTTGTCCCAATTCGGCCAAAAAAATTACCACAGCATATTGGTGCCATGTCATGACACCATGCCAAGTTTCATGATTTTCATGCGTGTTTTGGATTTACACGAATTAAAAAACCAAGTTTCTCAATATTTTTGGCCGAGCCACGATGCCCAGATGTTTGAATTTCATTCCCATTTCTTGCATGGGACCTAGAAATTCACCCAAGGACACATATGTGATTTTTCAACCAACTTTGGTGCACTGGAGCATGTGCTTGTAGTTCAAATTTGAATTATGCACATTAAATGCCTAGAAACTCAATTATTGTATAAAAAAGGCCAAACGAACCCGGAATAATTCCAAAATTTAGCACGAAACTCCTATTGGTCTAAGCTGCATGTGTAAAATAATCAAGGCGGGAGAAGGCAGTGTATATCGTTTCGTACACAAAGGTGACACGTTCCTCTCGGAACCACGAGTCTTCTTGAGAGAAGCTCCGGTTTGCAAGAAGCTTATACCAGAACTTGTCCCAATTCAGCCAATTTTTTACCACAGCATGTTGGTGCCATGAAATGACACCATGCCAAGTTTCATGATTTTCAGCCGAGTTTGAACTGACAGGAATTTAAAAAACCAAGTTTCTCAATGTTACCGGCCAAGCCACGACGCCCAGATGTTTGAATTTCATTCCCATTTCTTGCATGGGACTTAGAAATTCACCCACATGTGATTTTTCAACCAACCTTAGTGCACTGGAGCATGTGCTTGTAGTTGAAATTTGAATTATGCACATTAAATGCCTAGAAACTCAATTAATGCATAAAAATGCCAAACGAACCCGGAATAATTCCAAATTTTAAGACGACACTCATATAGTTGCATGTTCACTGTAGATAAATGTTCTAACAATTCAAACACCATCCTTTCCCTCTGTAACACCATTTTGTCTTTCAAAACAGAATGAAAAAATCATGTATACCACAAACAGTTTACTAGCAAGAATCGTGTGGGATGTGATATAAAATATCTTGGCGCGCCGTTTTTTCTGGCTTACGCAGGAAGCTTCGTCGTCTACAGTCCACCGCTCGCACTTGAAACACTTGCATGCCAGTTTCTCGTGGCACCGAGCGAAAAAATTTCTGCCACCGCGGAAATATCTATCTCCCCGCCCCCCACCCCACCAAAAGCCACATTTCCATTGTTCCTCCTTGCTTTCCATGTTCAAATCTTCACTGCTACTTACTGGCAGCGCCGCCTCCTCGCCGGCGACCTTCTTCTTGCAGTGCCGCCTCCTCGCCGGTGACCCTTCTTGCAGCGCCGCCTCCTCATCGGCGACCCTTCTTCTTGCAGCGCCGCCTCCTCGCCGGCGACCCTTCTTCTTGCAGCGCCGCCTCCTCACCGGTGACCCCTCTTCTTGCTGCGTGGACTTGTTGATATGGTCAGGTAATCCACACCCCACCCACACCATCCTCCTCCTTCCCCATCCCACATGCCCCGACCGATGGCGCGACACCTTCCACTGAAATCACTGGCCCCGTCCTCCAATTAAGCGCCGACCACAGCCATTTTGCACGCAGTATAACGTGGAGCTCAGTAGCATCTGGCAGCGGAGAAGCAAATCACGGCCGCACGCGCGGACAAGGTCGCTATGCTTCGATGCGTGCCGACCGCCAGATCTTGGAGGGGCACCTCGTCTTCGAGGCCACCGTCGACACCGCCACGCGGTTGTCTACTTTAAAATACAGTTCGTGCTGTTTTCTGGAGACCACCGCTAGTGCCTTCTAGTGATTTATCCTCTGTAATGTTAATATGCAATCTGATATTCTGAAATGTAATGTTCAGTTAACAGTTTGGTCCAACAATTGCTACATTTTGTAGTACTGTTCTCAAGCATTCTTGGTTTCGTTAACTGTCTTATCTTCTAGTATATGTTATATTCTGCAATGTCGTGCTCAGTTAATGGTTTTGGTTCATTTGGTCTGCTGTCCAGTTAACTGTTTGGTTCAATTCTGCAATTTGATTTTCATTTGTGGTGGGTACAATTTTGTATTGTTATGCATGTCAGAAATAAATCGAAATTGGCTGTACTCAATACATATTCTACTGATAGTATCGCAACTCTTAGTTAACCTAATCAAGATCTTCCTTATATGTGTTGCAGGGAAACAATGGGAGACACTGTGGTTTACCATCGAGATTTGCTCATGCATGGTCCTTTCACTAATAGCACATTATTGTGCAGTTGCAGGAATCATTCTAATATTTAGGTTTCTTACAATTTGGTCTTGCACATGTAGGTCCTGCTGTCAGAGGCTTAGACCCACTGTTCGACCCATTTTGCATATGGGGAAATGAGATGTCTATTAATATCAGTCAAGTCAAGAAACTCAGAAAGATTGTTAGGATAAAGAAACTTGCGACGAATAATAGCAAGATCTTTGTTTGCACAATGAAGAAGACATCAGTCAACTATAGGATGGTACTAACTCTTTTACCTTGTTTTTACCCCTTGATCCATTTCAAAATTTAAAATAGCGATTTATGCATATCTTTGTTTTTAGTACTTTTCAAAGCAGTTCACCGATGATTACCTCTCAAACCACCTGCATGGTCAAGAGGCGAGGAGGGTATTCATTCAACACCCACGGTACAATATTGAAGTCTTCCTGAAGAGGACGAAGGTTGGGTGGGCAATTATCCATAGCCATTGGCCTAAAGTTGCAAGGACATTTGATGAGGACATGACTACCTTGGATACGACCAAAAATATTGCATACATGTATATTTGTGAGGTGATTTCTAATGCAAACTATGCAATAATTTATTTATGTCATCCAAGGCAAAAATACTTCACAAACTTTTGTGCCATGTCTAATTGCAGGTGTATGGGACATTTGTACAATCCACATATGAACATAAGGGAAAATGAGAAGTTTATGTGCTGTTCAAAAAGTCCTTTCACGTCACTTTTGGGCCAAGAGAAGATAGAGTCCAAGTCTCTCACGTTCTGGATTCAGATTCGGACTGCACAGACATACCTAATTCAAAACGCCAAGAAGTATTTCATACGGACTCCAAATTGGGTGATTTATTTTTTTGTTGGAAAGAAGATTTCGTGCTCTTTCTAACCCAATTGGTTTCACCTTCAAATTCATCCGGAGCGTTGAGTTGTCGTTGAAACAATCTGACGCTGTAGCAGAATCTGAGTCAAACTACAAGTCCAAAGGTGTTGCATCACCTCCACTTGGGCCCATTGGCCTTGTACGACCTAGGGTTAGTTTTAGGCTGCCTTGGGACGTCCTCCCACCTCCTTGGCCGCCACCCCTTGCTCCTATATAAGTAGATCCATCTAGTAGCTTTTTGCTTGGGATTTGTTTAGTTAAAAGTTAGCCATTGCAACTTCGTGTACTTCGTTTGTGTCCAACGACCAGACCAAGACCGCTTTCGGATTCCCACCTTTATCAATACTTCATCTATATTCGCAATATTCAGATTGCATTATCATATTCTTGCTTGTTCTTCGATTGCGTGCAGGAATAGACCTTCGTGGTCAGGCTGATCGTGCTTTCAGCATCGTCAGTAACCTCGGGAGTTGGTTTAGCGATTGCTAAGGCGCAACGTCGTGCACGATTGTAGTTGGATCGTCAAAGTCGACTCCACCAAATCGATAGCTATCATCTCATCGAAAGATCGGGACACCCTCTGCCTCTATCAAGTGGTATCAGTTTTCAGGTTGCTCGGTGAGAATTTCCAGTTTTCCCTAGGTTAGATTTATTTTCTTACCTATTGTCCAAGAAAAAGCCACAAAAAAATAAATTAGATCTATTCATCCTTTGTCCAAGCCAGTCTAAGCCTTTGCAATTTTCTTTTCATTGTTTGCATTATTGAATTATCGGTTGCATCATCGTGTCGAGTTGCTGGCCTTAGTGTCTAGTTCCTTTAGAGTTTCGAGTTCTGTTCACATTAGTCACGCCGCCGCTGCATCATTATCCCTTCTGATAGAGGCGAGGGTGTCCCGATCTTTCGATGAGATGATAGCTATCGTTTTTGGTGGAGTAGACTTTGACGATCCGACTACGAACGTGCGAGGACGTCGCGCCTTAGCAATCGCTAAACCAACTCCAAGAGGTTATTGACCACGCCGGAGCACAATCAACCTGACCACGAGGGTCTATCTCCTGCAAGCAAACGAAGAACAAGCAAGAAACTAAGATTTGCAATCTGGATATTGCGAATATAAGATGAAAGCTTTATTGATCAAGGTGGGGTTCTGTGACGTCTTGGTCTGGTCGTTGAACACAAACGAAGTACGCGAAGTTGCAGCTATGGCAAACTTTTAATCTAAACAAAACCCAAAGTCTAAACGGTGCCCTAAGGGCTGTATATATGGAGGAAGAGGAGGGGATTTCGTGGCCCTTGAAGGAGGGGTCCGAAACCAACCCTATCTCTTGTTTCCCCACTCATACGGACTCTAAAAACAGCCTATACTCAAGTATTTCGAAATTACATGGGCCTGGCCCAATAATAAGGTGACGCAGCACCTATAATAGCCTCTGGACGAAATTTATGAAGTGACATCTTGTATATTTCGTCCAAGGCTTCCTGCACTCATTATGGTGGCTTCAAAGTCCTGAAATCATCACTTGTAACTCCGTTCTTGTTCCCCTTGTGCATGCCATCATCTCCATGCTTGAACTTGCTCCAAGGTTCCTCTTTCTTGTCCAAGCTAGGCCCTTCATTTGTAAGCAAAACAAATGTATCCAATTTAGGCAGCATCATATTCTCATGAACTTTAGAATCATTACCAAGAAACGAAAGTACCTGATATTTTAATTGGCGTGCGCGAGCTCTAGTAATTGGTCCAGTATGTATAGAAGCAAGGGCTGTGGGTGTAACAATGGTATTGATGTCCTCATCATCTTTTTTTCTTTTCTTTTTTGCACTTTTTTTTTTGCTCCGCAACAATTTTTTTTCGAAAAAGTCTACAAATGGTCTAAAAACTGCCTAGCCAGAATTTTCCAGACTTAGTTTTTTTTTTTGAAACTGGAACTATTTTTCTTCTACGGGTAGCACGAAAATTGGGGAATCCGACTTGTTCACGACTCGCAGTATCGCGTGATCTGGAACTCTAAAATAAAGGAATAAATACTGGACTCGGACTAGGACTGGTGGCAGAGATGAATATGGTGGAACTCGGACTGGTGATGGTATATGACGGTAGTATATGTGGACTCGGATTGGTGGTGGTATATGGACTCGGATCGGTGGTGGTATATGGACTCAGAGAAATAGCAGATAAGCTGTGGTGGTATATGGTAGGGGCGATGATGATGGTGCGGTGGCGGCGTGACAACTTGTGAACAGAACTCGAAACTCTAAAGAACTAGACGCTAAGACCAGCAACTTGACACGACGATGCAACCGCAAATTCAACAAAGCAAAAACCCTAAAAAGATTATGCAAAGGCTCAGATTGGTTCGGATATGATGAACTAACCCTAAATTTTTTTTTTGGCTTTTTCCTGGACTGTAGGTATGAAGAACAGACTCGATCTAAACTACGAAAAACTGTAAATCTCACCGAGCAACCTGGGAATCTGATACCACTTGATAGAGGCGAGGGTGTCCCGATCTTTCGATGAGATGATAGCTATCGTTTTTGGTGGAGTAGACTTTGACGATCCGACTACGAACGTGCGAGGACGTCGCGCCTTAGCAATCGCTAAACCAACTCCTAGAGGTTATTGACCATGCCGGAGCACAATCAACCTGACCACGAGGGTCTATCTCCTGCAAGCAAACGAAGAACAAGCAAGAAACTAAGATTTGCAATCTGGATATTGCGAATATAAGATGAAAGCTTTATTGATCAAGGTGGGGTTCTGTGACGTCTTGGTCTGGTCGTTGAACACAAACGAAGTACGCGAAGTTGCAGCTATGGCGAACTTTTAATCTAAACAAAACCCAAAGTCTAAACGGTGCCCTAAGGGCTGTATTTATGGAGGAAGAGGAGGGGATTTCGTGGCCCTTGAAGGAGGGGTCCGAAACCAACCCTATCTCTTGTTTCCCCACACATACGGACTCTAAAAACAGCCTATACTCAAGTATTTCGAAATTACATGGGCCTGGCCCAATAATAAGGTGACGCAGCACCTATAATAGCCTCTGGACGAAATTTATGAAGTGACATCTTGTATATTTCGTCCAAGGCTTCCTGCACTCATTATGGTGGCTTCAAAGTCCTGAAATCATCACTTGTAACTCCGTTCTTGTTCCCCTTGTGCATGCCATCATCTCCATGCTTGAACTTGCTCCAAGGTTCCTCTTTCTTGTCCAAGCTAGGCCCTTCATTTGTAAGCAAAACAAATGTATCCAATTTAGGCAGCATCATATTCTCATGAACTTTAGAATCATTACCAAGGAACGAAAGTACCTGATATTTTAATTGACGTGCGCGAGCTCTAGTAATTGGTCCAGTATGTATAGAAGCAGGGGCTGTGGGTGTAACAATGGTATTGATGTCCTCATCATCCTCGCCTTCTTGAAATGAAGTCGTCCTCGACGGAAGCTCATCTTCCTCACCCAAATAAGGCTTCAGATCTGCAATGTTAAAAGTGGGACTAACCCCAAAATCTGCAGGCAGCTCAAGTTTATATGCATTATCATTTATTTTCTCTAACACCTTAAAAAGACCATCAGCACGTGGCATTAGCTTTGATTTGCGCAAATCAGGAAATCTATCCTTACGCAAATGTAACCAAACAAGATCTCCAGGTGCAAACACAACATGTTTTCTACCCTTATCTCCAGCAAGTTTATATTTAGCATTCATACGCTCAATGTTCTCCTTAGTTAACTCATGCATTTTTAAGATCAATTCAGCACGTTGTTTAGCATCAAAATTAACCTTCTCCGAAGATGGAAGAGGCAACAAATCAATTGGTGCACGAGGAAGGAAACCATACACAATTTCAAAAGGACACATCTTAGTAGTAGAATGCAATGAACGATTATAAGCAAATTCAATATGAGGCAAGCATTCTTCCCACATTTTCTTGTTATTCTTCAAAACAGCCCTAAGCATAGTAGACAATGTTCTATTGACTACTTCAGTTTGTCCATCAGTTTAGGGGTGACATGTAGTACTAAAAAGCAGTTTAGTCCCCAACTTAGCCCATAAACATCTCCAAAAGTGGCTAAGAAATTTAGTATCACGATCTGAAACAATAGTATTTGGCACACCATGCAAGCGTATAATTTCACGAAAGAACAAATCAGCAACATTAACAGCATCATCGCTTTTATGACATGGTATAAAGTGTGCCATTTTCGAGAACCTATCCACGACAACAAATATGCTATCCCTCCCCTTCTTTGTTCGAGGTAAACCTAAAACAAAGTCCATAGATATATCCTCCCAAGGAACACTAGGTACAGGCAAAGGCATATATAAACCATGAGGATTGAGTCGTGACTTAGCTTTTTGACATGTAGTGCAGCGAGCAACAAAGCGCTCAACATCCCGTCTCATCTTTGGCCAAAAGAAATGTGTAGCAAGTATATCCTCCGTCTTCTTCACGCCAAAGTGTCCCATTAATCCTCCTCCATGCGCCTCCTGCAACAACAAAAGACGAACGGAGCTAGCTGGAATGCATAGCTTGTTAGCACGAAACACAAATCCATCGTTAACGACGAACTTGTTCCATGTTCTCCCTTCCTTACAATTCTGCAATACATCTTTAAATTCAGCATCATGCACATATTGATCTTTGATGGTCTCCAAACCAAATATTTTAAAGTCAAGTTGTGAAAGCATAGTATAACGACGAGACAATGCATCAGCAATAACATTTTCTTTACCCTTCTTGTGTTTAATGACATAAGGGAAAGTCCCAATAAATTCAACCCATTTAGCATGTCTACGGTTTAGTTTTGCTTGACTTTTAATGTGTTTCAAAGATTCATGATCAGAATGTATAACAAATTCTTTGGGCCATAAATAATGTTGCTATGTTTCTAAGGTCCGAACAAGAGCATATAATTCTTTATCATAAGTAGAATAGTTCAGACTAGGCCCACTCAATTTTTCAGAAAAGTATGCAACAGGTTTGCCATCTTGTAATAAAACACCTCCTAATCCAATTCCACTAGCATCACATTCAAGCTCAAAAGTCTTATTAAAATCAGGAAGTTGGAGTAAAGGAGCATGTGTCAACTTATCTTTCAATACCGTGAAGGCTTCTTCCTGTGAGGTACCCCAAACAAAAGGCACATCCTTCTTTGTAAGCTCATTGAGAGGTGCAGCAATGGTGCTGAAATCTCTCACAAAACGCCTATAGAAACCAGCGAGTCCAATAAAACTCCTCACTTGAGTGACCGTTTTGGGCTGTGGCCAACTCTCAATAGCTTCAATCTTGGCTTTATCAACTTCAATTCCCTGTGGAGTAACAACATAGCCAAGAAAAGATACTCGGTCGGTGCAAAAGGTGCACTTCCCAAGGTTACCAAACAAACGTGCATCACGTAAAGCAATAAAAACAGCACGTAAATGTTCCAAATGTTCCTCCAAAGATCTGCTATAAATCAGTATATCATCAAAATAGACTACCACAAATCGTCCAATGAAAGCACGTAAAACTTCGTTCATTAATCTCATGAAAGTACTAGGTGCATTAGTTAACCCAAAAGGCATGACTAACCACTCATATAATCCAAACTTTGTTTTAAATGCTGTTTTCCATTCATCCCCCAATTTCATACGAATTTGATGGTATCCACTACGCAAATCAACTTTGGAGAATATTGTAGAGCCACACAATTCATCAAGCATATCATCTAGTCTAGGAATAGGATGACGATAACGAATAGTAATATTATTAATGCCTCTACAATCAACACACATACGCGATGTACCATCCTTTTTCGGCACTAGAATAATAGGAACAGCACAAGGACTAAGGGATTCGCGTATATAACCTTTGTCGAGCAACTCCTGTACTTGACGCATAATCTCCTTCGTCTCCTCTGGATTGGTACGGTATGGCGCACGGTTTGGCAACGAAGCACCGGGAATTAAGTCAATCTGATGCTCAATCCCGCGAATAGGTGGTAATCCCGGTGGCACGTCTTGTGGAAAGACGTCAGCGAACTCCTGCAAAATGTTAGTGACCGCAGGAGGCAAAGAGGAAGGCACGTCCTCGAATGAAAATAACGCTTCTTTGCACACAAAAGCATAGCAAACAGAATTGCTGAAATCTAGATCATCAATATCAGATTTGGTGGCAAGTAAGCATGCACTTTTCAATTTAATTTCAGAAGCAACACTAGATGGTTTATTATTAGGCTTCATTTGTTGCTCAAATTCTTTTGCCACAATCTGATTTTCACTCTTATTTTTCTCCTGTTTTGCTTTACTAGCTCTATTAATATCATCTTTCAAAATAGAATCAGGAGTCATAGGAAGCAAAGTAATATGTTTATCCTTATGAACAAGAGTATACTGATTGTTTCTACCATGGTGTACAGAATTTTTATCAAATTGCCATGGTCTACCAAGTAATTATGAACATGCTTGCATGGGTACCACATCACAATCAACATAATCAGCATATGTAGAGATACTAAAATGCACACGAACAGTACGTGTTACCTTAACCTTGCCGCTGTTGTTGAACCATTGGATATAGTAAGGATGTGGATGTGGTCTTGTGGTGAGAGATAGCATCTCCACCATCTCCATGCTCGCCAAGTTGTTGCAGCTCCCTCCATCTATGATGACGCGAACAGAACGTTCTTTCACAACTCCCTTTGTATGGAACAAATTATGCCTCTGATTTTGCTCAGCTTGTGTGACCTGCACACTCAAAACACGTTGAGCAACTAAACATTCATACCTGTCAGCGTCTTCAGGAGCCATGTATTGCGTCTCATGATCAGAATCATCTCCACCGTGTTCTTCACTTGTAATAAGAGCCAAAGTCTCCTCATCATAATCACTAGCGGACTCATACCCACCATCCTCAGTAGCAATCATAACACGCGGAGATTGGCATTCTCTCGCATAATGACCTCTTCCCTTACAACGACGACAAATAATATCATGTGTGTGCCCTGTTGATGCCATAGATGAAGAAGAGCTCTGGGAAGGCCCAGAAGGTGTACTCTTGGCAGATGGTGGTGGTGGTGCCTGTTTTCTTGTATCTCGGTTGGAATTGGCGGCTGAAGTCAGTGGTGCCGCAGTAGGACGTGTGGGAGTAGAGGAGGCACGCGGT
Source organism: Thinopyrum elongatum (assembly GCA_011799875.1). NCBI lineage: Eukaryota > Viridiplantae > Streptophyta > Magnoliopsida > Poales > Poaceae > Thinopyrum > Thinopyrum elongatum. The sequence continues at coordinate 252,795,640 of CM022300.1, read as the reverse complement.
GTCCATGATGAAGATCGACCTGCAGAAAAATTAGTTCGCGCCAATGCCTGTCGATCCTGCACTTCACGTTCAGCTTTACAAGCAAGATGGAATAAACGAGTGATATTATTATACTCCTTATACTCTAGAATGGTCTGAATCTCTCTATTTAATCCACCCATGAAACGTGCAAGCATAGCTTCATTCTCCTCAACAATACCACATCTAATCATGCCAGTTTGTAATTCCTGATAATATTCTTCTACAGAATTTTTTCCTTGTCTTAAGCGCTGCAATTTTTGAAGTAATTCACGTTGATAATATGGTGGAACCCAACGAGTACGCATAGCAGTTTTCAAAGCAGCCCACGTAGCTGGAATAGGATATAATCTACAATGTTCAGACCACCATACACATGCAAAACTAGTGAAAGCACAAACAGCAGAAGCAACAGGTCGTTCCTCGGGATATTGTAAACATGTAAAACGTTGTTCAGTTTCTAACTCCCAAGTAAGATATATATCAGGAACATATCTACCCTCGAATGGTGGAATATTCAATTTTAATTTAGGAAGATGGTCATGATCTCGTACCTGAAGTGGTGGTGCAGACCTACCATTGCGATTATTTGCATGTGGACGACCTGGTGCTGGTGGTTGCACGTAGTTATGATTTTGATCAACCTCATCCTCATAATCGCCCGCGTAATCATCCTCCTCCTCGGCACCAGCAGCAGCAGGAGCAGGAGCCAAAGAAGCATCAACAGTAGGTACAGCAGCACCAGAAGTTTGGCCATCCTCAAGAGGAACACGCTTCGCTCGTCCGAACTGATTTGGAAGGGGGCGTTGTTGTTGTCGTTGTAGAGGTGCGACAGGTGCAGCCGATGGTGGTTGGGGAAGACGCGTGAGCAATTCATTAAACTTGTTATCCAGCTTTGTCTCGAACGACTTCTCCATGCCATCTATCTTCTCCATGGCCTCTTCAAATCTGTTTAGCACATCTCCCACCTGGCCACTCATCATTTGCTGAAATTTATCATGCAACTCCTTGTTCGTCATGTTCTCCCAGTCAATCTCGTCGGCTTGTGATCCTGCCATGGTTAGCAGCAATAGAAACACACAAGAATATGATCCTACAGACTACTAGAAAGTGGTGGTGGTGTGGTGTGGTGTCACAAATCCGTCAAGCAAATCTCAAATTCTTACCAGTTCTTACCCAGCAGCAGGTGGTGATCGGCAACCTTTGTAGTCAAAACTCTCAGAGCTTGGACAGAGCGATTGCTAGGTGGTGTCAAACACACGATGTAGATGTATGTGGAGCTGGGAAGGCTTATGATATGGTAGCAAAAAGGGTCAGCAATAATCAATTTAGAGATGCAATGTTGAATAAACTCTCAACGACGGTACTGTGCTGGTCCTAGGCTAGACCGTGCTAGAGACGCGAGCCTAGAACACTAACAAAAATCACGGCGCTGCACGTAAACAAGGGAGGAGCACACTCTGAATTTTTTTTTCTTTTTTTTTTTGCACTTTTTTTTGCTCTTTTTTTTTTTTGCTCCGCAACAATTTTTTTTTGAAAAAGTCTACAAATGGTCTAAAAACTGGCTAGCCAGAATTTTCCGGACTTAGTTTTTTTTTTCAAACTGGAACTATTTTTCTTCTGCGGGTAGCACGAAAATTGGCGAATCCGACTTGTTCACGACTCGTAGTATAGCGTGATCTGGAACTCTAAAATAAAGGAATAAATACTGGACTCGGACTAGGACTGGTGGCAGAGATGAATCTGGTGGAACTCGGGCTGGTGATGGTATATGACGGTAGTATATGTGGGCTCGGATTGGTGGTGGTATATGGACTCGGATCGGTGGTGGTATATGGACTCGGATCGGTGGTGGTATATGGACTCAGAGAAATAGCAGATAAGCTGTGGTGGTATACGGTAGGGGCGATGATGATGGTGCGGCGGCGGCGTGATAACTTGTGAACAGAACTCGAAACTCTAAAGAACTAGACGCTAAGACCAGCAACTTGACACGACGATGCAACCGCAAATTCAACAAAGCAAAAACCCTAAAAAGATTATGCAAAGGCTCAGATTGGTTCGGATATGATGAACTAACCCTAAAAAAAAAAATTTGGCTTTTTCCTGGACTGTAGGTATGAAGAACAGACTCGATCTAAACTACGAAAAACTGTAAATCTCACCGAGCAACCTGGGAATCTGATACCACTTGATAGAGGCGAGGGTGTCCCGATCTTTCGATGAGATGATAGCTATCATTTTTGGTGGAGTAGACTTTGACGATCCGACTACGAACGTGCGAGGACGTCGCGCCTTAGCAATCGCTAAACCAACTCCGAGAGGTTATTGACCACGCCGGAGCACAATCAACCTGACCACGTGGGTCTATCTCCTGCAAGCAAACGAAGAACAAGCAAGAAACTAAGATTTGCAATCTGGATATTGCGAATATAAGATGAAAGCTTTATTGATCAAGGTGGGGTTCTGTGACGTCTTGGTCTGGTCGTTGAACACAAACGAAGTACGTGAAGTTGCAGCTATGGCAAACTTTTAATCTAAACAAAACCCAAAGTCTAAACGGTGCCCTAAGGGCTGTATATATGGAGGAAGAGGAGGGGATTTCGTGGCCCTTGAAGGAGGGGTCCGAAACCAACCCTATCTCTTGTTTCCCCACACATACGGACTCTAAAAACAGCCTATACTCAAGTATTTCGAAATTACATGGGCCTGGCCCAATAATAAGGTGACGCAGCACCTATAATAGCCTCTGGACGAAATTTATGAAGTGGCATCTTGTATATTTCGTCCAAGGCTTCCTGCACTCCTTATGGTGGCTTCAAAGTCCTGAAATCATCACTTGTAACTCCGTTCTTGTTCCCCTTGCGCATGCCATCATCTCCATGCTTGAACTTGCTCCAAGGTTCCTCTTTCTTGTCCAAGCTAGGCCCTTCATTTGTAAGCAAAACAAATGTATCCAATTTAGGCAGCATCATATTCTCATGAACATTAGAATCATTACCAAGAAACGAAAGTACCTGATAATTTAATTGGCATGCGCGAGCTCTAGTAATTGGTCCAGTATGTATAGCAGCAGGGGCTGTGGGTGTAACAATGGTATTGATGTCCTCATCACCTTCCGCTGTCCACAACCTCTCATCCATCAAATTCCACCACGTGCTACCCACCGTTCATTGTCATAATCATAGCTGACGCCGTTCATATCTTCGCTTGATCCAATCTGCATCTTATCTAGTTTGTTTTGGAAAGAGAGAAAAAAAAGTCAAAAAAAAGAGAGAAAAAAAGTGAGATAAAAAAAAGCACAAAATTCGGATCTATCTAGACTCACTCTCGTACCTGAATTCGGATTCGAATCTGTTTTGCGCACTATTCAGTAAAACAGGCGTATCTTCCTCACACGAAGTCTGTTTTGGCTCAGTGAGTACTCAAATTAAAGCTAGCGACGAGCCGCATCTAAATAGTTGCAGAAGCTAGTTCAATATTTGACACCTCAAAATCGGCTTCTAAATAGGACTTTTTGCCCTCCGAAGTTCATGAACACAGCTTGTTCTTGTTTTTAGGCCAGTTTTAGAATTTTTTGACTCCTCATATCAACTCGGAATTGAGTGATTATTTTTGCGTTTGAAAGCTTGAGTCAGTGCCATTCTTGAGAAAAAATTACCAGAAAATTGGCAAAAACTTTTCCAGAGAAAGTTGTTGGTATATCCTGCTTGGCAGTTATTTCACATCATTATCTTTACTGCTATTGTGGTATTCACTTATATCTTGCTGTCCAGAGCTACTTCATATCCTTTATTGATGCTAGTTGTGCAATGCCGTGACCTCATTAGTGTTCTAGGCTCGCGTCTCTAGTCCGGTGTAGCCTAGGACCAGCACAGTACCGTCGTTGAGCGTTTATTCAACATTGCATCTCTGAATTGATTATTGATAATCTTTTGCTACCAAATATTTAAGCCTTCCAAGCTCCACATATTTCTACCCCGTGTATACGTACGTTCCCCTGGCAATCGCTTTACTCAATCTTCGGAGTTATTTGACACCGCTGGTTGCCTGTCACCACCTGCTGCATTGTAAGAACTTGTACGATATTGATATTTGCTACACTGTGAGCGTTTACCACCACATCCTAGTAGCTCATAGGAACATTATTCTTGGATTTTGTTTCTTGTTTTCTACTAACTATGGCAGGTTCCGGAGTTGTTAGTTCTTGGGCTTCATCGATCGTGGGAGATTTGCCATCACCTAAGAAAATACAACAAGCGCCACAAGAGGAGCAATTACATCAGAATGCACATAATCAGGTTAAAGTTTCCATGCCACCATTTACTGGTCATTTTAGGCCTGATTTATATATTGAATGGGAGTACGAAATAAATGCTATATTTGCTTTCCATAATTTTGATGAGCGTGGAAAATTTCAAGCTGCGGTTAGTACTTTTAGTAGCTTTGCTTTAGTTTGGTGGAGTGAATATTGTCGGTTAAACCCTGATCTTATACCTACTACTTGGGATGATTTAAAACTTGTCATGAGAGATAGATTTGTTGATGTTTATTATACTCGTGGCATGATTAAAAAATTACAACATTTAAAACAAGGCACTAACACGATAACTGTCGGGGACGAATCCGCGATCACCTATGGGACCCAGGGAAGGACCCCTTTATGTTCGGCAGGGAGAGACGGTCGCACGAAGAGCAAATCTAGCGAAGAACACGACAGTGCATGAGAGAGATTTACCCAGGTTTGGGCCGCACGGATGCGTAAAACCCTACTCCTGCTTTTTGGTTTATTATCTGTATGATTGTTCTAGCTCCAGGAGCGCTACAGTACCGAGTAGCTGCGTACAATACTGGAGTTCTCCCTTTCCCAGTTCCTCTCCTTTTTCACGTTGCCTACGGGCCTCCTTTTATACGCACAAAGGGGTCACCAACAGGTGGCAAACAGTAAAGGTAGAGGTGGAAAGTTGCTACAGTAAGGCCACTATTACCAGGATGACATGTCCTACCTACCACTGACGGCAGGGGACAAGGGCATTAAATGCCCATGCCTTTGCTGTCCACATACATGTACCCGGACGTCTTGGACGTGGGAAAAGCCTATCCCACCTGCTGCTGCACCACTATCTACAGTGCACCGCCGTCTACACAGTGCCCTGCCACGCACGCTTGGAAGGACCCAGAGCGCCACGCTGGCAGAGGCACCGGAGCAGCACAGTAGCAAAGTGGTACAGTAACGCTTGCCGCGGCAAGACCTTGCCACACCTGACAGCTTGGCGCAACCCATAGTTTGCCGCGCAAGGTAACTTGCCGGGGCAAGTACCTTGCCGCAGCCGCTATCTTGCCGCAGCCAATACCTTGCCGCAGCCAATGACTTGCCGGGGCAAGTACCTTGCCGCGGCAAGTACTCTGCTTCAGCAATGCCCAGGCTGGGCCTCAGCTGTCCCTCCCGGCAAGCTCCTCTTGCCGGGGCCTTAACTCTTGCTTTGTATACTTTGTTCTTGAATGGCTTAATAATCTTGAGCTTCTCTCTGGCTGTCCTCCTGCAAGCCTGGCCGCGGGATGCTACTACTGCCCGTGCACAAGTACGGGGTACTAGGGTACCCCTATTCTAGTACACCGACAGGAGCCCCCGGGCCTGGGCCACACAATGTGCCGGGCGTTGTTGGGCCAAGCCCAAACAGTGCACGGGCACGCGTGGCTGGGATAAGCCGAAACGTCCCTATGCTGTTTAACTGCACGCTCTCCCACACGTCGCGCGTTGAATGCGGAGCGTGGGAAGCGTGCGCAGCCATCTCGAATGACGAAGGGGCGGATGGTTCCGCATCTTTCCCCATAAAAGGAGGGACCTGCAGAAGCACTCACACACCCCTCTCACCATTCTCGATCTCCAAATCTCCGCCTTCTTCTTCCTCCGCTCTAAAACAAAGCGGTTTCCCAATCCTCCGCCACCGCGTGCGTCTGCATCTCCCTCGGTCCTCAGCTCCGCCCTCGCCATGCCTCCCAAAGGAGAAAAGGGGAAGACGGGGAAGTCCTCAAGGACGGAGACCCAGGCGCAGTTGAAGAGGCAGAAGTACGCGCTCTTCACTCCGACGCTCACGGGGGCGGATCTGAAGGCCAAGTTCCAAGGCATGTGGGCCGCGAGGACCAAGGCGCATCCGGCCACCCGCGTTCGCCCAGCCACCGACGAGAGCGAAGTGAGCAAGTACCCCTTCTTCGCTTGCTACTTTTGGTGCGGGCTCTGCCCACCGTACTCGGATTTCTTTAGCGACGTCATGTACACCTTCAACCTCCGTCTGCTGGATCTCACACCGAATGCCGTATCCACCATGGCAATATTTGTGCATCTGTGCGAGAACTTCGTCGGCGTCGCACCCAACACTGCGCTATTCAGGCATTACTTCACTCCCCGTGCTGAAAAGGGGGAGCCTCTCACTGTTGGCGTCTCGTTCGTTCCAAGATTGGGCGCCAAGGAGCATTATCTGAAGGGGGATCTCCGCCCAAGATGGGGAGAAATCCGGTCTGAATGGTGTTGGATCATTGACGACGAGCCGCCACCATACTGTGCGCTTCGCAAGACCCCAGCAGCGCGTGGCACAGACTGGAGCGATCTGGATCCCCAGGACAAAAAGCTGGAGATTGCCGCTACCAGGATCATACGACTCAGGGAGGCCGGGCTCACCATAGGGATGGTTGGCGCAGACTTCCTCCGCCGCCGCATTGCTCCTCTGCAGCAGAGAGGAAGGCCGGCCTCTGATTGGAAGAACCCAGCCGATATCATGCGGCTGCGCCCTGGACTGATCAACAACTTCACAGTTCTGCAGCACGACTTTTTCATGCGAGAACTGTTCAAGCAAGAGACAGATCCAGAGAAGCGCGACAAGGCGTTCACGCTGCCGAAGCACATCGTGCCCCTTTGCAACAACTCCGCATTGAGTGCAATCATCGCTATGATGCCGTTCTACAATGCGCACAGCGTTGAAGCAACTTGGGACGTGCCGCTCGAAGAAGACGTGCGGCGATTCTTTGACTCCACGGTCGAAAAGCAGGTCCGGGAGGAGGAGTGGCTCATCCGCAACACCACTGAGCAAGAAATAGAATTCATTGCTCGAAGAGTGGAGGAGGACAGGCTCGCCAGGGAAGCTGGCGATTTTGGTTATACTTTGGGGGAGCTCGACGAGGCACAAAAGGAGAGCCTTGCCGAGCAGGGGATGCTTGCCAGGAAGGGCGAGCTCGCCGCACCCGGCAAGGATGTCGGGCCAAGCCAGCCTGCCATCGAGTCAGGCAGCTCGGAGGATGAGGGCTCCTCTTCCGAGGAGGGCACCGAAAGCCCACCGCAGTCAGAGTCCCCAGCCCCTCTGAGGAGGAAACGCCTTCGCAAGCTTGGCAAAGTGGCTGAGCGGCAAGAAGTTCAACAACCGCCGGAGCGCCGTTCGACGCGCTCGCCCGCGGCAAGGGCTGGTGCTGCGGGAGTGTCTCACGCGGCCCCAGCAACTGGAGCAGGGTCATCAAAGACCGCTGCTACTACCCCCGCCAAGCGGCCAAGGAGCCCAGCTCCCCCTCCTCCCCCTCCTCACACGGAGGCGGACTTTGATTTTTCCGCTCTTAGCGAAGAGGACGACGAGGAAGAGTAAGTTCCCTTGCCGCGACCCTCAATCTTTGTAAGGTTTTGTTTCTGTCCTCACTTGTCGCGCTCCGGCCTTGCTTCCGCAGGGAGGAAACCTTGGCGGAGAGGACAAGGAAGAGAGCTAAGGTCTCGACAAGCAAGACCGTGGTGGTCGTCGAAGATGAGCCCACGGCAACCACCGGGAGAGCGTCTGAGACCATCCCGACCAGCTCGGAGCCCAGCCCTCGTTGCAGCCCCCAGCGTAAGTATTTCAACTACCTTTCGCTGGCGGTCACTGAGGAACAAGCATTTTGTTACTGACATCTTTGGGCGTGTAGGAGAGGAGCAGCAAGTGGAGCCATCTGAAGGTGCTCCAGAAGTACCACCCCCCTCGACCACACCGCCAAGGAGAAGATCTCCGGTAAGGGCTCCCACTAGCGAGCCGAGCCACGAAGAGGAGCCGGCAAGCGCCGAAGTGCCAAGCACCAGCGCTGGCGACCCCACCCCAATGACAAACATTGACGGGGGAGGGGAGCCCACCGCTCCTGAGCTCAACACGGGTAAACCCACATGCTGCAAAACTCTTTCTGCTTTCTTTCTTTTGTCTTCTTGAATTTCTTCCTGAAGCTCTTTTTGCCTTACTTCTCGGGTTGGCAGAGCCCTCCTCGGTGGAGCCAATGAACATTGACTCTTCTGCCGAGGAGAACACCACAGGGGCCGTCGACGACGAGGCCGCCAAGGTCACCGCTGCCAAGGCCGACAAGCTGGCAGCCGACAAGCTTGCCGACGAAGAAACTGCCAATGCTGCCGAAGAGGCCAGCAAGGCCGCCGAGGATAATACCGCCAAGGCACCCACCGATGAAGCCGCCAAGGCTGCTGAAGCTGAGGCCGCCCAGAAGGCTGCTGAGGAGGCCGGCGAGGGAGCCGGTGGTCGTACTGACGGCCCTGAGGCCACAGGAGCGCCAGGCGCTACTCCGTCCAAGGGTCCTTCAACCACTGACGAGGCGGCAGCGCCCAACTCGCCTCCGCCAAGCAAATACATCCGGGTCGGCGAGAACGTCTACGTCAGCCTCCCCTGGACGGTGGGCTCCAAAGCGCCAACCGAGAAGGATGTTGTGGACGAGGAGATCCTTGCCGCTGCCGGGCTCCAGCTTGTGGATGCGCCAGGCGCCAGCGGTAGCAGCACGTCTGAAGAGGAGCAACTGCTTCAAAAGCTGCTGAATCTTCATCGCGCCCGACGGGAGAAGCTAGCTTCCAGGGAGGCGCTCATCGAGAAGGCCGAAGCTGACATGTTGAGGCGCGCGGAGATCTTGGTGGACGTCCGCGCGCGATCTCTTAATGCGTTAGAGGCCAAGCGGGCACAGCTGGCCGAAGAACGGCAGGCCCTCCTCCTGATGAAGCAAGACATTGAACAAAAACAGGAGGAGACCGCCAAGGAGTTGTCTGCTCAGGCTGGTGATCTGAACCAGCGGAAAGTGGACCTTGATGCCCACGAAGAAGAACTTGCCGAGCGCAAGAGGAAACTTGCCGAAACCCTCCGACAAAAAGACGAGGAGGTGGCAAGACTTGTCGCAGAGCGGACCCAGGGGCAGGCACAAAAACACCAGAAGGAAATCGAAGCCTTGGCCCAAGAGTACGCCAGCAAGTTGGTGGAGGCCACCAACGCTGTCGCTGCTGCAGAAGTGAACAGAAAGGAAACGGAGGGGAAAGTGGCAAGACTAGAGGCCGCCCTCAAGGCAAACGGTGACAAGCTCTCAATGCTTGAAAGTGAGAGGGCAAAGGTGACCCACACTTTGGCGGAGATGCAAGTTACCATAGCCAAGAAGAACAATCTGCTTGCCGCCGCCAACAACTCCAGAGCAGACCTGAAGCTGAAGCTGACCACACTGAAGGAGACGCTCGACACCACTAGAAAGCGCGAAGGGCTTCTAATGACAGAGCTCCAGAAGGAAAAGGGTCTGCTTCAAGACGCTATTGCAACCCACAAGAAGTTCAGGGATAACGTGGGGATCTTCACAGACAGGCTTGCCAGCGCCGCCGAGGACATCGACAAGGAGCTGACTGCCCTGAAGGTGCCGGACTTCGGGTACTCCACCGACAAGAACACGCAAACTAGCGTCAAGCTAGCCGAGTTCTTTGACGGAGTAGTAGAAGCACTCCAACAGCTCCAAGTCAATCACAAGGCTCAACTGGCCGACGAGTCACGCAGGCTTTGCCGGGGAGTTCTCCGGAGGTTGTTGGTGAAGATAGCATACAGAAACCCGGGCGTCGACTTCAGCAACATCTTCAAAAGCTTGCCGAAGGGATACGACCCCGCGCCACTAGAGGCCCTTGTCGCGCCCATCGTGGAGAGGGTGGACCAAATCCAGAGAGTCAAAGGCGAGCACCGCAATTAGAGAGCCCATTCTTCTCCCTCCTTGCCGCCGCTAGACATGTTAAAGAACAATTTGTTTAAGCCGCGGCAACTTATCTTGTAATATAACATGCAATATTTTGAAGTTAATGCATGTCATCTCCCTTGAGCAATTTCTTTCTTTGTGTGTACTTGCCCTACGCTTATAGGGAACTTGCCGGTGCGCGCACCATCGCCGCGAGCGCTGGGTGCGGGACTCCAGCAGCCTGCTGGCGGTGCCGCTGCCGGCAAGCAACCTTGTCGCGCTCAATGCAGCCACTTAGGTTGTTGAGCGGACTCGAAACAAGGTAAGGGCGCGACCGATTACGCTTAGGTTCCGTCGCGCATAGGTTTTCCATACAAAGAGTAGTATCGTTCAAGGAAAATAACCTTGAAAATAAAAAAGAATTTGGTTATTCAAACTTTGGCACTTAGCTTTGTCGCTGATCTCTCCGCGGCAAGGTCTTGTCACTGCTTGCCGCTGCCTTCTTCCCGGCAAGGCAAAGTTTCTTTGAACGACGCCTGGTCCATATCATTATCCCATCCCCCCCGGCAAACTTGTGCGCGAGGGAAGCTTCTGTCTTTTTGAGAAAAAGAAAGAAGAGAAAATAAAGATATAGGAGCTTGGCGGCTCGTTAATGCTTACCGGGGAGGCTGTACTGCACAGTATGTCAGATAATCATGCAAAATAAAAGTAAACATGAAATCGTCAAAAACTGTGAAATACAAAAGCTTTATTTATGCACAGGGTCTGCGCCTGGCTTTGTACAAAGGATTACATGCAACAGCGGCAAGACTTGTACAAAAGGTGGTTGCCGGGGAAGGGCCCGGCAACCGCGCCTTATGGAAAAAACTTACGGAGATGCTCAATGTTCCAGGAATTGATCATTGGAATGCCATCCCCGGTCTCCAGGCAGACAGCGCCGGGCCTGGTGACTCGTTTCACCCGATAAGGGCCTTCCCACTTCGGCGTCAACTTGTTTGAATTCTTGGCCGACTGAACGCGCCGAAGAACAAGGTCGCCTTCCTCGAGACTTCTGGCATTAACTTTGCGGCTATGGTAGCGACGCAAAGCTTGCTGGTAGCGAGCAGCTCTCACCGCAGCCTGAAGACGATCCTCCTCGAGGAGCACAGCGTCATCTTGCCGCAGTTGCTCTTGCTCAAGCTCATCGTAAGCGAGCACTCGAGGTGACCCGTATACGTGTTCCGTGGGGAGAACTGCCTCTGCTCCATAAACTAGAGCAAAAGGCGTCTGGCCAGTAGCTCGATTTGGCGTCGTCCTGATCGACCAAAGAACCACTGGCAGCTCCTCGATCCAGTTTTTGCCGCACTTGCGCAGCCTGTCGAAAGTTCTCGTCTTGAGCCCACGCAGCACTTCAGCATTTGCCCTTTCAGCTTGACCGTTGCTTCGGGGGTGAGCAACAGAAGCGAAACAGACCTTGGCGCCAAGGTCTTCGACATACTGCATGAAGGCGTGGCTCGTGAACTGGGTACCGTTGTCGGTGATGATCCTGTTAGGAACACCAAAGCGACAAACAATTCCCTTGAAGAACTTGATGGCTGATTGTGCTGTCACCTTCCTCACTGCTTCCACTTCTGGCCACTTCGTAAACTTGTCGATGGCCACATACAAGTACTCGAAGCCCCCGATGGCACGGGGAAAGGGGCCGAGGATGTCGAGCCCCCAGACCGAAAATGGCCAGGAGAGAGGGATTGTCTGGAGAGCTTGAGCTGGCTGATGAATCTGCTTGGAATGAAACTGGCACGCTTCACACTTGGTTACTAGTGCAGTTGCATCCTGGAGGGCGGTGGGCCAAAAGAAACCTTGCCGGAAAGCCTTTCCAGCAAGGGCTCTTGACCCTATGTGGTGACCACATATGCCTCCATGAATCTCCGCCAACAGCTCCTGTCCTTCTTCCCGGGGAATACACTTCAATTTCACACCGTTTGGTCTTTTTCTGCACAGCATGTCATCGACAAATTGATACATATTGGACCGTCGGGCTACTTTCTCCGCTTCTTCCTGCTCTTCGGGAAGTTCTCCTGTCTGAAGGAAACGGACGATCTGCTGCGCCCACGCTGGAGCCTGTGGCTCGACAACAAGGACTAAAGGCATTTCTTCTGCTGCGGGAACATCAGGCCCTACGGCAAGAGCTCGTCGCTCTACCAGAGCCGGCCGTTCCCCGACGAGCTTGGCGGGAACAGCCGCTTCAACGACAAGAGCCTGGGGCCCAGCTGGAGCGTGCTGTCCTTCAACAAGCTTGTCGGGAGTGGTTGCTTCAATGACGGAAGCCCAAGGCCTCGTCGGAGCATCTTGCTCCTCAACGCTTCGATCAGGAGCGCCTGCTTCAACGACAAGGACCCGAAGTCTTGTCGGAGCAAGTTGCCCCTCGGCCTCTTGCCTAGGAGCACCCGCTTCAACGACAAGAGCGTGAGGCCTTGTCGGAGCAAGTTGCCCCTCTGCATCTTTGGCACTGGCTTTGGCAGCCTTCTTGCCGGCGGCTTCGGGGAGCTCTGCCGGGAAGTAGTCGCCAGAAGCCAACTTCCTCTTCCTGCCTTGCCCTACTGATGGCGTCACGGATGGCTGAGTTAGTTGGAGCACAAAAGTGCCTGGTTCCACAGGCAATTTGAGTGTGGCGCGCTTTGACAAACCATCGGCAATGTCATTTTTAGCACGTGGGACGTGCTCCATTTGTAGGCCGTCAAAGCGTTCCTCCAACTTCCTCACCTCATCTACATAAGCTTCCATCAATGGGCATTGGTAGTTCTTGTTCACTTTCCTGACGACAAGCTGCGAATCTCCCCTGACAATAAGCTTCTTGATCCCAAGGTCTGCCGCGATCCTGAGACCGGCAAGCAACCCCTCATATTCTGCAGTATTGTTCGTCGCCTGTTCCTTGGGAAAGTGCAGTTGGACCACGTACTTGAGGTGCTCTCCGGTGGGTGCGACAAGCAGTACGCCAGCACCGGCGCCTTGCAGTGAAAAGGCACCATCAAAGTACATAAGCCACTCTTTGCTTGTCTCCTTGCCGGGGAGAGTCGTCTCTGGGATTTCTTCGTCTGGCGTTGGTGTCCATTCTGCGACAAACTCTGCCAAAACTCGGCTCTGTATGGTTGATGTACTCTCAAACTTGAGACCAAAGCTCGACAACTCCAACGCCCACTCGACAATCCTGCCCGTCGCTTCTGGATTTTGCAAAATCCTTTTCAGCGGGAAGCGAGTGACGACGGTAACTTCATGTGCTTGAAAGTAATGGCGCAGCTTTCTCGAGGCCATGAGAAGGCCGAAAAGCAGCTTCTGCACACCAGAATACCTTGACCTAGCTCCCTGCAGAAGAGAGCTCACAAAGTAGACCGGGCGCTGCACCATTTTCTTCTTTTGTATCACTTCGCCTGACTGCGCAGACGAATCCTTGTCGGCAGCAAAACTTGTTGCCCCCAGCTTGTCGCTGGTCGTGCTTGCCGCAGTTACTGCCTCCTCATCCACCTCTCTCTCCGCTACCAGCGCAGCACTAACCACTTGATTGGTTGCCGCTAGATACAGCAACAACTTCTCTTGTGGTTTAGGCGCGACAAGTATTGGGGGAGAGGAGAGGTATCTCTTCAAGTGTTGCAGCGCTGCCTCCGCCTCCGGAGTCCATTTCAATGGACCTGCCTTTTTTAAGATTTTGAAAAATGGCAGGGCGCGCTCAGCTGACTTGGAGATAAACCTACTGAGGGCAGCAACACAGCCGGCAAGTCGTCGTACATCCTTGACGCGCTTCGGTGCTTCAATTTGCTCAATGGCTTTGATCTTGTCAGGATTGGCTTCAATTCCACGTTGAGACACAAAGAACCCGAGAAGCTTGCCGGAGGGAACTCCAAACACGCACTTCTCGGGGTTGAGCTTCAGGTTGATCTTGCGCAGATTTACAAAAGTTTCTTCTAGATCTTGAACCAAAGTAGCCCTGTCTTTGCTTTTGACCACTATATCATCCATATAGGCTTCCACATTTCTGTGCAGCTGAGGCTCAAAAGCAATCTGGACGGCTCTTGCAAATGTCGAACCAGCATTTTTCAAACCAAATGGCATACGTACGAAACAGTATGTGCCACAGGGTGTGATAAATGCGGTCTTTTCCTCATCTTCCTCAGCCATGAAGATTTGGTGATACCCTGAATATGCGTCAAGAAATGAAAGCAAATCACATCCTGCCGTGGAGTCAACAATCTGGTCTATGCGGGGCAAAGGAAATGGGTCTTTGGGACAAGCTTTATTGACATCAGTGAAATCAATACAAAGCCTCCATTTTCCATTCGCTTTGCGCACGACAACAGGATTGGCCAACCACGTAGGATGGAGCACTCCTCTGACGAGGCCTGCTGCTTCCAACTTCTTGATTTCTTCCGCAATAAACTCTTGCCGCTCCACAGCTTGCTTTCTGGCTTTCTGTTTGACGGGCCTCGCGTGGGGACAAACGGCAAGGTGGTGCTCAATTACTTTCCTGGGAACACCGGGGATGTCGGACGGTTGCCATGCAAATACGTCGACATTCGCCCGCAGGAAAGCAACGAGCACGTTTTCCTATTTGTTGTCAAGTGTGGCACTGATGGTGAAGGAACCACCAGTGCCATCCTCCTTGGCGGGCACCTTCTTTGTCGCCGGCGGAGCGGCTTTGTTCTTCTTACACTTGGCGGTGGAGCTCTCTGGTGCGTCCTCGACGGCAGCGCAGCACTCCGAAGAGGTGCGCTTGCCGGAGTGGGCACAGGAGCTCTTGCCGGACTTCCTCTTGTTCTCCCGCCCGAGAGCTTCAGCGGCAAGTGCCTTGGCGGTAGTTGCGGCAGCTGCTTCCCGGTAAATCTTGTCTGCGCAAATAAGCGCATCCTTCTTGTCGCAGGGAACTGTGATAACACCTACTGGACCTGGCATCTTCAACACGTTGTAGGCATAATGAGAGGCTGCCATGAACTTGGCGAGCGCTGGACGGCCAAGTATCCCATTATAAGGCAATGGAATATTGGCAACATCAAAGGTGACCTTCTCGGTCCGGTAGTTCAGCTCGCCGCCAAATGTCACTGGCAGCGTGATCTTCCCTTTCGGCTTGCTCCTTCCTGGATTGACTCCTTGGAAAGTACCAGTTTCCTCAAGCTCGCCGTCAGAGATTTGAAGTTTCCGGAGCACAGCGGGCGAAATCAGATTCAAGCCGGCCCCACCGTCAACTAACATCTTCGTGACCTTGAGGTTGCGGATCGTTGGTGAAACCAACATCGGCAAGCACCTGACCGCCGTTGTGCGGTCAGGGTGGTCCTCAATGTCAAAGACGATAGGCGTGTCAGACCACTTCAGAAGCTTTCTGGCGTCAACAGATGGTTCCGCCGCATTGATCTCTCGCGCCCACTGTTTAAGTTGGCGGTGAGAAGAATGCAACGAAGCACCACCGTCAACACACAAGACTCCTGCGGCTTTCTGAGATTCGTGCTCACTGGATTCTTCATCATCTAGATCATCATCATCATCATCTTTGTCGCGGCCACGAGGAGGCCTGTCTCTCTGCTGCTGCTTGGCCTTGCCGCGACGCCCTCCTCGGGCAGTGCGCTTCTTGCCGGACCCGCCAGCACCTTCTGGGGCCTTCTCCTTGTCGCGCCTCTCATACTCAGCTTTCTCCTGTTCGACATGCTGCTCGACTCATCGACAGTTCTGGAGATCGTGTCCCTTGGTGCGGTGGATCTTGCAATATTGCTTGTCGGAGCCGTCCTGCTTGTCGGCAGCCGCCAAGGCCTGACAGTTGGCGCACGCGGCAATCTCCTTGCCGGAGCCCTCGACTTTGGCCTTGTCGGTGCTGCCGCTGCCGCTGGACTGCTCGACGGCAAGCACAACTTTGCCCTTTTTCTTCCTATTGTTCCGCCGCCGGCCCTTCTTTGCCGGGGCGGTACCTTCGCTGTCAGAGCTCCCCCCTGCGCCAACACCTTCACCGGGAAGTTTCCTTCCCTCTTCAGCGCGTGCACACTTGTCGGCGAGAGCATATAGCTGGCCAATGTCTCTGACCTTGGTCATCGCCATTTCCTCCCGCATCTTGCGGTTACGCACGTTCTGATGGAACGCGCTAATAACCGCAGCGGGGTGAACATCTGGGATGTTGTACTGTACGCGGCTGAACCTTTGAATGTATTTGCGCAGGGGCTCTCCTTCCTTCTGGGGGATGAGATGAAGATCACTCTCCTGGCCATGAGGTTGATGACCGCCAGTAAAGGCACCAACAAACTGATGGCACAGGTCCGCCCATGAAGAGATGGAGTTCTCCGGCAAGTGCATGAGCCATGAGACGACGTTGCGCTTTAACACGAGCGGGAAGTAGTTAGCAAGAATCTTGTCGTCTCGTCCCCCGGCAGCTTGCACCGCAATGGTGTAAATGCTGAGGAACTCCGACGGGTGTGTCTTGCCATCATACTTCTCCGGCACGTCAGGCTTGAAAGCCTTGCGATTGGGCCACTGGACCTGCCGCAGCTCACGGGTGAACGCTGGACAACTTACCGCGTACGGCAAGTCGCCAGGATCCCCTGGCGCATGCATGTCATCAGCGGGCCCTGCGTGTCTATCGGACTGACGATGCGCTTCTCTCCTTCGCTCGATAGTGGTACGAGCGTCTTCTCCTCTGCGTTCCTGAAGAACGAGGCGCTGGTCACGACGAGCTCGCGGGTCAGACGACGCCGTGGAATCATCGCCACGAGCGTCGTTTCGACGTGTCGGCGACCGAGGCCGTCTGGGTGGGGAGTGTACGGTTGTTGCCCCCTCGCCGTTCTTGTTGGTGACAGCATTGTCACCAGTTCTCTTGTCGGCCGCGTGCACCGGGTCGGCATCAGCGAAGCTGAGAAGGCTCTGAATGGTTGCCCTCCACTCGTCAAGCTTATCTGCTGGTGGAGGGAAGTTCAGGAGCAGCTGCGCACGCGCCAACGCTTCTGCTGGTGAGGGAGGTATCGAGTGGCGTGAGGACTGTGGGATGCTCTTACTCCTAACAGTGTTAGAAGGAGCATCTCCACGCCCAGGCGACCGCACCTCGACCCCGCCAACGTGTTGTTGCGTATGGTGACCCCGCGCATCTCGAGATCGATGCGCAAGTTCATTATCCAGGGCGCGCCTGGCACCTAGGGCGTCAGGACGCTGCCTGTCACGGGCTTCTTGTGAAGGCCACGGCGTCTGAACCAGCGCAGGCGTTCCAGAATGCGCAGCACCGTTTCTGGAACTTGCAGGGCCAGCAGCAGCGAGCAGCGCTGCGTTCCCAGGCCCAGCAGCGCCAAGATTGGCGTTGCTGGCCCAGTTTTGAACAGGTGGAGGTAATAGGAGCTCTCGCTCTCCAGTCCCCCCAGCAGCCGCAATCACGTCGGCACCCTCCTGCATGGGAGCAGGCGGGTTGGACGTGGACGCACCGATGGCTGAAGTCTTCTTTTTTGGAGCCATAAGACGGAGGATGGCCCAAAAACTAACGCGCAAATCGCTAGATTAGGTTCACACAACCTCCATGGCCCCTACCTGGCGCGCCAAAGATGTCGGGGACGAATCCGCGATCACCTATGGGACCCAGGGAAGGACCCCTTTATGTTCGGCAGGGAGAGACGGTCGCACGAAGAGCAAATCTAGCGAAGAACACGACAGTGCACGAGAGAGATTTACCCAGGTTCGGACCGCACGGATGCGTAAAACCCTACTCCTGCTTTTTGGTTTATTATCTGTATGATTGTTCTAGCTCCAGGAGCGCTACAGTACCGAGTAGCTGCGTACAATACTGGAGTTCTCCCTTTCCCAGTTCCTCTCCTTTTTCACGTTGCCTACGGGCCTCCTTTTATACGCACAAAGGGGTCACCAACAGGTGGCAAACAGTAAAGGTAGAGGTGGAAAGTTGCTACAGTAAGGCCACTATTACCAGGATGACATGTCCTACCTACCACTGACGGCAGGGGACAAGGGCATTAAATGCCCATGCCTTTGCTGTCCACATACATGTACCCGGACGTCTTGGACGTGGGAAAAGCCTATCCCACCTGCTGCTGCACCGCTATCTACAGTGCACCGCCGTCTACACAGTGCCCTGCCACGCACGCTTGGAAGGACCCAGAGCGCCACGCTGGCAGAGGCACCGGAGCAGCACAGTAGCACAGTGGTACAGTAACGCTTGCCGCGGCAAGACCTTGCCGCACCTGACAGCTTGGCACAACCCATAGTTTGCCGCGCAAGGTAACTTGCCGGGGCAAGTACCTTGCCGCAGCCGCTATCTTGCCGCAGCCAATACCTTGCCGCAGCCAATGACTTGCCGGGGCAAGTACCTTGCCGCGGCAAGTACTCTGCTTCAGCAATGCCCAGGCTGGGCCTCAGCTGTCCCTCCCGGCAAGCTCCTCTTGCCGGGGCCGTAACTCTTGCTTTGTATACTTTGTTCTTGAATGGCTTAATAATCTTGAGCTTCTCTCTGGCTGTCCTCCCGCAAGCCTGGCCGCGGGATGCTACTACTGCCCGTGCACAAGTACGGGGTACTAGGGTACCCCTATTCTAGTACACCGACAATAACAAAATACTATGATGATTTACAAACTACATTATTGCACTCATTTTTAGAAGAAAATGAAGAAGATTTTATGGATAGATTTTGGGGAGGATTAAACTGTGATATTCAAGAGATTCTAATTCATGAAGAGTGTTATCCTATGGACCATTTGTTTCGTCTTGCTTGCAAAGCTGAACAGGAAATAAAGCGACGTGTTGGCCACAAGGAGAACAAGCGCACGGTGCACATTCCAAGTGTTGATATAGATGTTTCTTCAACTACTAGGTGTACTATGACAACCACATCCGTTGTTGCGAGGACTACATCATCTCCATCATGTGACACATCACCTCCAAGAGTGCCTACATCGTCTAAGTTGATCATAAGAGGTAATGACAAAGGTACAGATTTACAACTTTCACATGAGAATGATGCATGCCTAGTTAACTTGAATACATCATGTGTTGTGTTACCTATTGATTTGAGCACACCAGCTATTTTAGAGAATTGTGTTACTGTCATGAATGCGTCAAGTGATCAAAGAGTTGAAGTATCAATAATTTTGAGTGCACCCAATGAATTAACTGTTGATGCAAAAGAAACAATGTTTAATCATTTTGATATGACCTCTAATCTTGGTGATGATTTTGTGTCAAATGACTTATTGCATGTTTGCTTATTTAAGCATGTTGTAGCATGTAAATTTGATGCAAGTAAGGTTTATTCACCAATGTTGGGATGGTTTAATGATGAACATTGCCAATCCTTTGATATGAATAAGAGCTTCACTTATATGTGCAAATTGAGTTGCAATATTTTCATGTCTTCTAATACTTGTGATAATATTTTGGCTTTACATTTTATGAACTATGAAAGTTACTCATGTATACATGTGTCATATGTGCAAAAATCAAGGGAAGTAAAAATGGATGACATATACATATACAACATGTACACCTTGTCTCTTTTGTTAGCCACATTTCAGATTAAGCAACGCCGAGGACGGCTTTGTTTTCAAGAAGGGGAGGATAATGAGGACATGACTACCTTGGATATGACCAAAAATATTGCATACATGTATATTTGTGAGGTGATTTCTAATGCAAACTATGCAATAATTTATTTATGTCATCCAAGACAAAAATACTTCACAAACTTTTGTGCCATGTCTAATTGCAGGTGTATGGGACATTTGTACAATCCACATATGAACATAACGGAAAAGGAGAAGTTTATGTGCTGTTCAAAAAGTCCTTTCACGTCACTTTGGGCCAAGAGAAGATAGAGTCCAAGTCTCTCACGTTCTGGATTCAGATTCGGACTGCACAGACATACCTGATTCAAAACGCCAAGAACTATTTCATACGGACTCCAAATTGGGTAATTTATTTTTTTGTTGGAAAGAAGATTTCGTGCTCTTTCTAACCCAATTGGTTCATCCGGAGCGTTGAGTTGTCGTTGAAACAATCTGACGCTGTAGCAGAATCTGAGTCAAACTACAAGTCCAAAGGTGTTGCATCACCTCCACTTGGGCCCATTGGCCTTGTACGACCTAGGGTTAGTTTTAGGCTGCCTTGGGACGTCCTCCCACCTCCTTGGCCGCCACCCCTTGCTCCTATATAAGTAGATCCATCTAGTAGCTTTTTGCTTGGGATTTGTTTAGTTAAAAGTTAGCCATTGCAACTTCGTGTACTTCGTTTGTGTCCAACGACCAGACCAAGACCGCTTTCGGATTCCCACCTTTATCAATACTTCATCTATATTCGCAATATTCAGATTGCATTATCATATTCTTGCTTGTTCTTCGATTGCGTGCAGGAATAGACCTTCGTGGTCAGGCTGATCGTGCTTTCAGCATCGTCAGTAACCTCGGGAGATTGGTTTAGCGATTGCTAAGGCGCAACGTCGTGCACGTTTGTAGTCGGATCGTCAAAGTCGACTCCACCAAATCGATAGCTATCATCTCATCGAAAGATCGGGACACCCTCTGCCTCTATCAACATTCAACATCACTGAAGGCTCAATATCCGCCTTCTGCTTCTGCAGTTTCCCAGATGAGATTCATCTGTCTATTTACCGTGTATGATGCTACTTTTCCAAAGGTTTTCGATGTTGCATGTGAAACTTGGTGCTGTTGTGTAATGGAGTAGCTAGCTATATCCCTCTTTGGTGTAACTGAGTGCTGAAGCTATCTGATGTAATTCGATTATGAAATCCTGGTTGCCGTTATACGGATATGAAATATATAGTGTGTTTTATAAGAAATGCCAATTTGATTACTAGATGGATTATCAAATAATAGGCTAATTACCCTGCTTATTGGGGTTTTCTATTGCAGACGGTTACTCAGACAACACCGTGGGTGATGAACTCAAAGAACCCACACGGTTTCTAGAAAGTAGGCGTGTTGGATCAACTAACAATCGCACACGGCTTCCGACAGAGAACTGTTTGCGTTAGGCCACCTTGCACAAACGTTTCCACACAAAAAACTGTGTGTGATATACATACGAACGGAAACGTTTTTCTGAGATTCACTGTGTGGGATATACATACAAACGGAAACGATTAGGCTTTGATGCCTCGCCCGATCGCACACGAGCTCATTTTGCCCCCGCCGGTGTGGCCGGAGGGCCTATCCCCGACGGTTTGTGGATCATGTGGGAAGGACCCCCCTATCGCACACACCCACTAGGCGACGGTTTAAAACTCCGTCGCGGAAAGGGGGTAAAAATCGTTTGTATAGCACGTCTCTGCACCAGTGTTGGTGAAGTAGACGCGCAGTCTGCTGACCAGGTTCATGCCAATGAAACCCCTACCTGGCGCGCCAAAGATGTCGGTGCGAATCGACTATCTATGGGGTGTTCTAGCCCCTTTGTGGTTCGGTGAGGGGATTGATAAAAACGCAAAGAGCAGGTACAACAGAAAGCACAAGGATTTTACCCAGGTTTGGGCCACCTTTGAGGTGTAACACCCTACTCCTGCTTTTGGTGTATTGGGAATGTGGAGCACAAATACACAGAGTGCTCTCCCCCGGCAAGGTGCTAGGAGAAGGTAGCTACACAAGCAAATGTGTGTGGGGTTTGAATGGGTTCGAACCCTTGTAAAGGTTGCCCTGGCCCTCCTTTTATAGCTCAAGGGGTTACCATAGAGGCAAGAGGTAATTACACAATGATTAGGTAGCATACAGTGCTATCATACCTAACTCTGCTAGTTAGGACAAAAAGCATTTAGTGTATCGCTAGGTGTAATGCGAAGGAGAAGCCCCGGCAAGGATGCACCACCGCTTGCCCAGCTAACTCCTATTAGCTTGACATGCCATTTGGATGGGTGTCAATAAAGGTAATCTTCTCTCCAGCGTGCCGACACATGTCGGCGAACTCCACCTCGCTGGCTGCGGGCTTGACACCACACCGATCAACAACCAGCTGGCTGGTGAGGTGGAGCGCTGGTAGTTGGCGGGGGTCTGCTAGCCATGAGGTTTGCCGGGCCTTTGCCTTGCCGGCTTGATCTTGCCGGCAAAGGTTGCTTGCAGTGTTCTGTTTTGATGCTTGTCGTGTTCTATTCCTTGGTCTTCTTGATGCGCTCGATGATCTTTCAAGGAACCGTTTCTTTGATCCAAGAACCTTCACGAAGACTTTGGTCTAGCGGGGAAGCTACCACTTGTCTATGCATAGGTCAGGGTATTACACACCCATGTTTAATACACCTACAGGAAACTTTGGGACTTGCTTTGGAGGGGGGCAGGTGAGGGAGTCCTGGATTAAGGGGTCCTCGGGCCGCCGGCCCGTTGCTTATGGGCCGGACTGATGGGCTACTATGGAGCCAAGCTAGGGCGTGGACCCGTGACCGGATAGGAGATCTTCGGAGTCGTGGTGTGCCCTCCAAGTCAAGATTTAGCGTGATCTTTCCTTTATTGTAACTGACCGTATGTAACCCTAACCCTACTGGTGTCTATATAAACCAGAGGGTTTTAGTCTTTAGGGCTAGAGCAACATCCAATCCCTCATCAAGCTAGGGTTTAGCTCGCCTGATCTCGGGGTAGGTTGACTCTGTAATCATATCATACACATCAAATACAATCAAGCAGGACGTAGGGTTTTACCTCCTAGAGAGGGTCCGAACCTGGGTAAACACAGTGTTCTTCGTCCCTTGTTCCCCATTGATCCTAGATCCACAGCTCGGGACCCCCTACCCGAGATCCGCCAGTTTTGACACCAACATTGGTGCTTTCATTGAGAGTTTCGCTGTTGGGTCACCGAAGGATCGATTGATCGCCTGATCATCGGAGATGGCATCAACTCCGGGGACCTTTTTGTCCCCGGCCAGCTCTTCGTGTTCGGCAGCATCGTGCTGCACGCCAACCCAACTGGTCATCTAGACCAAATCAACAATTTCGCCCCCGAGAACCGGATTAGATTTGGCAACCTGGAGTACATCACGGACGCTCAAGGTGATCTGGTCTTTGCCGGATTCGAGGCCTCACCCGATACCCCTATGGGTCCCCTAGTGCCTGCTCTGGAGCTTTATCCTGATCCGATCTATGGATCGACCTCAACCCCTCAGCCGGCCTCGAGCTCGGACGGCTCCACCCTGTCCGGAGGCCAGGAATCCCCTTCAACCACGCCAGCGATACCGGCCAAAGACCCAACTTCAAGCCTCTGCGCAGAAGCGGCAGACACCAGGAGTCACTCTCAGTCGAACCCTCTCCTCACGAGACAAATCTGGCCTTAAGCCCCAGTGACGGGTCGACGTTCGGAAATCAGAAATCATCCCTGGCCGAACTCCCCCTCACCCACTTGGCTTCGAGACCCAATACGGAGATAGCATCCGAATACTAGGTTCCATCCTCAGTCTCTCATGCCTATCCGGCCATGATCCCGACCCCGGGCCTTGAGGTCAACTCGGCCCTGGAAGACCAGGATTCAATCCGGGCCTGGATCACCCCTCGCCCGACCATAACGGAGACCGGTCCTAAGCGGCCGCCACATACTAGTTTCGGCAAGCCTCGCCCTGTTAAACGAGGTGCTCGACCAAATCCGGATGATGGCTATTTGAGATGACTTGCCCTCGGCCTGGGATCAGCAGCCCCTCGAGGTGAATTGAAGGGAATTTTCCGACCCACCCACCACCCACCTAGTAGCCACAGTCGAGGACTTAACCAACATGTTGGATTACACCTCCAAAAACGGTGATTCCATGGACGAAGACAGTGGAGCCATGGCCAATGCCGGCGCCGCTGCCCCGTCACAGGCCGCTAGACGGCCACGTCCACTTACGACGTCTACATGGTGGACACTCCGAAAGACGGTGACGGCACCCCCAGCAAGGATAATGGCAGGCCCAGTGATGAGCCGCCAAAATGCCACAAACAACACCGCCGATCCAAGGCACGTCGGAGCCATGCAAGCAACATGGACACCGAAGAGAACGACACTTTGGACAATGCTGACAACCTTGGTGACCCCAGTGCCGACGAACAACCAGAAGACGACCATGAGGAGCATGAGGACCCGCTCAATCTTGAAGACCTCAATGACTCCGAAGACAGTAACTACCTCCCCCTTTACGAAGAGGAGGTCAGTTTGGGTGACAAAGATTTCATCATCCCCAAAGACCCGCTGGATCAAGAGCAGTTCAAACGGCAGCTCATTGCCACTGCGCGTAGACTGAAGGAACAACGGCAAAAAATAAAAGCCGAACAGGACACCCTCAATGACAGATGGACTAAGGTCCTGACTGTCGAAGAGGAGTACAGCCATGAACGACAGACCAAGAGCTACCCAAAGCGAAAACTACTACCGCAATTCGACGATGAGGCCATAGAGCAGGCACCTCCAAGGCACACTCAGGCAGAACAGCCGGACCGCCCCCCTCAAGGACGGGACAAGACAGCTGATAAAGCCGAACAGCCTCCCGCCCCACCTCGCTGTCAAGGCAAGGAGCCATTATGGCCAGTTTATGAGTACGACCTACACCGCGACCTGGATGCTCGGGTAAGTCTGACGAGGTCCAATTATGGACCCGAAGGAAATCCTCCGGTTAGATGGGACGAATACCAAGCTTGGCTAGACCGAAATGACAGAGCTCGAGAGCTGCAACGAGCCCGGATGATAGACGATCTACGGCGCGACGTACCCAAGTCAGGGGCGCCGCTCATCTGCTGTGCTTCACAGATAGGGTGATGCAGCACCAATTCCCGGAATGACTTATGTCAATATCGAGCCATACGACAGGACAACAGATCCGGCCATATGGATTGAAGATTTCCTGCTACACATTCATATGGCACGAGGAGACGACCTCCACGCCATCAAGTACCTACCAGTAAAGCTCAAGGGTCCAACCAGACACTGGTTAAATAGCCTCCCCGAAGACTCCATAGGATGTTGGGAGGAGCTCAAGGATGCCTTCCGAGCTAACTTTCAGGGCACTTATGTCCGGCCCCCGGACGCTGATGACCTGAGCCACGTAATCCAACAGCCCGGCGAGTCAGCCCGACAATTTTGGAATCGGTTTTTGACCAAGAAAAACTAGATTGTTGACTGTCCGGATGCCGAAGCTATAGCCGCCTTTAAGCATAGTATTCGAGATGAATTGCTAGCACGTCAGCTCGGCCAGGACAAGCCGGGGACGATGGCAGCGCTTACTTCCCTGATGACCCGCCTCCGCGCCGAAGAGGATAGTTGGCTGGCTCGTAGAAGCACCAACCCAGAAGCCCCCGGCACCTCTGAAGTCTGGGACAGGAATGGAAAGCCACGATGCAACAAGAACAAGCGTCGCCACAATGACAGAGAAGTCGATGAGACGGCAGTAAATGCCGGATTCCATAATCCGAAGTCCGAGTCACGGAAAAAGCCTTCTAAAGGCAACCAGGACGGACCAACCAAGTTGGATGCAATCCTAGACAGGCCCTGCCAGATCCATGGCACCCCTGAGAAGCCCGCTAACCACACCAACCATAACTGTCATGTCATAAAACAGGCCGGCAAGCTCACAGTCGTGGACTCCGGCAAAAGCCCTTGAAGCGAGGACGATGAGGAGCCCCACAGGCCAAACAGTGGAGGCCAAAAACCCTTCCCTCCTGAGGTCAAGATGGTGAACATGATCTATGCCTCCCATATACCAAGAAAGGATAGGAAGCACGCGCTGTGAGATGTTTACACCGTCGAGCCCGTAGCACCAAAGTTTAACCCATGGTCGGCTTGCCTGATCACCTTTGACTGCAGGGACCACCTGACCAGTATCCTTCATGGAGGATTAGCGGCCCTGGTACACGACCCCATTGTTGATGGGTACCACCTCACGAGAGCCCTGATGGACGGAGGAAGTAGCCTCAATCTGATTTATGCAGACACAGTGAGGAAAATGGGGATTGATCCGTCAAGGATAAACCCAGTAACACCACCTTCAAGGGGGTTGTTCTGGGTGTAGAGGCCTGCTGCTCAGGCACGGTGACTCTGGAAGTGGTATTCAGCTCGCCAGACAACTTCTGCAGCGAAGACTTGATCTTTGATATTGCCCTTTCCGCAGTGGCTACCATGCCCTCCTGGGCCGAATGGTGTTTGCCAAATTCAACGCCGTCCCGCATTACGCATAGCTCAAACTGAAGACGCCTGGTCCTCCGAGCGTCATAACGATCAGTGGCAACATGGAGTGCTCGCTCCGGACCGAGGAACATACCGCGGCCCTGGCCGTCGAAGACCAAGCCGTCACCAACGGGCCTAGGTATGAGCCCATCGTAAAGGCCAGTGATACAACTAAATGGGCTCGAGCCCGGTCCCCGTCATGGGAGCCCGCCTACGTTCCTCGCAAATAGGGCCATGCGCCCCATGGCACGCCCAACATAGTCGTGCTCTACGTGCCTCGTCAGCACAACTTCGTGCTCAAGATACCATGGGTAGTCGTGAGGCCTATATCAAACAACAGCACCATGTGTTCGGCTTAACCGAACTATGGGATTACCGCGTCCTCGGACGACAACAGATATGACTCCGGACTCGCCCAACATCAAGCTGCGATGATAGGGCCACCTCTCAGGGTTTCTATTCAAGGCCCCCCTCGCCGCCATGCATTTTGCTACACAAACGCCCCCTTACCCAGTAGAAGCAAAGGCGCAGAAGTGCAGCAGGGCACAGTCGAGGCTTCGACCCACGCATCAAGGCCCTGGGTAAACCTCTCTCTATAAAATTTTCTTTTCTTACTCATCATAAATGCCTCTGCAGTTCGCATTGTACGGATAGACATTCAGAGCTTATGGTAACTAAAAACACCTTTTACGGTGTTCGGGCATCCGTATTGTCTAGCCCTTTTCTTTTTCTTTTCCCGCTCTTCGAACAGCTTGCCATGCACACATTGTGTAACAAATACAAATCAGTTAATTGACCAAGAGCTTGATCTGTTCATCAGCTCAACGTACCAAGTCCGGCACCGCCTTCCGCTGTGTGTTCAGCGTCTCGGATATTGCACTATATGCATCAGTTCCAAACTATGTCTTGAGTCAATAGTTGGGTTACCCGGCTCTTGTGCTTACCTTCTTACGTTCTGCACGTTTGGCTAAGAAGGTAAAGGGAGAACCCCTGTGATTGTACTTCTGGCTAGCCCAGCTAAGCACCTCACGGCAGAAAGCCGAAAACTGATCGTCATAGTAAGCGTGAACTAGTCGGCGATCCGATGACAAGTGTTAAACTAAAAATCGTTGGCGATTTATCCGTGTCATACGCAGGGTTCGTCCTAGTACAAACCATGAGATTACAAAGGCATGCCTCGGCTCCCCTGTACATCACAAAGCATTGGGGGCTAGTCATTAGCTCCCGCAGTCAAGCTCCTATGGCTAAGTGAAAGCAATAAAGCCGCATAGTCCGATTGCCTAGTCTCTCTCACGCACTACCACCTTCAGGCACCGAGACGTCGGCTAAGGGTAACAGTGCGGAGACGAAACACCCCTCGTATTATTCACTTGCGGGCTAAAGCCGACGACTGGTAACTTTCAGAATAAACAAACGGCCACACAGGAGTCAAAATAAAACAACCATAGTATAAAACATGCAAACGAGCCGCATTATAAAGCAAAAGGTCTAGTTGACAACTTAATACAATCAGTCAATGATTACATCCTTGGAACACTGGCCCTCTATCACCCGAGCACCATCCATAACTTGTGGGAAGTACAGTTCGGGGCGGCGATGCTCTTTTCCAGCTGGCGGGGGACCAGTGGACATATCCATTGGCTTGATCTCAGGCCAATGAACCATGGTCTTTGTCGGGGTACACAAACAGGGGTGTATGTTTCCCCCTGACTTGTTCCCGGACAGGCAAGCCTCCAGCACGACAACAGAAAATGAACGGCGCCAAGCGCCCAAGGCAAGGCCAAGCAGAAGATATGGCTCTTTGAGAAATCAAAGGGCGGATCAAGAAGACCAAGACAAACCAAAGAAGCAAGATATCACTAAGGAAAAACCTCCCTTGCCGAGCAGGCAAGCCTGGCAAGGTCGAGGTCACCCTGAAGAGAAGTCTCAAGACTCCCCCAGCAAGCTTGCCGGGGATGCAAAGGGCGGATCACCCCGCCAGGGCGCCACCGCTCCACCTCACAGCAACGCAAGTCACCTATCGGTGCGGTGTCGAGCCCCCAAGTGATTAAGTGGCTGTTATTTGGCACGTGGCAGCCATTTCTGAGGAAGATCACCCACAGACGACACCCGTCTAGAGGCGTGTCATGCGCACAGGCGAGAAGGTGGATGAATAGCACGGCAAGGCTTGCCGGGCTCCCACGCGATGTGACACTAAGCGGTGCATTTAATGCACCCTATCCTGTCTGTAGAGTTAGCTATGATAGCACTGTGGCTATCTAATCACTGGATAATGACTGTTTTGCCATTGTGGTAACCCCTTGACCTATAAAAGGAGGGTCGTGGCAACCTTAGAAAGGATTCAGACTGTCGGCGTACGACACCTATGGGATGCAAGGGACCCCTTTACGGTTTGGCAGGGAGAGAGGTATGCACAAAGAGCAGAACCGAAGATCAACGCTAGGTGATTTTTACCCAGGTTCGGGCCACTGATCAGCGTAAAACCCTACTCCTGCTTTAGTTTATTATCAGTGATTCGTCCCAGTTCTTGGAGCGCTTGCGGTGAACAGTATGTTCAAGCAGCAGCTACACATGCAGAATGGGCTGAGAGTCGTCCTCCCCTGTAGCAGTTGCCTTGGGCCTCCTTTTATATGATCAAAGGGGTCACCACAGTGGCGAACTGCTCATAAGTGAGGTGTAAAGTAGCTACATGGTTATCATACCTAACCACTGACGGTTTAGGACAAATGCATTTAATGCACCGTGAGGTGTCCGTTTAGGTGTCCCTACTTTCTTGGGGATGGAAAAAGGGGCCATCCCATCAGCACCGCTTAAGCTCGCCTCCACTAGTGCCTTGCCACGCATCCAGAGGTGGGGCCAGAATGCCAGGCCGGTCACTGTACTGGAGCGAGGGCACAGTGGCGGAACCCTGTCGGGTGCAAATCTTGCCGGGCTTGGAGGGCTACCCCGGCAAGACCTTGCCAGGAGCCGAGCCCTTGGTCTCCAATCCTCCTTATCTTCTGATCCTTGGCGTGGATGTCTCTTGATAACCTTGGATCGATCTTCTGCTGTTCCCCCGACAAGCCTTGCCACAGGTGTGGCTACAACTGCCCGTGCACAAGTATGGGGTACTAAAGGCCCAATATTTAGTACACCGACAGGAGCCCCCAGGCCTAGGCCACACACGTGTGCGAGGCGTTGTTGGGCTAGGCCGAAACAGTCCACGGGCACGCGTGGCAGGGGTTAACTGCTTGTAATCATTCCATTTACTGCGCTTCCGCACTACGCGCGTTGAATGCGCAACGTGGGAAGCGTGCGCCGAACGGCCATGGCCGCAGCGCGCTCGTATAAGGGTGTTCACATTGAGCAATAAAAGAGGCGGCCTCGCTCCTTCCCCATAAAAAGGAATCCGCAAAGGCGCTGCCCTTTTACCCCTTCTTCTTTCCAAGCTGAAATCCGCCATTACCTTCTCTCTCCCGAGCCCATAGCAGAACTTCTCCTCATTGGCTCATCACCTCCGCACCCGCTCCATCCTCGGCTTCCGCCTTCGCAACCACCATGCCGCCCAAGGCTAGCAAGAGCAAGGGCAAGGATACGAAAGCCGATGTCCCGGAGAGCGAGTTGGTGAAGATGCAGAAGAAGTACGTCGTCTTCGCTCCGACGCTCGATGCGGAAGCCTTGAGGAACCTGTACCAGTGCATGTGGGCGAGGGAGACGAAGGCTCAACCCGCGACTCGCGTGGCCCCAGGTTCTTCTTCCAAAGGCAGCCCTGATAGATATCCCTTCTTCGCCGCATATTTTTACTGTGGGCTCTGCCCTCCATTCTATAATTTCTTCAACGATATCATGTATGCATATGGCTTCCATCTCTTGGACTTCACGCCGAATGCCGTAACTTGCATGGCTATCTTCGCCCATCTTTGCGAAAACTTTGCCGAGGTAGTTCCCAACACTGCCCTCTTCCGCCATTACTTCATTCCTCGTGTCCAAAAAGGGGAAGCCCTTGTCGGTTCTATCGCCTGGATCCCAAGGGCATGGAACAAGGAGATATATCCGGACGGGGTTTACCGCGAGAAGTGGGAAGAATGGCGGTCTGAGTGGTGCTGGATTAAGGAAGCAGACCCCCATCCCTTCTATTCGCCCCGACGGCAGAAGGCGGTCCGCGACGAGGACTGGAGCGATCTTGATGCTCAAGATGATAGGCTCACAATCGCCACGACCAGGATCCTCCATTTGAAAGCCACCGGGCTCACAATAGAGATGATAGGCTCTGATTTTCTTCGCCGGTGCATCGCCCCTCTGCAGAATAAGGGGAGTCCAGCCTGGGAGTTCCGGAACGCGGCAGATATCATGAGGCTGTGCCCCGGACTGAACAACAACTTGATGATTATGCAGCTTGGCGCTCTCCGCAACCGGCTATTTCAGCGTGAAGACAAGCATAAATTGCCGGCAAGAATTGTTCCCTTGTGCAACAACTCCGCCCTGGGGTCGATCATTGCCGCAATGCCAATGTTTAATGCCCATGGCCTTGACGTGACCTGGGCCGAGCCATCTGCAGATGAGGCACCAAAGTTCTTCGACAACTTGTCAGAGAGGGCCGTCCGGGAAGAGACAAACCTCATCCGCGCCACCACTGACGAAGAAGTGGCGTATATTGCCACTAGAGTGGAAGAGGCGAATCTCGCCGCGGAGGCCGGCAACGTCGGCTTCACAGAATGGGAAACCAGCGACGCAGAAGTCGTACTGGAGGAGAAACCTGCCAGGGAGGATGAGGTTGCCGGGGAACAGAGCGGCGCAACCGCTGAGAGCTCATCAGGCGAGGACGTAGCCGAAGAGCAGCCGCAGGAGGAGCCCCCCGATCCAAAGAAGGCAAAGCGCGTCCTTCAAAAAGCTGCCTCTGGCGTCCCAGCAAGCCAAACCTCTTCGAGCAGCGAGGCTCCCGGCAAGGGGGCGGCCGGCAAGGCTGCACCACGGCAAGGGATTCGACAGCAACCCGCGCGGCGCACGAGACACACACCTGCGGCAACCACTGGGGCGGCAGGGGCGTCTCACACAGCAGCACCGGAAGCTGAGGCGGCAGAGCCACACCAACCCCCTGTGCCTGCCGCAGCCAAGCGACCTAGGACCCCTCCTCCGCCTCCCCATACGGACATTGCAACGAAGGTCGACTTCGACATCTCTGGCTTCAGCCCGAAACGAGAAGAGGAAGAGTAAGTATCATGTCACAATCTTTATCTCCCGAATTCCGGATTCAATTGATATCATCGCCTCACTTTGCCTTGTCTCTGAAGGGAGGCAGAAACTTTGGCGGAAAGGATGGCGAAGAGGGCGAAGACCTCCACGGGCGACGAGCCCCCGACAAGCTCTACGAGCGTGCCAGAAACTATCACCATCAGCCCGGAGCTTAGCCCTCGACGCAGCCCCCACCTCAGTCCCCAGCGTGAGTTCACTACTCGTTTTCCGCTGGCGGGTGCTAAGGTTTCTACCTTTGCCGCTTACACCTTTTGTGCTTGCAGGAGAAGAACGGCAACAAGGAGGGTCGTTGGAGGACGCCCCCGTCGTGCCGCCCTCGTCAACCACGCCATCCGCAAGCGCGTCTTCGGCAAGAGCTCCCACCGATGAGCCTACCTTGGAGGAGGAGGAGCCGGCGAACATGGGCACCGGCAACCTTTCCCCGGCAACCAATGTTGCCGGGAGGGATGAAACTACTCCTTATCAGCTCGACGCAGGTGACTGCTTGCTTCAGAGCACTTGTGATTCTTTCTTTTATCTTTCTGAACCTTGATCTTGACTTGATCTCGTTTCCCTCCTTCGTCCTTCAGAATTCCCTATGATGGAACATATGGACATCGACGTGGTCATCGAGGAGACCGCCAGAGATGCTGCCGCCGAAGCTGACAAGATCGCCGCTAGCGAGCCCACCAAAGATGCCACCGTCGAGACCAGCGAGGCTGCTGCCGAGGGGGCCGCCAAGAAACTTGCCGAGAGGGCCGGCGAGGAGACTGATGACCGTACTGACGGCATTCTTGCCGCAGGTGCGCCAGGCGCTGCACCGGCCACAGAGCCCCCAGCCACCGGTGAGACACTTGCCGAAGATCAACCATCGACATCCGAGGCTCCCTCATCGAGCAAGTATCTCAAGGTTGGCGACAACCTGTTCATCAACTTACCGGGGATGATAAGCATTGGAGCGCCTATCGAAGGGGAAACTTTTGATGAAGAAGTCATCACCACTGCCGGGCTCAAGATTGTCGATGAACCAAGCACCAACAGCGGCAAATCTGAAGAAGATCGGCTCCTCTGGGCCATGGGCGATAACTTCCGCAAGCTCCAAGCGCTCCACCGTGCTCGAAAAGAGAAGGTAGACGCCAGAGCTGCAGTTGTCAAAGCAGCCGAGGCGGATTTCCAGAAACACGTCGAGCAAATGCAGATCTGATACGCCGAGGCCTTTCAGGAGTTGACTGTCGGCCGGGAACAAGTGAGCCAAAGCTGGACGGAGCTCCACTTGAAGCAGTCTGATATGGAAAGGGCGCAAGAGGAAGCTGCACAAAAGGTTGCCGCTGAAGAAGCTCTCTTGACGCAGCGCCGCATTGGGCTTGATGCTCATGAAGAAGATCTTGCCGCGCGCGAGCAGGCACTTGCCGCCAAACTCCGCGGCCAAGGACAAAGAGATTGAAAAACTTGTCGCGCAGCGGACCCAGGAGCTGGAGCAGAAGCACAAAGAGGCGCTCGAAGCTGCAACTGTAGATCATGCCAGCAAGCTCAAGGAAGCCATCGATGCCGCAGAGGCCGCCAAGAACGAGCTGAGCGACAAGGTGAAGAAGCTGGAAGTGGATCTTGAGGAACACAGCAAGGAGCTCTCGACGCTCAAAAGTGAGAGGGAAAAAACTCTCCACAGCCTGGCGGAGATGCAAGTTGCTATGTCCGACAAGACCAAGCAGCTCTCTTCAGCCAACGATGCCATTGCCGATCTGAGGCTGAAGCTAACCACGCTGGAGAAGTCTCTCAAGGACGGCAGGGCCCGCGAGAAGGCCCTGAGCAAAGATCTCCAGGAAGAGAGGAACTTGCTCAAGAGTGCTGCCGCCACCCAAGTTGACTATGAGAAAGGCGTGAAATCTGGACAGATCGCCTTGTTGACACCGCGGAGAAGCTCACAGCACAACTATCAACCATGGGCCGGGAGGGCCTGCAAAACTTCAGGTATTCTTCTAAAGAAAGAATATCCCCGAGCGCCAGGTTGACCATGTTCTTTGAAAGCATCATTAATGCTCTAAAGCTGCTCCAGTCCAACCGAGCGACCCAACTGGCCAACGAATCCCGCAAACTTTGCCGGGCCATCCTCCACAAGGTGCTCATCAAGGTGGTACATAAGAACCCTGGCAACAACCTCACCAACGTGCTCGACCGCTTGCCGAAGGACGCAGATCTCCAGGCACTTGAGAAGCTCGTCGCACCCATCCTCGAGAAGGTGGATTCTATCAAGAGGGTCGAAGGCCAACGCAGTGACTAGCTGTCTCGCTTTTTCTTGTCGCCACCATTCCATGTCAAAGACAATTTAGTCTTAGGTTAGAACTGCGGCAACTATTGATGTAATATAACTTGCTATGACTGAGTATATGCATGCTATTCCCCTTGTTCGATTTCTTTCTGTATGATTACGCCCTACGCTTACTGGAAACTTGTCGGTGCGCAACCTGGCGCGCCAAAGATGTCGGCGTACGACACCTATGGGATCCGAGGGACCCCTTTACGGTTCGGCAGGGAGAGAGGTATGCACAAAGAGTAGAACCGAAGATCAACGCGAGGGGATTTTTACCCAGGTTCGGGCCGCTGATCAGCGTAAAACCCTACTCCTG
Source organism: Thinopyrum elongatum (assembly GCA_011799875.1). Lineage (NCBI taxonomy): Eukaryota > Viridiplantae > Streptophyta > Magnoliopsida > Poales > Poaceae > Thinopyrum > Thinopyrum elongatum. Next base: position 252,761,690 of record CM022300.1, on the reverse strand, counting down.
CTTTAGTTTATTATCAGTTATTCATCCCAGTTCTTGGAGCGCTTGCGATGAACAGTACGTTCAAGCAGCAGCTACGCAAGCAGAATGGGCTGAGAGTCATCCTCCCCTATAGCAGTTGCCTTGGGCCTCCTTTTATATGATCAAAGGGGTCACCACAGTGGCGAACTGCTCATAAACGAGGTGTAAAGTAGCTACATGGTTATCATACCTAGCCACTGACGGTTTAGAACAAATGTATTTAATGCACCGTGAGGTGTCCATTTAGGTGTCCCTACTTTCTTGGGGATGGCAAAAGGGGCCATCCCATCAGCACCGCTTAAGCTCGCCTCCACTAGTGCCTTGCCACGCATCTAGAGGTGGGGCCAGAATGCCAGGCCGGTCGCTGTACTGGAGCGGGGGCACAGTGGCGGAACCCTGTCGGGTGCAAATCTTGCCGGGCTTGGCGGGCTACCTTGGCAAGACCTTGCCTGGAGCCGAGCCCTTGGTCTCCAATCCTCCTTATCTTCTGATCCTTGGTGTGGATGTCTCTTGATAACCTTGGATCGATCTTCTGCTATTCCCCCGACAAGCCTTGCCGCAGGTGTGGCTACAACTGCCCGTGCACAAGTATGGGGGTACTAAAGGCCCAATATTTAGTACACCGACACAGACCCTTGTACACTCATACGCGCGTAGCTGCTCCCGTCCCGAGGCAACCTTGCCGGGCTCGAGCGCTGTGTCTCCACCATGGTCCTTTCATCAATCCACCAAAGCAGGTGTAGGGTTTTACGCCTCGCGGCGGCCCTAACCTGTGTAAAAATTGCCTGTGTCATCACTGTCATGCTGCTCTACGTTCTCCGCTCTTTGTGCGACGTGCCCTTCCCCCTTGCCGAACCACAAGGGGCCGATGGTCCCATAGGTGGCTGTGTTGAACCATGACATCTTTGGCGCGCCAGGTAGGGGGGAGCGCTTGTGCTTACCCGAGGGTGTAAGCAGTGCGTCATCTTCATCGTTGTCTTCTTCATTGACGGCTTCATCATCCATGACGCCCAAGAAAAAACACGGCATTGCGGATCAGGAAGGAAGCGACATCGCTCCTTCACCCGCCCTGCCCAGTTCCCATCATCTGTCTCCGCGGCGGCTGCCGCGGCGGTGGGAGCAAGGGGTGACGGCGGTGCGACATCCCCAAACGGTTCAGGCAGCATGGTCATCATGCGGGCCCCGTTTGGAAAAGGGGCAAGGCGACAAGGTACATGGTTCCTCTCTCCGCCACTTTCACTGGTCGACGATCGAGCTACACTAGGTTCAGCGTCATCGATGTCGATGGGCCCACGCGAAACTCAGTTCAACATTTACCCTCCTACGGGAAAATCCTGAGTAGAGCGCTGGTGCGAATCCGCTGATTGACGCCCCAGCAAGCAAGCTCCGCCAAGGCCTTCCATGTCAGCATGGCATTTGTGCCGACCGCCATAAGATCGTCAAAAGTATAAGGAGAAAGGGAGAGAAAAACCGGCCCCACCTTGCGCCATGTTTTGTCGCCCGCGAGAGATCTGTGGTCCCCTCCGGCCCTTGCCGGGGATCCGGAAACGACAAGCGAAATGCCAGCCTCCTAAAGCAGACGGACATAGAGAATAGCTGCTATCGGAGAATAAAAGAAGCGTGGACAAAAGCTAAGTTAATTTTCCCATTGAGTTTATCTCCTGATTTTGCATTTGCTTTCCCCTCGGTCATTCAATGTTTTTCGTATGGTTTAAGCCTTTCCGTGCAATGGCACCTTGTTGTATTTTTCTGCGCCCCCTCCTTGTTTCAAGCCAGCTCAACAAGGCGGGTGGCTGCATCAAAGACTCCTAAGGAAAAACCTGCCGGGACTTGCCCTCGCCAGTTGAATGCTAAGGACCCGCTCCTCGCAGCGATCGCGGCAGCATACTACCGGCAGGCAACCACAAGCGCACAAAAAAAACTAGCCATACAGACTTCAATGGATGCAACACAGGAGGGATAGCATGCATTTAAAATTAATTAAACATCATTTCAGCACGAGCAAGAGAAGTGTGGGATCTAAACACGAGGCATGCATGATGTTTTGATTACAGGGCAACACAGCAACATGGATGATTCGAGCCCAACTTGGTGGCCTTATGGGGCCGTGGGGATGGAGAGGACCCTGTCGGCAAAGGGACCAACATTCTTTTCAGCAGCAGCAACATCGCCGCCTGCCGGGAGCTTCCTGAAGCCATCAGCAAGGTTGAGTTCGGGATGGCGATAGGCGAGGTTGCTCAAGACCATGAAGAGGGCATTGCGGGCGAGCCTTCGAGACCCGCTTGCAAAGAGAGCACCTCTTCCTTCCTCATGGGTCTTCAGCCCTTCGATCAGCTCGTTGAAAAAGAGCCCTAACTTGACGCTCGGGACCTCATGCCTGTCAACCGAGAAGACTGGCCCCTCCATGCCCATTGTTGCAATCTGGGCAGTGAGGCGCTCGGTGATGTCGACCAGGCTCTTGATCCAAAGGTCGACCTGCTCGGATTGCTTCGCCAACTTGTCCTCTGCATCCTTTCGAAGGACTCTTGCGTTATCCAAATCCTTCATCAGTTGCTTCTCGTGGACCCCGCCAGATTCGACCGAGCTCTCTAGGGTGCCAAGCCTCGCCTTCATATCTTCAATGGTGCCATTGGCAGTCTCGAGGTTCTGGCTCTTGCAGGAGAGCTGCGATTGCACCTCTTTCAGAAGGGTCTCGACCTTCTGCGCTTCCTCCTTGAGAGCCACAGTTTCCTTGGTACTCCCGGCAAGCTCCTCTGTCAGTTTAGCCACCTATTGATCAAGATCGGCCTTGAGAATGGATGCCGCGGCAAGGTCATCAGCAACCTTCTTCAGCTAAGCGGCAGAGTCGGAGGAGAGCGCGTCAAGGGCCGCCTTGTGCTTGTCCTCCAGCTCCTTGGTTCGTTGTTGGACAAGAGCCTCCAGTTCCCCGTCTTTGCCGCGAAGGGTGGCCTCGAGGTTCTCCTCCCAAGAGGAAATGCCCTTCTCCCTGGCATCCAGAAGCGCAGTGCGTTCTGCCAGACGGGCCTCCCGGGCGGCGACGTCCTCTTTCGCCATGGAGATCGTCTCCTGTTGCCGCAAAAGAACCTGGAACTACTTGTCGTGCCAATCGCGCAACTCACTACCCTTGTCCCTCAGCTTCTGGTCCACGCAGTTGGCCGAGTTGCGCTACTCCTTGAGTGCCTGCCACTTCTGGTCGTACCAGTTCTACATTTCCTTAATGCCTGCCGCCACGGACTCCAGGAAGGACAGGTCCAAGACTTCATCAACAGAGCCATTGGTCTCTCTGACTTGTTGAGATAGTGGCGCCATGATACGCTGGATCTCCTCATCTAGTTCTGCGCTCATTGCTGCCAAAGAACCGGGGACTCCGAGACCAGGATGGGCCAGAACCAGCGCCAGTTGGCTTCAAGTTGGCTGCGGGGTCCCAGTCAAGGCGCCAAACGAGGAAGGAGGGCTCATGGTTCGAAGGGGGATTTTCTCTTCAACCAATGCCCCTGACCTTGACGCGCTGCCAGAGGCTTTCTTCGCTTCCTTCGGGGGCTCCTGAGCGCCCTCGGCGGCATGTTCCTGTCCCTCCACGGCGGTGATCTTGGCGGCCTCGTCAGCAGCATCTTTCTTGATACTGGCCACCTCCTCCAACAACTCGGGCTCCTCGGCCAATGAAACTGTGAGCAAAGGCAACAAGCAATTATGAGGAGGTAGAAGCATTGGAGGACCAAGGACTTGGAGCGAGATGATAAAGGAAAACAAATAAGTTACTAGGAGATGTTTGCCGTGGAAGGTCTTCAGTTTCCTCAGAAACATCAGTTGCCAGGGCATGAACACAGCCCCCTTCCCCGGTAACTATGGCGTCGACCTGGGCGGGGCCATCCGTAGGAGTCCTCGTCAGGGACCCCTCAGCTCAATCAGCAAGCAGAGTGGACCCCTCCTAGAAGGCCCCACCCCGGGCGGATTCTCCCTCCTCCCTAATTGGTGATGAGGGATGCTCTTCTGCACCATCTTTGGCGGGCGGAATCAATCACGTGCCTTCGCGCCGGGGGCTGGGCTGGGGGCTTGTGACTGGATCATTCGTGTTGCTCCTCGCCAAGCCCGTGCCTCCCGGGGACATCGGTGGCTCTGCACGCCTGAGCCGTTTGGCGCGGTGGACGAGGGTCTCCTCCTCCTCCTCTTCCCTATCAAAGGCAGCGAACAAGACTGAATCAGCAAGCCGACGAGCACGCAAAATTCAACAACAGGAGAAATTGTTATCCTTACTCTGAACCGATGAGCATGGAGCCCAACGCGAACCCCATGGGTGGCGGAGGCGCTCTGCTCCTCTTTAGAGTCGGGGCGGCGGTGCTTCCCGACACAGTCCCTACTGGGAGGTAGGGGGCTCTGACGAGGACGAGCTGCGCGAGGAGCTCAAGTCTGATTTGGAGCTGGACTCGACTCCCGTGACCGCCCGTCGCTTGGCGGGAGGGGTCTTGGCCCCGGAAAGGCGAGAAGAATGACGGCACGACGCGTCCACCCTGTCGCTCTTGGAGGCGGTGTTCTTCACCCTCTTGGCGGTGGGCACAGGAGCAGAAGCCACTGTTCCTCGGCTAGGCCATCGGCGAGGACGCTGCTCCAGGTCTGGTTCGGGAGCCTGCGGACCCGCTGTGAGCCAATCCTCCTTGTGTTGCTCCGCATCCCCGGCCTCGTCCTTTTCCTGGGCCTCTGTTGCCGTGGCATATAAGGCCTCTATCCCGGCAGGCTCAGCCCCGGCAAGGTCGTCCCCGGCAGCCCCCTCCATGGTATGCGCCTCGCCCCTGTCCTGGGAGGAGCCTTCGGCTTCGGCTTCCCCTTCCCCTTCTTCCTCTACTCTTCCGAGCTTCGGCTTTTCGGTGGCCTGGAGCGCTTTGCCCTCCTCAACCCACCTCTTTATAAACTCTGCCTCTACCTTGGAGGTGCTCTTGAACATGTTGTTCTCCACCCTGGTCGCCCTTTCCACCAAACTAGAGGTCCATTCAAGCTCTGCATCCAACTCGGGTAGTTGCCAATCACCCGCAATCCCATAAGCGTCGCAATCAGGCATCCACTTCAAAATCTGATCCAGGGCGGAGTTGACATTCAGCGGGACAACCCTTGCTAGCAATTTGAATGGTCCAAGGCTTCCTAACAATTGTTCGCATAGCCAAGCATGACCATAGACTGACAAGTTGTTGGTTAGGCCCCGGTATAGGCGCATCCTGTCCCCCGCATCTCCGTACCGCCAAGCAAACCTGTCCCTTTTCTGCAGTGGCGCAATGCGGCAACGGAGGAAATCGGATCCCACTTGTTCGATGGTTAACCCGGCAGCCTTCAGATAGGTGATCCTGTTCAATGCCGGGCGAAGCCTGTCGTTGGTAAGGCCAAATTCCCTCCAGTCGTAGCCGCGCACAATGCACTCCATCCGCGCCTGGCAAAACTCTGGGGCCTCCTCATCCTGGATCTAGCACCTGTCCGCCCGCCACTCCTCCCACCTACCGCGCTGCTGACCAGGAAGGTAATCCCAACTTTCCCTCACCACTCGAGGGATCCAGCTTATGTTCCCAGAATGGTGGGCCTTGTTCTCCACCAGTGGGATGAAGAAATGCCTGAACAGATCCACATTAGGGGCAAATCCAACGAAATTCTTGCACAAGTGAGCGAAAATTGCCATGCACACCATTGCATTTGGCGTGAAGTCTAAGAGGTGGAACCCATATACCACCATCATCGCCTCAAAGAAATCCGAAAAGGGAGGGCAGAGGCCGCAGAGGAAATATGCGCAGAAAAATCGGTATGAATCCAGCGGATCATTCTTTCCCTCCGACAAGACCTTGGGCGCCGCGTGCCCCTTTGGAACTTCCCTCCCCCACAGATATCCATACCTCGCAACCAAGGCATCGCCGTCCAAGTTCGACGGGAAGAAGACCACATCTCCCCTTCGCTTCTTATCCAGCTCTGCTGCCCTCTTCTTGCTCCCATCCGCAGCCGCCTCCTTCGTGGTGGTCGCCCGCTTCCCCTTGGCAGCGGCGGTTTTCTTTCCCATCCTTGCAAGCTCTGGTGGGGGTGGAAAGAGGAGAGGCAGACAGGATCAAAGACAAATGTGGGCAAAGGGGGCGGTCGGTTGGCTTGAGGAAGAAGATGGTGGGGGGCGAAACGGACGCTGAATGAGCAGTGCCCCTTCATGTTTTTCTCTTTTTAAGGGAAAGAACATGGGGGGAAGCACGACTCTTCGCCGTTCCCTCTCAGAAAGTTACCGTTTTACATTAACTACTATAGCCCCACGCCCCCACGACCTATGGTAATTACGCGGAGTGGATGTTGGATTGACTGGTAATCATGACAAATCGCTGCACACACAGCGCCTCATCGACACGTGTCTGTGCAGCATTTTGGACCTAACCCAACGTGTCCGGCGACACGTATGGCTCAGGCCCGGGGGCTTCTGTCGGGGTACACAAATAGGGGTGTATGTTTCCCCATGACTTGTGCTCGGACAGGCAAGTCTGTGGCACGACAACAACAAAACGAACGGCGCCAAGCGCCCAAGGCAAGGCCAAGCAGAAGATATGGCTCTTTGAGAAATCAAAGGGCGGATCAAGAAGACCAAGACAAACCAAAGAAGCAAGATATCACTAAGGAAAAACCTCCCTTGCCGGGCAGGCGAGCCTGGCAAGGTCGAGGTCACCCCGAAGACAAGTCTCAAGACTCCCCTGGCAAGCTTGCCGGGGATGCAAAGGGAAGATCACCCCGCCAGGGTGCCACCGCTCCACCTCACAGCAACGCAAGTCACCTATCGGTGCGGTGTCGAGCCCCCAAGTGATTAAGTGGCTGTTATTTGGCACGTGGCAGCCATTTCTGAGGAAGATCACCCCCAGACAACACCCATCCAGAGGCGTGTCACGCAGGCAGGTGAGAAGGTGGCTGAATAGCACGGCAAGGCTTGCCGGGCTCCCACGCGATGTGACACTAAGTGGTGCATTTAATGCACTCTGTCTTGTTTGCAGTGTTAGGTATGATAGCACTGTGGCTATCTAATCACTGGATAATGACTGTTTTGCCATTGTGGTAACCCCTTGACCTATAAAAGGAGGGCCGTGGCAACCTTAGAAAGGATTCGAACCCTTGTACACTCATACGCGCGTAGATGCTCCTGTCCCAAGGCAACCTTGCCGGGCTCGATCGCTGCGTTTCCACCACGGTCCTTTCATCAATCCACCAAAGCAGGAGTAGTGTTTTACGCCTCGCGACGGCCCGAACCTGGGTAAAAACTGCCCGTGTCATCACTGTCGTGCTGCTCTATGGTCTCCGCTCTTTATGCAACGCGCCCTTCCCCCTTGCCGAACCACAAGGGGCCGATGGTCCCATAGGTGGCCGTGTAGAACCACGACAGTCTTCACAAAGGCCAGTCGAGCTCCCTTGAGACACGCAGAGCGCTTCACTACATCAATCCGGGGCGACGCGTCATGCAGCTTCTGCACCAAGCCAAAGTAGCTGCTCGGAATCGGCCCTGAGGGCCATAGCCGGACACAAAGGTCCTTCGTGGCCTGCCTGGCCATCTGATGCAGCTCCATTAGCTGCTTCATTTGGTTGCTGACAAGGGGAGGGTGCTCGGTGCCTGGAACTGCGCCCAGAACAGCCGCTGCTCGGTGTCCCCCTCCCGCGTGGCGTAGTGCTCCGTCGCATCCGCCATACTCCTTGGAAGCTCGATGAAAATGCATGCAGAGTGCCAGACCCGCGTCAGCAATGTGAACCTATTGCCGCCCAAAACACTCTGCAGTAAGTATGGCTTACCATCTGCGATCTGCCTAACTTGGCGGAGCTCCTCTCGGGCACCCCGCACTTAGGTCCTGGTCTCCCGGAGCTCTTTTTCCGCCTTGGATAACTCGGAGGACTAGTTTATCTGTTTCTGCTAAAGGTCCTCCCACTTCGTGATGGAATCATTGAGCTCCAGTTGCACTTCGGCAACTCGTGCCTCGTGCTTCTTGCCGGCGGTCTTCACCGTCTCAAGTTCGGCCACAGCCTTTTCGGTAGCCGCCTTCTTTTCGGCCACCTCGGCCTCGGCCTTCTTCAGCGCAGCCTTGAGGCCCTCGACCTCCGTAGCAGCAGCTGCAGTCACCAAACACCATGTGCTTAGCATACAATCCCGAACGTAAACTGTCAGGCAGTGTTAACTATGCATTTCGATAGGGGCTTACCTTGCGCCTCATCAAGCCATTTGTTGACAAGGTCAAGCTCTCCATCAGAGTGTTTAAGCTTTCGATCCATCTCCTCCAGTGCAGCGGCATTAGTAGCCGCGGCCAAGGACGATGCCTGCGATATCAAATCAATCATGATACTTTAATTATTGTCCTACAGACATTTGATCCTCTGTAAGGTTTCCGCAACCCTCACAGAGTCTCGGGGGCTGTTATGCACAAGGCCCGCTCAAACTCTATGTCAAAAGCTAAATCCATTCTGCGGGGAAAAGGCATTAATTGACTCACCTCGGAGCCTGTTAAAAGGCCCTGGACGGCATCGTTCAGTCCGGTGTTGACGGACCGAACACTTTGTAGAACCGCCCCCATAAGGGCGCGGTGTTCGGTGATGATGATGATGATGACGTAGCTGTTCGCCAACTCCTCCATCTCATCCAGCCAGCCAGCCGCCGCCCGGTTGTTGGTGTTTGGGGCAGGCGGCGGGACCTCGGCTCCCCCTTCATTGGAAGGTGGGATCGGCACCTCCGAGTGCCTTGGGGGCTCCGGTGCGGCTGGTTGGGAGGGCCCGGACGATCCGAACTCCCCTCCCGTGTTCGCCAGGAGGGACGCATCCTCTTGGTCTTTGGTGACCGAGGCATCGGCCTCGGCCATGATCTTGTCGCCGCCCTCTCCCGTGTTCTAACGGGGAGGGGTCCTTCGGGACAGCACCTCCCCGGCCTCTTCAGGGACCAGGGGAGGCGCAGAGCACGACGCTGATCCGCTGTACGCCAACTCGGCGGGCGGGGAGGTCCCCTCCAAGGTCTGCTCGGCAGGGTGGCCGCGCGGTGGGCTGTGATATCACGCGATCAGTTTCTATCAATAAAGGACTGGAAAAATGAAGTGACTAAGAAATATTGAGGTTCATACCTTGTGGCGGGGGGCTTGACCCTTAGGTCCTTCTCCAGGACGTCTTCGGATGCCAAGGACCCCTCATCGGAGTCCGAGATATCGGGCAGGACCAACTTGGGTCTGCATTGCCTCTTCGAGGACCGAGGAGGTTGCTCCTCCTCGGTGTCTTCGGACGCCGCCCTCTTCTTGGATCGGAAGGAGGCACTTTCCTCCTCGTCTTCGTCCTCCCCCCTGTCTTGGGCAGACGGGGCCGCAGCAACTTCGGCCTTGGTGTCCGAATGACCACTCAAGCGGAGGCGCCTCCTGGCCTCTGGCAGGTCTTTCTTATTCTTTCCCTTCTTCTCAGGCGCCTCGTAAGGCGCCACGACTAGCAGCTCCCCCAGTTGAGCTGTCTGAGGCTCTTCGGGCAGTGGAGCCGGGCTGCTGATCTTCTTGCCTTATCAAGCCAGCCCTATGGAGGCAACAAAAAGAAACTTAGACCAAACTTTGTGCAGTATGACCACCCGAATATAAATCGGTCAAAAGATCAATTACCTTCTTCGGGGGGTTTGCAGCGTCGAGACCAATGTCTTCATTCTCGGCCGGCCACTCCTCCTGGGGCTTGAACAGAAGCTTCCACACCTTGTCATGGGTGGTGCCGAAGAAATATTGCACGGTGGCCGGATCCCCAGACTTGTAAGACCACATCGGGGTAGCCCTCTGCTGGAAAGGAAGGAGGCGGCGACCGAGCATTATCTGGACCACATTGGTCAGCTTGGCGCCGGTCTCCATCAAGTTGGAGATGCGCTTTTGCAGCATCTTCACCTCGTCGGCGGATCCCAAGTTAAGACCTTTCTTGGTCCACGAGGTCAATCTCGCTGGGGGTCCGGATCTGAATTCGGGAGCCGCCGTCCAGGCCGCATCCCGTGGTTCCGTAATATAGAACCATTCCTTCTGCCACACCTTGACGGTGTCGATGAATGTGCCCTGTGGCCATTGAAATTGGGTGAGCTTATTGATCATCGCTCCTTCGCAATCCGCCTGGGCGCCGCCGACCACCTTTGGCTTAATGTTGAACACCTTCAGCCACAGGCCAAAATGCGGCTGAACTCGCAGAAGGGCCTTGCAAACAATGATGAAGGCCGAAATGTGGAGGAGGGAGTTGGGGGCTAGATCATGAAAGTCTAGCCCATAAAAGAACATCAAACCCCGAACGAAGGGGTGCAGAGGAAATCCCAGCCCCCGGATAAAGTGGGAGAGGAACACCACCCTCTTGCCTGGCTTGGGCGTGGGGACGACCTGGCCCTCCTCCGGGGCCTAGTGAGCGACGTAGGCCGACAAGTAGCCGGCTCGCTTCAGCTCCTCGATGTCGCTGTTGGTGACGATGGAGGCCTACCACTTGCCGTTCGCACCGGATCCGGCCATGGCCGAAGCTGAGAAGAAGCCGGGAAGGGACTCGCCACAGAGGAGTAAGGTAGGGTGCTTGAGCCCTGGAGATTGGAAAAGCAACAGCGGGAGGTGGAAGAAGGCGTAAGTTCGTAACTGTAGTTGTTCCCCTTTTTCATAGGCCGCGGAGAAGCCAAGGGTTCCTTTTTCCATGCCGCAGGCCTCTCCACTTCCTGATATACTTGTGACATTATGCATGGGTGGGATAATCGAAATCATTGATCGTATCCCCTAAAAAGCAAGACACGATCTGCGCCTTGATGAGACATGCCAATGGAGAGGCGGCCTCGAGCCGCGTGTCGAGAACTTCTAGCTATTCAGTGTTATGACCAGACGCGACCGTTCGCTAAAAAGTTGTCAGGTGATGAGGACATGACTACCTTGGATACGACCAAAAATGTTGCAAAGATGCATATTTGTGAGGTGATTTCTAATGCAAACTATGCAATAATTTATTTAAGTTATCCAGGACAAAAATACTTCACAGAATTTTGTGCCATGTCTAATTGCAGGTGTATGTGACATTTCTACAATCCCAATATGAAGACAAGGGAAAAAGAGAAGTTTATGTGTTGTTCAAAAAGTCCTCTGACGTCAATTTTGGGCCAACAGAAGATAGAGTCCAAGTCTCGCACGTTCTAGACTCAGATTCGGACTGCACAGACATACCTGACTTAAAACACCAAGAACTCTTTCATCCAAACTCCGAATTGGGTGATTCTTCTTTTGTTGGAAAGTATATTTCGTGCTCTTTCCAACCCAATTGGATTCACCTTCAAATTTGTCCGGAGCATTGAGATATTGATGAAACAATCTGATGCTGTAACAGAATCTGAGTCAAACTACAAGTCCAAAGGTGTTGCATGACCTCCACTTGGGCCCATGGGCCTTGTACGACCTAGGGTTAGTTTTAGGCTTCCTTGGGATGTCCTCCCACCTCCTTGGCTGCCACCCCTTGCTCCTATATAAGTATATCAATCTAGTAGCTTTTTCCTGGGGTTTTGTTTAGATTAAAGTTCGCCATAGCTGCAACTTCGCGTACTTCATTTGTGTTCAACGACCAGACCAAGACGTCACAGAACCCCACCTTGATCAATAAAGCTTTCATCTTATATTCGCAATACCCTCGTGGTCAGGTTGATCGTGCTCCGACGTGGTCAATAACCTCCCGGAGTTGGTTTAGCGATTGCTAAGGTGCGACGTCCTCGCACGTTCGTAGTCGGATTGTCAAAGTCTACCCCTCCGAAAATGATAGTCACCATCTCATTGAAAGATGGGACACCTTTGCCTCTATCATCAGGCGAGGGCACTGTTCACATTGGAGCACTTTGGCCTTCAGGGCTAAGTAAAGCCAATGCTCTGGATTCCGGACACAACTCAACTCCGAACACGCACAGGACAGGATGGAGAACTTGCCTCGCAAGCCGAAGACTATGGGATATGCGGATGCCGATCACAAACCCTGGCATTGGAGGCTAGTTCGGGGGCTACTGAGGGAGTCCTGGATTAAGGGGTCCACGGGCCTGCGGCCCATTGCTTATAGGCCGGACTAATGGGCTACTATGGAGCCAAGCTAGGGTGTGGACCCGTGACTGGATAGGAGATCATCGGAGCCATGGTGTGCCCTCCAAGTCAAGATTTAGCGTGATCTTTCCTTTATCGTAACTGACCATATGTAACCCTAACCCTACTGGTGTCTATGTAAACCGGAGGGTTTTAGTCTTTAGGGATAGAGCAACATCCAATCCCTCATCAACCTAGGGTTTAGCTCGCGTGATCTCGAGGTAGATTAACTCTGTAATCATACCATACACATCAAATACAATCAAGCAGGACGTAGGGTTTTACCTCCTAGAGAGGGCCCGAACCTGGGTAAACACTGTGTTCTTCGTCCCTTGTTCCCCATTGATCCTAGATCCACAACTCGGGACCCCCTAACCGAGATCCACCTGTTTTGACACCGACAGCAGGCGCTGCTGCTCCCTAACACCGAAGTGGAAACTGGCCTTCGTCGTACTGATACGGGGCTAACCCGGTGTAGGCCGATCTTTCACGATTGGAGTGGATTCCCTCGAAGAACACGAAGAACATGATGAACACGGGGAAGAACGGGGAGAAATCACAAGGGGAAACACTCAAGAACAAGTCCAATCACACAGCCACTAGACAATCAAACACACAAGATCCATAGGGTACATGAACAACAAAAGGAAAGATACAAGGTAAAGTTCATCTCCATGAGGAGGTCTTGATGATATCCTAGATGGATCTTCCCATTAGGGGTATTGAATCCAAGATGGATCTTTTTCGTTGAGGCCGCGGTCTCTCTCGGTGGAGTAGATCCAGATGGATGAGCAAAGCTCTATCTCTCAAATGAGCTATCACAATGCTAACCCTAACTAGGAGGAGGATGGGTTCTATATATAGTGCTAGTCCACGAAGGGGTAAGTGAGAGGGGGGATACATGGGCCTCGGGCCCTGTCCATGCGCGCAGGTAGGCGCCGGATGTCCTGCTGGGGGCCGGATGTCCGGTCAATCGTGGGACATCGGATGTCCGGGGCACTCACCAGATGTCCGGCCTGGCGGTGTCCGTTCTAGTCCTTCTCTGGATAGTCATTGCCGGATTTTCGGGAGGGATGGCTGGATGTCCGGGGCATCGGGAGGAGCCGGATGTCCGGGGTGATGGACGGATGTCCGGGCTGGCGCTGGTCCATTTCCGGTGCTCTCTGAGTAGACGTAGCCGGATTTTCGGGCGAGGGGCCAGATGTCCGGGGGAGGCCAGATGTCCAGGACAAGGCCGGAGGTCCGGCCCCTGTAGTTTCAGCAGCATCATCTTCTTCCGTCTCCGCTTCCATGCTTCCCTCGCGGATGGTGTAGTTGTTCCTTGGCGCTTGCACTCCTCCTCGTCGTCCGTATCGTTCCGATAATACCTATGCATGCACACGAGTGGAGTGTCAAGTAGTATACCATCCTCGAAACGGTCAAGTGAGCACGTGTAAAGGAGATGATTCACCTTTATGTATGTGAAGTAGATGTCACACGTGTCACTTGCCAAACGGGCTCTTGACATGGTGATGTCCGTAGGATGCTCCGCATCATCCCCCCCCTTGGGAAAGATCCGACCTCGGATCGAAAACCAAATCACCATGGGAAAGAGATGGCTTCGCCGTGTACAAGTGGACGTTCACCAAGTACTCATCATCTTCAAGCTCGCAATGGGCACTCTCCAATGTCGCACCGTCTAGTGATTCCTTCAAAAGGAGCAAGGACAACAAACACTTGGAAAAACAAATGTGGTTAGCGTTAGTGCAAAACCAAACATTCTAGTGGTGATTCACCCAACAAGGGTTGTCATCATGCATAGCATATGGCGTGACAAAGTATTGTGACATGGCATGTAAGCACATCAATCGAGCACAAGTAAATCTATCATGGGGACAAGTATGTAAATGTGAGGTAGTGATGCAAATATGTGTGACAAGAGAATAAGCATGTACCTCATGGTCATAGCAATCATGCATAAGGCGGTCGACAAATGGTCGATGGTAGGCATAAGAATCATTCACAACACCAAAGAAGATGAGATGTCTAAACACATGGGTCAAGTGCAAGACAATCCAAGCATAGCATGCATAGGGTGCAGTGAATATAGAGTGGCACTCAACACAATAGAAAGAGCAATTGTTCATCATGTGTGAGGTATTCAAGTCAATCATGTGACAAGCAATGGGACATGGCATATGTGAAGAAATTATATTGGTGCAACCAAACATATGATAGGAGCAAGTAATCCATAAGTCGGATGCAACACACAAGGCATATATATCATGATGCATGGAACGGTGAAAATGACAAGTCGAAGCAAGGTCTCTAACATGTGTGCAATCAAATGGTCCGAGATGATCAATAAGTCTGATGGTGCAAGCAACACAAGTAGTATGATCCGCAATACCCATGCTCAAGAAAGATGGCACCTTGAAGGCGTGTCCTTGTGCATTCTTCACAATGCCGAAGCACAAGCAAGTGCGATGTAGAATCATCGTGGTAGAAGGTGGTTCACTCTCAAGAGCTCGAATGGTCAACTCACGTGAAGTGGAAGTCGACACGAAGAATAATCCTACACAAGCACAAACAAAAGCAAAGAATGTATGCGCATGGTAGATAAACACATCATCCATCATGATGTTTCTCTTCTCTTGCACATAACCATTAGAAGCACAAGTGCATGAATAATATGATGCAACAATCTTTATGTCCATGGCACGATGCATATGGTGCAAAGAAGGAAGACAAGCATGCTTCACAAGAAATATGTCAAAATCTCCAATCATATGTGAGAATGCTATGGGGCCAATCTCATTAGCAAGGCTAAATGCATCGTGGCAATGGGGGCATGTAGATGGTTGTCATCAACCGCATGAAATGAGCAAGTATGAATCATTGGTGATGCAACATAAGCAAGCATAGTAATCAAGTCGTCCAAGCTAGTAGTGCGAAGATGCAACACACTAGAGGAAATCATGGCAATCATGTCATGTGAGCAAATAATAGGCAAAGGCAATGCACATGACATATCGCAAGCATGAACACAAAGCAAGATCATAGTATCATCATAGGAATGGGTCACAAAGGAAACATGGCAATAACAAGCAATATCTCCACCAAGCTTGCAAATACACATACAAGTACTAGAGTTAATCATCATGTGTAATGCAAAGCATGGGTCACAAATGCATGGCAAAGGCATAGGAATGAGCATATCATGCAAAGTGAACATGGCAAGATGGGCATAGAATATGTAATGGACAATACCCCATAACCATGTGAGGGCCATGTAGAATAAATGCGCGAAGTCTTTGCACGAAGAGAGCGATGGGAGAGACAATCCATGGGATCCCAAGTCATCCTTGCTCTCTAGAGCTCGTTTTGTCAACTCATGGGATTGTGAGGTTGACAAGTATTCATGTGTACCTACACAAAAGAGACACAAACCAAAGAAATTGTGTGTGTGGTAAATGTACACATCATCCATCATGATGTGTATTTGCGCGTGTGAGTTAGCACAAGATAAGCATCGCTCAAAGAAATTTGAAGCATGGTATAAGAACATGTCATCCATCATGAAAGAATAGTTATTGTGTATAACACGATGGGGACACAAATTGAGCGTGCAAGCATAGCAAGTGTGCGGCACAACAATATCATTATCATTCATGGGGAGCATATTGTGCACATAATTATGAGGATCATGCAATGGATGGGATTGATCAAAATCTCCTAACATGTATGAGGAAACTATGGGGGTCTCCTCATGAGCAATATTGGAAACATCATATGGAGAAAATGGACGACATCCAAAACAATGCACATCCGAAGCTAGGTGGTCATGGCATGGCATATGAGATAAATGATGCAAAGGGAGCATATCAATATCATCACAAGAAAAACAAATGCCAACAACCATAGGCTTGTCATCTATGCCACAAGTGCAAATTGGGTTTATTTTAATGGCATATGCATAGTCACTATGATGAGATTGCAAATTTGACATATTGTTGATCTCATGCATAGCATATGACAAGTCAAGCGGATTGTCAAACATGATGTGACCTAAAGAATTGTCACAAGAAATCCTATGTAACATGGCATCATAACTAATAGACTCCACACGGCAATCATGAAACTCATCATAAATGGGTAAATCATCGCATGGTGAAATCATACTAGCATGAAGCAAGGCAATAGGTGGATCAACATCATGCAAGCAATCAATGTCAAGAATGTCCACTAGTGGGACAAGAGCGCCACCTTCACCTTTGTTACCTTTTTCATTCCACTCAAGTGGTGTAGGTGAGGTGGGAAAGACAAAATGGTGGTCATCATCATCAACTTGATGGAACCATGTGGGGGTGCATCATATTCCACCATGGCCATCGTCTTGTCTAAAGGAAGGATGAAGTCATCGAGGATCGGCGCATCATCATATATGGGACCTAGCACCAAATGAGAAGACACAATAGAGGTAGAGGTTAAGTCGTTAGAAATCAAAGTGGCCTCACATGCCCTATCAACTATCTCACTCTCTCTATGTGGTGGCTCACTCACTCCCTCAAAATAGGTGCACTCAAAGTCACATATGGTGGAGTCACTCATCTCACTTAAGTGGTGGGGGTTGTGGCTCTCCTCACATGGGAATTGGGGCAACTTATCATGTATGGGGCTAGTGGTGAAGTCACTCTCACTCTCACTATGATGGCACAAGTCACTCAAGTCATCATACGTCGCTGTGGTCGAAGGGAAAATCCCATGCTCAACCATCTTGTCGCCGTCGCCGTGGATGAAGGCCAAAGATGGCACATCATCGCTCTCCTTCATGACCGAAGGGAAAATCCCATGCTCGATCATCTCGGCACCGTCGCCGTGGATGATGGCCGAAGATGGCGCATCATCACTCTCGCCTCCAAAGATGGAAGCATCATCCTTACTCGCCACCGTGTCGCTCGCCTCCAAAGCATGTTCCTTGATTGGCTCCGTAGTCGTAGTCGTCGCCGCGCCGTCTTGAAAAAGAGTCGAAGTAGACTCAGCATCATCAATGCCACAAAGAGGAATGGCGGTGAAGTCAAACTTCAGAGCATCGTCTTGGAGATCATCAGGCTTAGACATCTTGGTGGTACTATCCTCATGCTTGTTGTCATGGAGCTTGGTTGTCGCGAGTGTGCTTGGGGTGGGGAAGCCTTGGCCTTCATGAGTTTTGTTCCGCCTTGAGAGCACCAATGTAGTTGTCATCGAGGGACTTGTAGTTCTCGAGGAAGATAGTCTGGGAGATGTCGTTGTACAATCCCATCATGAAGTGGAACTTCATCGAAATGGGGTCATCCACGCCGGCTCATCGCAAGGCATTCTGCATCTCCTTAAAGTACGCGTCGATGGACTTGGATCCTTGGGTGGTGTTCTCCAATTGGCATAGAAGTTATTCCGTGTAGGCTGGAGGCACGAACTCATGCTGCAAAGCTCTCTTCGTCTTGGGCCAACTCATGTCGTAGCTCTCCGAAGGTGTGTGAAGCCACCATGCCGTTGCGTAGTTGTGGAAGTTCGTTGTGGCGCACTTCACTTGATCTTCGGGAGGAACTGATGTAGCTTGAGGTAGTCATCCATTAGGCGCTCCCACTCGAGATACTCCTTGGGTTCTTGAGTGCCATAGAAAGGAATCTTGTGGTCGGTTTCGAGGTCGTAGTAGCTCGTGGAAGTCGCGGACTTGAGCTTGGGGAGCTTCTCTTGAGCGTAGTCTTAGGGTGCTTGTTGGCGAAGATGCCGTATGTCAGTAGGCGAAGATGCCTTGAAGTCGCTTGGCGAAGATGCCAAGGGGGATGGTGAAGTCGTTGAGCGGTTGTTGGTGTTGAGCACTTGACCATCATGTTCTTGTCGGTGGTGGTGTCGATGCTGATGTGATCTTGCCGGAGATGGTAGCTCGGAGGCATGTGCTCTTGAGCGTCTTCCCGAAGATGAGGAAGACCGCTTGTAGGACTTGATGAGGGCTTTGATCTCCTCCATTTGAGCATCCATCTTAGCGTCCAAGTTGTTTTTCATGGCACCAAACTCGTCGTTGTTGTAGTAGACCGAAGGAGGTGTGCTTTGCCTATCCATCACAAGACTCGAGTAGAGGTGAGTAGGAAATGAGATAAACAATACCAAGTTACCTTTTCCCAAAGTTGAGGATGTATCCCGTTTCACTCAATGTGAAATGAAAGAATAGTCGAATTGGTACCGGACTTGTTCACTCACACCTATCAAGTAAAGCTTAGGGAGTAGCTTGGTGAGGATAGTGGCACAAAATTTTTGATGCAAAATGTTAGCAAGAGTCAATAATATTGAAAGAGATTCACAAATTCGTAAGTGAAACAAGTAGACCAATAGTAATATGAATGGCACACGAAAACGCACATACGGATAGATAAATGGGGTCGTGCAACCAAGGAATGAGCACAAAATGTGGAATCCACGGAAAACGCTCGTGTTGCACAACTCAAGAGAGATGCTAGCACGATTGCTCAATAGGCAGATACGACACTTGTGCACAACCTATAAGATGCAAAATGGGTAAACTTTCTATCGCAAGTATGCTATGTATGTATGGTTCCCGGTGTTCTGCTCAAGATGATCCAAGATGATCTTATGATGATATATGATATGCAATGTGGTATGCTATGGCTATGGCTATTGCTTACAAGCTCTTTGTTCACTCTTTTTCTTTTCTTAAAAGCTTATTCTTTTTTTTTATATGGCCACTATGCAAAATGCACAAACCAAGATAGCAATTGTGTATATGCGGGAACAATCTTGTGACACAAAAGATGATACGATGATACCAAGATGATATGGTATGTATGCAATGGAAGGGCGGATCGATGATCATTAATGTGCACAAGTAACGTTGTCGGCAATACTCAAAGGCTAGTCTCGATAGGCAAGTGACGCAAAATCGGCTAGGGGTTATGAATGCAATTGCAATGGGAATATACAATGGTGTCGTCGAGGTTACCGTCCTTATGTACGATGACGACCTCGTGGCGATGATGAGTGGCGGTGTTCTGGATGTAGAACCATTCCTAATTAGCCAAAACACCTTAGGAAACGGAAAAAAACCACGAACTCAAAATCTCAAAGGCAAATATCAAATGATGGTAGCGGGAATGCGGTGGTGGTTGCGGAAGTATTGATGGAAACCCGGTCAAAATGGGTTAAGGTGGTGGAAGGGTATGATGGGCTATACACGATGTTGGAGTTGAAGTCACCGTCCCTAAGTAGCCGAAACACCTTAGGAGACACAACTCATAACTCAAACAAGCTCGAACAAAATTGGGTTAAGTTGGGGTGGCGGAAGAGTATGGTGGGCAATCCTATGCGAAAGTTATGCTGGTGGTTGATGAAGAAGCAATCATCCCTAAGTAGCCGAAACACCTTAGGAGACTCGAATCACAACTCAAACAACCACAAATGCTATATGGAACAAAATGGGTTAGGTTGCGGAAGTCGGCGGTGGGAATGTGGATGATATGGTGGAAGCCCTAGGCAAAGATGCGAAATTTCCAAAACTTTTATGGAGTCAAATGGTGATGGTAGTATTTTTGTTGGATGGAGGATGTCAATAGCTTCAAAACAAGCTAAAGAACGTCAAAATCGGACTCCGGATGAATTAGTTATGGCCGAAACGGTAAAACACGGGAGGCTGAAATGCCAGGGGCCGGATATCCGGGGGGTGGGGCCGGATTTCCGGGTGTCAGTGTCCAGAACCGTGCAGATTTTGTGCTCCAGGAGCCGGATGTCCGGCTTGGGGCCCGGATGTCCGGCCCGACGATTCCAGATCTCGTTTGGGGCGGAAATTTTCGAATTGGGGGCGGAAATAGATGATTCCAAAGGCAAAACCGGATGGATTTTGTGGATGGAAAGGGAGAAAAAGATGGGGGGAAGCTTGATCCACTTGAAACCAAGCAAATCCATGGATCAAAATCAACAAAACATTATCAAACAAACAAATCACAAAAATTCTGGGGGCTATTTTTGGTGGGGATTTTTGAAATTTAGGACGAAATCACACAAAACAAGGCTAGAAAACGGTGGGAGGGACTCCAAATACATGATCAACGTGGCTCATGATACCATATGATTCGGGGCTAACCCGGTGTAGGCTGATCTTTCATGATTGGAATGGATTCCCTCGAAGAACACGATGAACACGAGGAAGAACGGGGAGAAATCACAAGGGGAAACACTTAAGAACAAGTCCAATCACACATCCACTAGGCAATCAAACACACAAGATCCATAAGGTACATGAACAACAAAAGGAAAGGTACAAGGTAAAGTTCATCTCCATGAGGAGGTCTTGATGATATCCTAGACGGATCTTCCCGTTAGGGATCTTGAATCCAAGATGGATCTTCTCCGTAGAGGCCGCGGTCTCTCTCGGTGGAGTAGGTCCGGATGGATGAGCAAAGCTCTATCTCTCAAATGAGCTATCACAATGCTAACCCTAACTAGAAGGAGGAGGGAGTCTATATATAGTGCTAGTCCACGAAGGGGTTAGTGAGAGGGGGGATACATGGGCCTCGGACCCTGTCCATGCGCGCAGGCAGGCGCCGGATGTCCGGCTGGGGGCCGGATGTGTGGCCGTTCATGGGACGCCGGATGTCCGGGGCACTCGCAGGATGTCCAGCCTGGCGGTGGCCATTCCAGTCCTTCTCTGGATAGTCATTGCCGGATTTCCGGGAGGGATGGCCGGATGTCCGGGGCATCGGGAGGAGCCGGATGTCCGGGGTGATGGCCGGATGTCCGGGCTAGCGCTGGTCCATTTGCGGTGCTCTCTGAGTAGACGTAGCCAGATTTTCGGGCGAGGGGCCGGATGTTCGGGGGAGGCCGGATGTCCGGGACATGGCCGTATGTCTGGCCGCTGTAGCTTCAGCACCATCGTCTTCTTCCGTCTCCACTTCCATGCTTCCCTCGCGGATGGTGTAGTTGTTCCTTGGCACTTTTACTCCTCCTTGTCGTCCGTAGCGTTCCGACAATACCTATGCATGCACACGAGTGGAGTGTCAAGTAGTATACCATCCTCGAAGGGGTCAAGTGAGCATGTGTAAAGGAGATGATTCTCCTTTATGTATGTGAAGTAGATGTCGCACGTGTCACTTGCCAAACAGGCTCTTGACATGGTGATGTCCGTAGGATGCTCCGCATCACATACCCTCCTATCCTTATCCTGACAGCAGGACAATACCCATGTGACAGGCACGGGCTTCGCGGCTGAAGCCCTGAGGTTGGCCTCGCAAGGCAGGCCTCACAAGGCGGCCTCACGAGCTAGCCTCGCGAGGCTGTCGAAGACTTGGCGAAATTTGTTGTGCCCCGCCTGGCGGCGATGGAGCCTCACGAGGTGGCTTGTTCCCCGGGGGTCCAGGCTTGGGCCTATCCTCTTGGGCCACAAGGGCTCCCTCCTGGGCCATAGGCAGACATGCCGTGGTACCCTGGTATCCACTGGACCGACAGTAGCCCCCGGGCCCGTGGCGCGCGCACTCCACCTGTCTGCTAGGAGCGAAACAACACGGGGCCCACCAACTGCCAGGCCCAGGTGATGATGTGTGGCGGTTTTGATGGGACGGGACGATGCCCCCACTCCCCATGATGCCTCGGAAACTACCGCCACGGTGATAAAGCCTGTGCACGGCACGCTGGCACATCATTGCCCCCGTCTCCGTCTCACCATTCGTCTCGCATGCACGCGGCTCCCTTGCTCTTCTTCCTCCAACTCCCAAGCTCTCTTCTGGCACTCTACCTCCGGCAAGATTTGGTCGGGCTCACACTCGTGAGCGACCTTGGGGCCACGGTGATCCCTGTCTTCTTCCACTCGCTCTTTGCCGGGCTTGTACCGCCATTCTTTGATTTCCTTCTCGCCATCTTGGAGCACCACGAGATCTGCCTACTCCACCTTCATCCCAACTCTGTCCTTGTTCTCGCTGTGTTCGCGTACCTCTGCGAGGCCTTCCTGGGAGTGATGCCGCCCGTGCTGCTCTTCTGAACCTTTTATAGCCTGCGGATTCACTCCTCGGGAAACCACCTCTCGGGTAGCGCCTCCTTCCGCATTAACGACGAGATGGGAAAGTTCCTCATTGACATGAGGATCCTGAAGAAGGTGGAGAACTTCAGGTCTCGCTGGGTCTACGTCGACGCCAAGCGGGTTAGCCCTCTCCTGGCAATCCCGACAGAACCGGCTGAGAAGACCCCACGTTGAGAGCACAAAGAGCTTAGTTGGGCTATCCTGGGGCCGATGTTGGTGAGGCTAGAGGAGGTCAAGGAGGCCAAGCTCACGGCGGCCATGGTCACCATAGAGTTCATACAACGTCGCATCGCGCCCCTACAGAGACGCTCGAACCCAGTGTGGGAGATCACAGGGGCCAAAGACCGGATTCGGTTGGGACAAGGTCGCCTCCCTGCCATGGTGATGACCATAGCGTGGGAGGCCTTATTCCCAGGGGAGGAGGAGCAGGTTCCCTACGACACGCGCGTGGTGTATCGCTGCTCGAATAAAGATGCGCTCGTCGTAGTGATGCCCCAGTTCGACCAGTGGGGGTCGATCTTGACGGATCTTGAGGAGTCCAAGGAGCTTCCCGAAGACTCCGCGGGTACAGAGTCCTTGTCGAGCAGCGGAAGCATTGCCCATTCCGAAGAGGAGAGCAGCGAGGAATTATCCCCGCCCCTGCCGACGCGCCGCCAACTCCGGTTGGGCGTGGATGTGGACGATAATGAGGATGCGTTCTGCGTGGTGCCCTCCAGGCCCACGCTGGCGAAGGACAGAGAACGGGAAGCCGCGGAACCTAGTGAGCCCCTCAAGGTGCGGGCGGAGAAAAAATCCACGCCCACCGACAACATTGAGACCCGTAGAGCGCCCTCTGATGGTGGTTCGGACGGACTTTGTGGTGGAGGCGGTAGCTGCAGCATCGCCCGGGGGCGGAAGACAAGATGTTGGAACCCCAAAGATGAGTAAGTTCCTCCCCCTCGTTCCTCTGATTCCTACTTCTTGGGCCTCGCGGTCCTGATAAGCTCCCCGCCCTCACAGGAACACCAAGCCAGTCATTGAGGTGGAGGGGGAGGGTGAGGCAAAGAATAAGAAGGTCGTGACCAAGGGACCCTCCCCTCCTCGCAAATATCCAGCATTTTCTGGATATTTTCCTCTTCTGTTCTTCTTTAATAAGTACAATATATTCCTTGTCAGGAAGGGGAGCAGGGACTTCTGCAGTCGAGAGGTCTATTGGGCTGCTTCATCTAGATGCTTTCAGCACTTTGAGTTGGTCTGGCAGAATATCCAGAAAATGTTGGGAGTTGTGTGGCCTTTGAGAGGCTAGACTGATAGTAACAGTAGTGCACCTTCAAATGAATAGAGCTGGCCTATAGGGGATCGAAAGGCTTTCTATTAGTAGCGGCAATACAACCTCATATTTTCCAGCTAGTTCCACTTTCCCGATTATGATTCTTATGGTTTCCCCCTTTTATCTACACTATGATCTTCCTAGATGCTTTGTGTCGTACTAGCAGCACTCCATCCTTCAAGCTAAACTATATGCCACTCATATTTCAAAAGCTTACATTTAATTGGTTAGGTAACGTTACTACATGAGTTTTTGAAATGCATGTGCGCCACAGATAGAGACATGATGGAATACTATTTCTCTGTGTGCTCTCGTCCTCATGGTTTGGCAATAAACTTTGTATACAGTATATTTTGAACCTATCATCTGCCAACTATCATTACTTCTGGAACTCTCAACGGGGAGCCTATTTTTTGAGTAGTAGTGCCAGATTATATTAATGTACCCACCAAATTACAGCACACATGGGCTCTCTCATCAGAATTCCATAGATAACACACAAGGGTTTACAGGGAGCCGCTATTATATTAGACTATCCTATGCACTTCAAAGATAATCTCAGTACTATTTATGTTTTCATGCATATCAGATATTTAACATGATCACAATGAATATGAGAATGTGGGCATCAAAAGAATATTGCGGAATAGTGCAATAGATAACAAACTTGTCATCAAGGGATTGAGTTCCATTCTGGATGGAATGAAACCCACACGCTCCTCACCTACAGATTCGTGTTCAAAATATGATCCTAATGACTATTTTGAGCTCGTGGAGTCAAAGGTAGATTGACTATCATGTTCACCCATCAAGGTACCTATTCTAATTTAGAAAAGTTTTATTCATTACACGTATCTTGCATAAGGTGTCTTGCATTTGTTCTACTTCATTGAACTGCCATCTACTTAGTTTACTCGTCATATATGTGAAGATGCCATGCCCATCCATTATCAATACCTATTCCATCTGTCATCATACCATGTTTTTTCATTCAAATGATACTCTTATGTATCAGACATCCAAAGGGAAGAGGGTGATTGCAGAATCTGAAGGAGTACAAACAAAGTCTTTGAAAAAGGTGATGGTACCAGAGAAATCAGATAGCACCCCATTTACATTGGCGATAGAACCAGTGCCACAAAATCTCAGCCGACTCCATCAGAATGTACCCATACTCCACTGTCCATACCACTAGCCCAACCACATACAAACCACACTCCAGGAAAAGGTATGCCGATTTCAATTGCCATAGCACTACTCGTAGCACAGAAAAATCCTAGTCCAGCAAAAAGTACACCAAATCCACGGGCCAAAGACCTATTCCAACTGTAGAGAACCCCAATTCCTGCAGATTGAAACCCCATTCTAGTTATTCCCACACATGCGTATCTTCCCATCATGGGAAGATTATAGTGAAGACAAACACCATTTTCACATCTTCTTGTCCCACTTATGTGTAAGTGCTATATTCATGATGATTATTGTCTTATTTTCTGCTCATTGAAAACATTAATGACTTACATTACATTCTTCTAAATAGGCGAAGGTCAATCTGGATAGTCATGGTAAGCAAAGCTTGCTTGCGCTTTTCAAGGACGCATTGCTATAGTAATGGTGTTACCTGAGGAAAACACATTGTGATGGCAAGTATATATATGAAATTTGGTGAAGTCTCCTGTGCTATATTTACAAGAGATTGAATGGAAAAACCATGTTATGCACTGGTCTCGTCCCTAGGATGAGGTACTGTCTATGATATCATAGGGAAATTTGAACCCCTACATTTCTGCATGTGCCTTACTAATATCTTTTGCGGGAAAACTGCTCGAAGAAGAATAACGATTTAAAATGGACGACAGGATATTGCAACTACGCTACTTGCTACTTTGCTCTTGTTAGCACATGTTATCCTGTATTGTTGTACTTACATTCATACCTGGTTGATTATGTGACATCTGTGTGCATGATAGCTTGCTTATCCACTGTTTGCTCCAAATTATCAAATCTATATTAATGCTTACATTAATGTAGAATAAACCCAATGTTGATGAACAAGTTTAGCTCTGCATTGTTCTTGCAATTACCTGTTGTCCTTTATCATTGTACTTATATTGATAGCTAGTTGTTCATGTACCATCACTTTGCAGCTTACTTTCCCTTGCCCTCCATTTTCTACACATTATCATATCTACATTTACTGTTACCAAAATGTTGAATAAACAAATGCTAGTAAAGAAGTTTAGCTCTGCAATGCTCTTGTCAGTACATTTTGCCTGTACCGTTGTACTTACATTTATAGCTAGTTGATTATGTAGCATCACTCTGCATCTTAGCTTAAATATTCTCCATTTTTTCCTTATCACATCTATATTTACACTTTACAAAATGTAGAATAAAGGCAATGTTCATGAAGAAGATTCTATGGTAATCTCTAACTTGCAAGATGCAATTCATGTGATGAATTCATGATTGGGGCAGAATCGCATTTCGAGCGCATAGCAAGGTGGATATCATTACAACATACCATGTACTGAATAGATGAGAATACCAGATAAATGCTTACACTCGCCACAAGCTACAACATGAATACATGAATACATCAATACATAGCAATCATCATACAGAAGAGCAGGAGCCCGCCACTCCTCCCACCTACCACGCTGCTGGCCAGGAAGGTAATCCCAACTTTCCCTCACCACTCGAGGGATCGAGCTTACGTTCCCGGAATGGTGGGCCTTGTTCTCCACCCGCGGGATGAAGAAATGCCTGAACAGATCCACATTGGGGGCAACTCCAATGAAATTCTCGGACAAGTGAGTGAAAATCGCCATGCATGCCATTGCATTTGGCGTGAAGTCTAAGAGGTGGAACCCATATACCACCATCATCGCCTCAAAGAAATCCGAAAAGGGAGGGCAGAGGCCGCAAAGGAAATATGCGCAGAAAAATTGGTATGAATCCGGCGGATCATTATTTCCCTTCGACAAGAACTTGGGCGCCCCGTGCCCCTTTGGAACTTCCCTCCCCCACAGATATCCATACCTCGCAACCAAGGCATCGCCGTCCAAGTTCGACAGGAAGAAGACCACATCTCCCCTTCGCTTCTTATCCAGCTCTGCTGGCCTCTTCTTGCTCCCCTCCGCAGCCGCCTCCTTCGCGGTGGTCGCCCGCTTCCCCTTGGCAGTGGTGGTTTTCTTTCCCATCCTTGCAAGCTCTGGTGGGGGTGGAAAGAGGAGTGGTGGACAGGGATCAAAGACGAATGTGGGCAAAGGGGGCGGTCGGTTGGCTTGAGGAAGAAGATGGTGGAGGGCGAAACGGACGCTGAATGAGCAGTGCCCCTTCACGTTTTTCTCTTTTTAAGGGAAAAGAACATGGAGGGAAGCACGACTCTTCGCCGTTCCCTCTCAGAAAGTTACCGTTTTACATTAACTGCTACAGCCCCACGCTCCCACGACCTACAGTAATTACGCGGAGTGGATGTTGGATTGACTGGTAATCATGAAAAATCACTGCACGAGTAGCGCCTCATCGACACGTGTCTGTGCACCATTTACCTAACCCAACGTGCCCGGTGACACATATGGCTCAGGCCCGGGGGCTTCTGTTGGGGTACACAAACAAGGGTGTATGTTTCCCCCTGACTTGTGCTCGGACAGGCAAGTCTGCGGCACGACAACAACAAAACGAACGGCGCCACGCGCCCAAGGCAAGGCCAAGCAGAAGATATGGCTCTTTGAGAAATCAAAGGGCGGATCAAGAAGACCAAGACAAACCAAAGAAGCAAGATATCACTAAGGAAAAACCTCCCTTGCCAGGCAGGCGAGCCTGGCAAGGTCGAGGTTACCCCAAAGACAAGTCACAAGACTCCCCCGGCAAGATTGCCGGGGATGGAAACGGCAGATCACCCCGCCAGGGCGCCACCGCTCCACCTCACAGCAACTCAAGTGACATATCGGTGCGGTGTCGAGCTCCCTAGTGATTAAGTGGCTGTTATTTGGCACGTGGCAGCCATTTCTGAGGAAGATCACCCCCAGATGACACCCGTCCAGAGGCGTGCCACGCAGGCAGGCGAGAAGGTGGATGAATAGCATGGCAGGGCTTGCCGGGCTCCCACGCTAAGTGACACTAAGTGGTGCATTTAATGCACCCTGTCCTGTCTGCAGTGTTAGGTATGATAGCACTGTGGCTATCTAATCACTGGATAATGACTGTTTTGCCATTGTGGTAACCCCTTGACCTATAAAAGGAGGGTCGTGGCAACCTTAGAAAGGATTCGGACCCTCGTACACTAATATGCGTGTAGGTGCTCCCGTCCCGAGGCAACCTTGCCGGGCTCAAGCGCTGCGTTTCCACCACGGTCCTTTCATCAATCCACCAAAGTAGGAGTAGGGTTTTACGCCTCGCGGCGGCCCGAACCTGGGTAAAATCTGCCCGTGTCATCACTGCCGTGCTGCTCTATGGTCTCCGCTCTTTGTGCAACGTGCCCTTCCCCCTTGCCGAACCACAAGGGGCTGATGGTCCCATAGGTGGCCGTGTTGAACCACGACAGTCTTCGCAAAGGCCAGTCGATCTCCCTCGAGGCACGCAGAGCGCTTCACTACATCAATCCAGGGTGACGCGTCATGCAGCTTCTGCACCAAGCCAAAGTAGCTGCTCGGAATTGGCTCTGAGGGCCACAGCCAGACACAAAGGTCCTTCATGGCCTGCCCGGCCATCTGGTGCAGCTCCATTAGCTGCTTCATTTGGTTGCTGACAAGGGAAGGGTGCTCGGGCGCCTATAACTGCTCCCAGAACAGCCGCTGCTCGGTGTCCCCCTCCTGCGTGGCATAGTGCTCCATCGCATCCACCATACTCCTTGGAAGCTCGGTGAAAACGCATGCAGAGTGCCAGACCCACGTCAGCAATGCGAACCTATTGCCGCCAAAAACACTCTGCAGTAAGTATGGCTTACCATCTGCGATCTGCCTCACTTGGTGGAGCTCCTCTCGGGCACCCCGCACTTCGGTCCTGGTCTCCCGGAGCTCTTTTTCCGACTTGGATAACTCGGAGGACTATTTTATCTATTTCTGCTCAAGATCCTCCCACTTCGTGACGGCATCGTTGAGCTCCAGTTGCACTTCGGCCACTCGAGCCTCGTGCTTCTTGCCGGCGGTCTTCACCGTCTCAAGTTCGGCCACCACCTTTTCAGCAGCCGCCTTCTTTTCGGCCGCCTTGGCCTCGGCTTTCTTCTACGCAGCCTTGAGGCCCTCGACCTCCGTAGTGGCAGCTGCAGTCACCAAACACCATGTGCTCAGCATACAATCCGGAACGTAAACTGTCAGGCAGTGTTAACTATGCATTTCGATAGGGGCTTACCTTGCGCCTCATCAAGCCGTTTGTTGACAAGGTCAAGCTCTCCATCAGAGCGTTTAAGCTTCTGATCCATCTCCTCCAGCGTAGTGGCATTAGTAGCCGCGGCCAAGGATGATGCCTACGATATCAAATCAATCATGATACTTTAATTACTGTCCTACAGACATTTGATCCTCTGTAAGGTTTCCGCAACCCTCACAGAGTCTCGGGGGCTGTTATGCACAATGCCCGCTCAAACTCTAAGCCAAAAGCTAAATCCGTTCTGCGGGGAAAAGGCATTACTTGACTCACCTTGAAGCCTGTTAAAAGGCCCTAGACGGCATCGTTCAGTCCGGTGTTGACGGACCGAACACTTTGTAGAACCGCACCCATAAGGGCGCGGTGTTCGGCGATGATGACGGAGCTGTTCACCAACTCCTCCATCGCATCCGGCAAGCTAGCCGCCGCCCGATTGTTGGTGTTCGGTGCAGGCAGCGGGACCTCAGCTCCCCCTTCATTGGAAGGCGGGATTGGCACCTCCGAGTGCCTTGGGGGCTCCGGTGCGGCTGGTTGGGAGGGCCTGGATGATCCGAACTCCCCTCCCGTGTTCGCCAGGAGGGACTCATCCTCCTGGTCTTTGGTGACCGAGGCATCGGCCTCGGCCATGATCTTGTCGCCGCCCTCTCCCATGTTCTAACGGGGAGGGGTCCTTTGGGACAGCACCTCCCCGGCCTCTTCAGGGACCAGGGGAGGCGCGGAGCGCGATGCTGATCCGCTGTACGCCAACTCGGTGGCCGGGGAGGTCCCCTTCGAGGTCTGCTCGGCAGGGTGGCCGCGCGGTGGGCTGTGATATCACGCTATCAGTTTCTATCAATAAAGGACTGGAAAAATAAAGTGAGTAAGAAATATTGAGGTTCATACCTTGTGGCGGGGGGCTTGACCCTTAGGTCCTTCTCCGGGACCTCTTCGGATGCCACGGTCCCCTCATCGGAGTCTGAGATATCGGGCAGGACCAGCTTGGATCTGCATTGCCTCTTCGAGGCCAGAAGAGGTTGCTCCTCCTCGGTGTCTTCGGACGCTGCCCTCTTCTTGGATCGGGAGGAGGCACTTTCCTCCTCGTCTTCGTCCTCCTCCCCATCTTGGGCAGGCGGGACCGCAGCAACTCCGGCCTTGGTGTCCGGACGACCACTCAAGCGGATGCGTCTCCTGGCCTCTGGCAGGTCTTTCTTCTTCTTTCCCTTCTTCTCTAGCACCTCGTAAGGCGCCACGACTAGCAGCTCCCCCAGTTGAGCTGTCTGAGGCTCTTCGGGCAGCGAGGCCTTGCTGCTGATCTTCTTGGCCTTCTCAAGCCAGCCCTATGGAGGCAACAAAAAGAAACTTAGACCAAACTTTGTGCAGTATGACCACCCGAATATAAATCGGTCGAAAGATCAATTACCTTCTTCGGCGGATTTGCGGCGTCGAGACCAATGTCTTCATTCTCGGCCGGCCACTCCTCCTGGGGCTTGAACAGAAGCTTCCACACCTTGTCATGGGTGGTGCCGAAGAAATACTGCACGGTGGCCGAATCCCCAGACTTGTAAGACCACATCGGGGTGGCCCTCTGCTGGAAAGGAAGGAGGCGGCGACCGAGCCTTATCTGAACCACATTGGTCAGCTTGGCGCCGGTCTCCATCACGTTGGAGATGCGTTTTTGCAGCATCTTCACCTCGTCGGTGGATCCCCAGTTAAGACCTTTCTTGGTCCACGAGGTCAATCTCGCTGGGGGTCCGGACCTGAATTCGGGAGCCGCCGTCCAGGCCGCATCCCGTGGTTCCGTAATATAGAACCATTCGTTCTGCCACACCTTGACGGTGTCGATGAATGTGCCCTGTGGCCATTGAACTCGGGTGAGCTTTCTGATCATCGCTCCTTCGCAGTCCGCCTGGGCGCGACCGACCACCTTCGGCTTAACATTGAACACCTTCATCCACAGGCCAAAATGTGGCTGAACTCGCAGAAGGGCCTTGCAAATAATGATGAAGGCCGAAATGTGGAGGAGGGAGTTGGGGGCTAGATCATGAAAGTCTAGCCCATAAAAGAACATCAAACCCCGAACGAAGGGGTGCAGAGGAAATCCCAGCCCCCGGATAAAGTGGTAGAGGAACACCACCCTCTCGCCTGGCTTGGGCGTGGGGACGACCTAGCCCTCCTCGGGGGCCCAGTGAGCGACGTAGGCCGGCAAGTAGCCGGCTCGCTTTAGCTCCTCGATGTCGATGTAGGTGACGATGGAGGCCTCCCACTTGCCATTGGCACCGGATCCAGTCATGGCCGAAGCTGATGAGGACATGACTACCTTGGATACGACCAAAAATATTGCATACATGTATATTTGTGAGGTGATTTCTAATGCAAACTATGCAATAATTTATTTATGTCATCCAAGACAAAAATACTTCATAAACTTTTGTGCCATGTCTAATTGTAGGTGTATGGGAGATTTGTACAATCCACATATGAACATAAGGGAAAAAGAGAAGTTTATGTGCTATTCAAAAAGTCCTCTCACGTCACTTTTGGGCCAAGAGAAGATAGAGTCCAAGTCTCTCACGTTCTGGATTCAGATTCGGACTACACAGACATACCTGACTCAAAATGCCAAGAAATATTTCATACGGACTCCAAATTGGGTGATTCTTTTTTTTGTTGGAAAGTAGATTTCGTGCTCTTTCTAACCCAATTGGTTTCACCTTCAAATTCATCCGGAGCGTTGAGTTGTCGTTGAAACAATCTGACGCTGTAGCAGATTCCGAGTCAAACTACAAGTCCAAAGGTGTTGCATCACCTCCACTTGGGCCCATTGGCCTTGTACGACCTAGGGTTAGTTTTAGGCTGCCTTGGGACGTCCTCCCACCTTCTTGGCCGCCACCCCTTGCTCCTATATAAGTAGATCCATCTAGTAGCTTTTTGCTTGGGATTTGTTTAGTTAAAAGTTAGCCATTGCAACTTCGTGTACTTCGTTTGTGTCCAACGACCAGACCAAGACCGCTTTCGGATCCCCACCTTTATCAATACTTCATCTATATTCGCAATATTCAGATTGCATTATCATATTCTTGCTTGTTCTTCGATTGCGTGCAGGAATAGACCTTCGTGGTCAGGCTGATCGTGCTTTCAGCATCGTTGGTAACCTCGGGAGATTGGTTTAGCGATTGCTAAGGCGCAACGTCGTGCCCGTTTGTAGTCAGATCGTCAAAGTCGGCTCCACCAAATCGACAGTTACCATCTCATCGAAAGATCGGGACACCCTCGCCTCTATCAAGTGGTATCAGTTTTCAGGTTGCTCGGTGAGAATTTCCAGTTTTCTCTAGATTAGATTTATTTTCTTACCTATTGTTTAAGAAAAAGCCACAAAAAAAGTTAGATCTATTCATTCTTTGTCCAAGCCAGTCTGAGCCTTTGCAATTTTCTTTTCATTGTTTGCATTATTGAATTATCGGTTGCATCGTCGTGTTCAGTTGCTGGTCTTAGTGTCTAGTTCGTTTAGAGTTTCGAGTTCTGTTCACATTAGTCACGCCGCCACTGCATCGTTATTCCTTCCGCTGTCCACCATCCCATCCATCAATTTCCACATCGTGCTACCCACTGTTCATTGTCATAATCATAGTTGAGGTCGTTCACATCTGTGCTTGATCCAATCTACATCTTATCTAGTTTGTTTTGGAAAGAGGGAGAGAGAAAAGAGAGAGAAAAAAAAAGTTAAAAAAAAGTCAAAAAAAAGAGAAAAAAAGTGAGATAAAAAAAAGAGAGAAGAAAAAAAAGCACAAAATTCGGATCTATCTTGACTCACTCTCGTACCTGAATTCGGATTCGAATCTGTTTTGCGCACTGTTCAG
This sequence comes from Thinopyrum elongatum, assembly GCA_011799875.1. Taxonomy (NCBI): domain Eukaryota; kingdom Viridiplantae; phylum Streptophyta; class Magnoliopsida; order Poales; family Poaceae; genus Thinopyrum; species Thinopyrum elongatum. The sequence continues at coordinate 252,729,056 of CM022300.1, read as the reverse complement.
TAAAACAGGCGTATCTTCCTCATACGAAGTCTGTTTTGGCTCCGTGAGTACTCAAATTAAAGCTAGCGACGAGCCGCATCTAAATAGTTGTAGAAGATTATTCAATATTTGACACCTCAAAATCGGCATCTAAATAGGTCGTTTTGCCCTCCGAAGTTCGCGAACACAGCTTGTTCCAGTTTTTCAGGCCAGTTTTAGAATTTTTTGACTCCTCATATCAACTCGGAATTGAGTGATTCTTTTTGCATTTGAAAGCTTGAGTTAGTGCCTTTCTTGAGAAAAATTATCATAAAATTGGCACAAACTTTTATAGAGAAAAGTTGGAGAGAGAATTGTTGGTATATGCTACTTGGTAGTTGTTTCTCATCATTATCTTTACTGCCATTGTGATCTTCACTTATATCTTGCTGTCCAGAGCTACTTCATATCCTTTATTGATGCTAGTTGTGCTACGCCGTGACCTCATTAGTGTTCTAGGCTCGCGTCTCTAGAACGGTCTAGCCTAGGACCAGCACAGTACCGTCGTTGAGCGTTTATTCAACATTGCATCTCTGAATTGATTATTGCTAATCTTTTGCTACCATATATAGCCAACCCAGCTCCACATATTTCTACACCGTGTATACGTACATTCACCTGGCAATCGCTTTACTCAATCTTAGGAGTTATTTGACACCGCTGGTTGCCCGTCACCACCTACTGCATGGTAAGAACTTGTAAGATATTGATATTTTGCTTTACTGTGAGCGCTTTACCACCACATCCTAGTAGTTCATAGGAACATTATTCTCGATTTTTTTTCTACTAATCATGGCAGGTTCCGGAGTTGTTAGTTCTTGGGCTTCATCGATCGTGGGAGATTTTCCATCACCTAAGAAAATACAACAACCGCCACAAGAGGAGCAATTACATCAGAATGCACATAATCAGGTTAAAGTTTCCATGCCACCATTTACTGGTCGTTTTAGGCCTGATTTATATATTGAATGGGAGTACGAAATAAATGCTATATTTGCTTCCCATAATTTTGATGAGCGTGGAAAATTTCAAGCTGCGGTTAGTACTTTTAGTAGCTTTGCTTTAGTTTGGTGGAGTGAATATTGTCGGTTAAACCCTGATCTTATACCTACTACTTGGGATGATTTAAAACATGTCATGAGAGATAGATTCGTTGATGTTTATTATACTCGTGGCATGATTAAAAAATTACAACATTTAAAACAAGGCACTGACACGGTAACAAAATACTATGATGATTTACAAACTACATTATTGCACTCATTTTTAGAAGAAAGTGAAGAAGATTTTATGGATAGATTTTGGGGAGGATTAAACTGTGATATTCAAGAGATTCTAATTCATGAAGAGTGTTATCCTATGGACCATTTGTTTCATCTTGCTTGCAAAGCTGAACAGGAAATAAAACGACGTGTTGGCCACAAGGAGATCAAGCGCACGGTGCACATTCCAAGTGTTGATACAAATGTTTCTTCAACTACTAGGCGTACTATGACAACCACATCCGTTGTTGCGAGGACTACATCATCTCCATCATGTGACACATCACCTCCAAGAGTGTCTACATCGTCTGAGTTGATCATAAGAGGTAATGACAAAGGTACAGATTTTCAACTTTCACATGAGAATGATGCATGCCTAGTTAACTTGAATACATCATGTGTTGTGTTACCTATTGATTTGAGCACACCAGCTATTTTAGAGAATCGTGTTACTGTCATGAATGCGTCATGTGATCAAAGAGTTGAAGTATCAATAATTTTGAGTGCACCCAATGAATTAACTGTTGATGCAAAAGAAACAATGTTTAATCATTTTGATATGACCTCTAATCTTGGTGATGATTTTGTGTCAAAAGACTTATTGCATGTTTGCTTATTTAAGCATGTTTTAGCATGTAAATTTGATGCAAGTAAGGTTTATTCACCAATGTTGGGATGGTTTAATGATGAACATTGTCAATCCTTTGATATGAATAAGAGCTTCACTTATATGTGCAAATTGAGTTGCAATATTTTCATGTCTTCTAATACTTGTGATAATATTTTGGCTTTACATTTTATGAACTATGAAAGTTACTCATGTATACATGTGTCATATGTGCAAAAATCAAGGGAAGTAAAAATGGATGACATATATATATACAACATGTACACCTTGTCTCTTTTGTTAGCCACATTTCAGATTAAGCAACGCCGAGGACGGCTTTGTTTTCAAGAAGGGGAGGATGATGAGGACATGACTACCTTGGATACGACCAAAAATATTGCATACTTGTATATTTGTGAGGTGATTTCTAATGCAAACTATGCAATAATTTATTTATGTCATCCAGGACAAAAATACTTCACAAACTTTTGTGTCATGTCTAATTGCAGGTGTATGGGACATTTGTACAATCCACATATGAAGATAAGGGGAAAAGAGATGTTTAGGTGCTGTTCAAAAAGTCCTCTCACGTCACTTTTGGGCCAAGAGAAGATAGAGTCCAAGTCTCTCACGTTCTGGATTCAGATTCGGACTGCACAGACATACCTGACTCAAAACGCCAAGAACTATTTCATACAGACTCCGAATTGGGTGATTCTTTTTTTGTTGGAAAGTAGATTTCGTGCTCTTTCCAACCCAGTTGGATTCACCTTCAAATTCGTCCGGAGCGTTGAGTTCTCGTTGAAACAATCTGACGCTGCAACAGAATCCGAGTCAAACTACAAGTCCAAAGGTGTTGCATCACCTCCACTTGGGCCCATGAGCCTTGTACGACCTAGGGTTAGTTTTAGGCTGCCTTGGGACGTCCTCCCACCTCCTTGGCCACCACCCCTTGCTCCTATATAAGTAGATCCATCTAGTAGCTTTTTCCTTGGGATTTGTTTAGTTAAAAGTTAGCCATTGCAACTTCGTGTACTTCGTTTGTGTCCAACGACCAGACCAAGACCGCTTCCGGATCCCCACCATTATCAATACTTCATCTATATTCGCAATATTCAGATTGCATTATCATATTCTTGCTTGTTCTTCGATTGCGTGCAGGAATAGACCTTCGTGGTCAGGCTGATCGTGCTTCCAGCATTGTCAGTAACCTCAGGAGATTGGTTTAGCGATTGCTAAGGCGCAACGTCGTGCACGTTTGTAGTCGGATCGTCAAAGTCGGCTCCACCAAATCGATAGTTACCATCTCATCGAAAGATCGGGACACCCTCGCCTCTATCAAGTGGTATCAGTTTTCAGGTTGCTCGGTGAGAATTTCCAGTTTTCCCTAGATTAGATTTATTTTCTTACCTATTGTTCAAGAAAAAGCCACAAAAAAAAAGTTAGATCTATTCATCCTTTGTCCAAGCCAGTCGAGCCTTTGCAATTTTCTTTTCATTGTTTGCATTATTGAATTATCGGTTGCATCGTCGTGTCCAGTTGCTGGTCTTAGTGTCTAGTTCATTTAGAGTTTCGAGTTCTGTTCACATTAGTCACGCCGCCGCTGCATCGTTATTCCTTCCGCTATGCACCATCCCATCCATCAATTTCCACATCGTGCTACCCACTGTTCATTGTCATAATCATAGTTGAGGTCGTTCACATCTGTGCTTGATCCAATCTACATCTTATCTAGTTTGTTTTGGAAAGAGGGAGAGAGAAAAAAAGTTTAAAAAAAAGTCAGAGAAAAAAAGAGAGAAAGAAAAAGAAAAGAAAAAAGTGTAAGGAAAAAAAGAGAGCAGAAAAAAAAACAAAATTCGGATCTATCTAGACTCAATCTCGTAGCTGAATTCGGATTGGAAACTGTTTTGCGCAGTGTTCAGTAAAACAGGCATATCTTTTTCGTACGAAGTCTGTTTTGGCTCGGTGAGTACTCAAATTAAAGCTAGTGACGAGCCGCATCTAAATAGTTGCAGAAGCTAGTTCAATATTTGAGACCTCAAAATCGGCTTCTAAATAGGTATTTTTGCCCTCCGAAGTTCGCGAACACAGCTTGTTCCAGTTTTTCAGGCCAGTTTTAGAATTTTTTGATTCCTCATATCAACTCGGAATTTAGTGATTATTTTTGCGTTTGAAAGCTTGAGTCAGTGCCATTCTTGAGAAAAATTATCAGAAAATTGGCAAAAACTTTTCCAGAGGAAAGTTGGAGACAAAGTTGTTGGTATATCCTACTTGGTAGTTGTTTCTCATCATTATCTTTACTGCCATTGTGATCTTCACTTATATCTTGCTGTCCAGAGCTACTTCATATCCTTTATTGATGCTAGTTGTGCAACGCCGTGACCTCATTAGTGTTCTAGGCTCGCGTCTCTAGTCCGGTCTAGCCTAGGACCAGCACAGTACCGTCGTTGAGCGTTTATTCAACATTGCATCTCTGAATTGATTATTGCTAATCTTTTGCTATCATATATAGCCAACCCAGCTCCACATATTTCTACACCGTGTATACGTACGTTCACCTAGCAATCGCTTTACTCAATCTTCGGAGTTATTTGACACCGCTGGTTGCCCGTCACCACCTGCTGCATGGTAAGAACTTGTAAGATATTGATATTTGCTTTACTGTGAGCGCTTTACCACCACATCCTAGTAGTTCATAGGAACATTATTCTCGATTTTTTTTGTTTCTACTAATCATGGCAGGTTCCGGAGTTGTTAGTTCTTGGGCTTCATCGATCGTGGGAGATTTGCCATCACCTAAGAAAATGCAACAACCGCCACAAGAGGAGCAATTACATCAGAATGCACATAATCAGGTTAATGTTTCCATGCCACCATTTACTGGTCGTTTTAGGCCTGATTTATATATTGAATGGGAGTACGAAATAAATGCTATATTTGCTTCCCATAATTTTGATGAGCGTGAAAAATTTCAAGCTGCTGTTAGTACTTTTAGTAGCTTTGCTTTAGTTTGGTGGAGTGAATATTGTCGGTTAAACCCTGATCTTATACCTACTACTTGGGATGATTTAAAACTTGTCATGAGAGATAGATTCGTTGATGTTTATTATACTCGTGGCATGATTAAAAAATTACAACATTTAAAACAAGGCACTGACACGGTAACAAAATACTATGATGATTTACAAACTACATTATTGCACTCATTTTTAGAAGAATGTGAAGAAGATTTTATGGATAGATTTTGGGGAGGATTAAACTATGATATTCAAGAGATTCTAATTCATGAAGAGTGTTATCCTATGGACCATTTGTTTCGTCTTGCTTGCAAAGCTGAACAGGAAATAAAACGACGTGTTGGCCACAAGGAGAACAAGCGCACGGTGCACATTCCAAGTGTTGATACAGATGTTTCTTCAACTACTAGGCGTACTATGACAACCACATCCGTTGTTGCGAGGACTACATCATCTCCATCATGTGACACATCACCTCCAAGAGTGCCTACATCGTCTGAGTTGATCATAAGAGGTAATGACAAAGGTACAGATTTTCAACTTTCACATGAGAATGATGCATGCCTAGTTAACTTGAAAACATCATGTGTTGTGTTACCTATTGATTTGAGCACACCAGCTATTTTAGAGAATTGTGTTACTGTCATGAATGCATCATGTGATCAAAGAGTTGAAGTATCAACAATTTTGAGTGCACCCAATGAATTAACTGTTGATGCAAAAGAAACAATGTTTAATCATTTTGATATGACCTCTAATCTTGGTGATGATTTTGTGTCAAATGACTTATTGCATGTTTGCTTATTTAAGCATGTTGTAGCATGTAAATTTGATGCAAGTAAGGTTTATTCACCAATGTTGGGATGGTTTAATGATGAACATTGTCAATCCTTTGATATGAATAAGAGCTTCACTTATATGTGCAAATTGAGTTGCAATATTTTCATGTCTTCTAATACTTGTGATAATATTTTTGCTTTACATTTTATGAACTATGAAAGTTACTCATGTATACATGTGTCATATGTGCAAAAATCAAGGGAAGTAAAAATGGATGACATATACATATACAACATGTACACCTTGTCTCTTTTGTTAGCCACATTTCAGATTAAGCAACGCCGAGGACGGCTTTGTTTTCAAGAAGGGGAGGATGATGAGGACATGACTACCTTGGATACGACCAAAAATATTGCATACATGTATATTTGTGAGGTGATTTCTAATGCAAACTATGCAATAATTTATTTATGTCATCCAAGACAAAAATACTTCATAAACTTTTGTGCCATGTCTAATTGCAGGTGTATGGGAGATTTGTACAATCCACATATGAACATAAGGGAAAAAGAGAAGTTTATGTGCTGTTCAAAAAGTCCTCTCACGTCACTTTTGAGCCAAGAGAAGATAGAGTCCAAGTCTCTCACGTTCTGGATTCAGATTCGGACTGCACAGACATACCTGACTCAAAATGCCAAGAACTATTTCATACGGACTCCAAATTGGGTGATTCTTTTTTTTTGTTGGAAAGTAGATTTCGTGCTCTTTCTAACCCAATTGGTTTCACCTTCAAATTCATCCGGAGCGTTGAGTTGTCGTTGAAACAATCTGACGCTGTAGCAGATTCCGAGTCAAACTACAAGTCCAAAGGTGTTGCATCACCTCCACTTGGGCCCATTGGCCTTGTACGACCTAGGGTTAGTTTTAGGCTGCCTTGGGACGTCCTCCCACCTTCTTGGCCGCCACCCCTTGCTCCTATATAAGTAGATCCATCTAGTAGCTTTTTGCTTGGGATTTGTTTAGTTAAAAGTTAGCCATTGCAACTTCGTGTACTTCGTTTGTGTCCAACGACCAGACCAAGACCGCTTTCGGATCCCCACCTTTATCAATACTTCATCTATATTCGCAATATTTAGATTGCATTATCATATTCTTGCTTGTTCTTCGATTGCGTGCAGGAATAGACCTTCGTGGTCAGGCTGATCGTGCTTTCAGCATCGTCGGTAACCTCGGGAGATTGGTTTAGCGATTGCTAAGGCGCAACGTCGTGCACGTTTGTAGTCGGATCGTCAAAGTCGGCTCCACCAAATCGACAGTTACCATCTCATCGAAAGATCGGGACACCCTCGCCTCTATCAGAAGCTGAGAAGAAGCCGGGAAGGGACTCACCACAGAGGAGTAAGGTAGGGTGCTTGAGCCCTGGAGATTGGATAAGCAACAACAGGAGGTGGAAGAATTCGTAAGTTCGTAACTGTAGTTGTTCCCCTTTTTTATAGGCCGCGGAGAAGCCAAGGGTTCCTTTTTCCACACCACGGGCCTCTCCACTTCCTGATATACTTGTGACATTATGCATGGGTGGGATAATCGAAATCATTGATCGTATCCCCTAAAAAGCGGGACACGATCTCTGCCTAGATGAGACATGCCAATGGAGAGGCGGCCTCGAGCCGTGTGTCGAGAACTTCCAGCCATTCGGTGTTATGACCAGACGCGACCGTTTGCTAAAAAGTTGTCAGGTGATGAGGACATGACTACCTTGGATACGACCAAAAATGTTGCAAAGATGCATATTTGTGAGGTGATTTCTAATGCAAACTATGCAATAATTTATTTATGTTATCCAGGACAAAAATACTTCACAGATTTTTGTGCCATGTCTAATTGCAGGTGTATGTGACATTTCTACAATCCCCATATGAAGATAAATGGAAAAAGAGAAGTTTATGTGCTGTTCAAAAAGTCCTGTCACGTCAATTTTGGGCCAAGAGAAGATAGAGTCCAAGTCTCGCACGTTCTAGACTCAGATTCGAACTGCACAAATATACTTGACTTAAAACGCCAAGAACCCTTTCATCCAAACTCCGAATTGGGTGATTCTTCTTTTGTTGGAAAGTAGATTACGTGCTCTTTCCAACCCAATTGGATTCACCTTCAAATTCATCAGGAGCATTGAGATATTGATGAAACAATCTGACGCTACAACAGAATCTGAGTCAAAGTACAAGTCCAAAGGTGTTGCATGACCTCCACTTGGGCCCATGGGCCTTGTACGACCTAGGGTTAGTTTAGACTTCCTTGGGACGTCCTCCCACCTCCTTGGCTGCCACCCCTTGCTCCTATAGAAGTAGATCAATCTAGTAGCTTTTTCCTGGGGTTTTGTTTAGATTAAAATTCGCCATAGCTGCAACTTCGCGTACTTCATTTGTGTTCAACGACCAGACCAAGACGTCACAGAACCCCACCTTGATCAATAAAGCTTTTATCTTATATTCGCAATACCCTCGTGGTCAGGTTGATCGTGCTCCGGCGTGGTCAATAACCTCCCGGAGTTGGTTTAGTGATTGCTAAGGCGCGACGTCCTCACACGTTCGTAGTCGGATTGTCAAAGTCTACTCCTCCAAAAACGATAATCACTATCTCATCGAAAGATGGGACACCTTTGCCTCTATCATCAAGCAAGGGTACTATTCACATTGGAGCACTTTGGCCTTCGGGGCTAAGAAAGCCAATACTCTGGATTCCGGACATCACTCAACTTTGAACACACACAGGACAGGATGGAGAACTCGCCTCGCAAGCCGAAGACTACGGGATATGCGAATGCCGATCACAAACCCTGGCATTGGAGGCTAGTTCGGGGGCTACTGAGGGAGTCCTGGATTAAGGGGTCCTCGGGCCGGCGGCCCGTTGCTTATAGGCCGGACTAAGGGCTACTATGGAGCCAAGCTAGGACGTGGACCCATGACCGAATATGAGATCTTCGGAGCCGTGGTGTGCCCTCCAAGTCAAGATTTAGCGTGATCTTTCCTTTATCGTAACTGACCGTATGTAACCCTAACCCTACTGGTGTCTATGTAAACAGGAGGGTTTTAGTCTTTAGGGATAGAGCAACATCCAATCCCTCATCAACCTAGGGTTTAGCTCGCGTGATCTCGAGGTAGATTAACTCTGTAATCATACCATACACATCAAATACAATCAAGCAGGACGTAGCGTTTTACCTCCTAGAGAGGGCCTGAACCTGGGTAAACACTGTGTTCTTCGTCCCTTGTTCCCTATTGATCCTAGATCCACAGCTCGGGACCCCCTACCCGAGGTCCGTCGGTTTTGACACCGACAGCAGGCGCTGCTGCTCCCAAACACCGAAGTGGAAACTGGCCTTCGTAATACTGATACGGGGCTAACCCAGTGTAGGCCGATCTTTCACGATTGGAGTGGATTCCCTCGAAGAACACGAAGAACACGATGAACACGGGGAAGAACGGGGAGAAATCACAAGGGGAAACACTCAAGAACAAGTCCAATCACACATCCACTAGATAATCAAACACACAAGATCCACAAGGTACATGAACAACAAAAGGAAAGATACAAGGTAAAGTTCATCTCCATGAGGAGGTCTTGATGATATCCTAGACGGATCTTCCCGTTAGCGGTCTTGAATCGAAGATGGATCTTCTCCGTAGAGGCCACGGTCTCTCTCCATGGAGTAGATCCGGATGGATGAGCAAAGCTCTATCTCTCAAATGAGCTATCACAATGCTAACCCTAACTAGGAGGAGGATGGAGTCTATATATAGTGCTAGTCCACGAAGGGGTAAGTGAGAGGGGGGATACATGGGCCTCGGGCCCTGTCCATGCACGCAGGCAGGCGCCGGATGTCCGGCTGGGGGCCGGATGTCCGGCCGTTCGTGGGACGCCGGATGTCCGGGGCACTCGCCAGATGTCCGGTCTGGCGGTGGCGGTTCCAGTCCTTCTCTGGATAGTCATTGCCGGATTTTCGGGAGGGATGGCCGGATGTCCGGGGCATCGGGAGGAGTCGGATGTCTGGGGCGATGGCCGGATGTCTGGGCTGGTGCTGGTCCATTTTTGGTGCTCTCTGAGTAGACGTAGCCGGATTTCCGGGCGAGGGACCGGATGTCCGGGGGAGGCCGGATGTCCGGCCGCTGTAGTTTCAGCAGCATCATCTTCTTTCGTCTCCGCTTCCATGCTTCCCTCGCAGATGGTGTAGTTGTTCCTTGGCGCTTGCACTCCTCCTCGTCGTCCGTAGCGTTCCGACATTACCTATACATGCACATGAGTGGAGTGTCAAGTAGTGTACCATCCTCGAAGGGGTCAAGTAAGCACCTGTAAAGGAGATGATTCACCTTTATGTATGTGAAGTAGATGTCGCACGTGTCACTTACTAAACGGGCTCTTTACACGGTGATGTCCGTAGGATGCTCCGCATGATATCCGCCCCCCCCCCTTGGGAAAGATCCGACCTCGGATCGAAAACCAAATCACCATGGGAAAGAGATGGCTTCGCCGTTAGAAGTGGACGTTCACCAAGTACTCATCATCTTCAAGCTCGCAATGGGCACTCTCCAATGTCGCACCGTCTAGTGATTCCTTCAAAAGGAGCAAGGACAGCAAACACTTGGAAAAACAAATGTTGTTAGCGTTAGTGCAAAACTAAACATTCAAGTGGTGATTCACCCAACAAGTGTTGTCATCATGCATAGCATATGGCATGACAAAGTATTGTGACATGGCATGTAAGCACATCAATCGAGCACAAGTAAATCTATCATGGGGACAAGTATGTAAATGTGAGGTACTGATGCAAATATGTGTGACAAGAGAATAAGCATGTACCTCATGGTCATAGCAATCATGCATAAGGTGGTCGACAAATGGTCGATGGTAGGCATAAGAATCATTCACAACACCAAAGAAGATGAGATGTCTAAACACATGGGTCAAGTGCAAGACAATCCAAGCATAACATGCATAGGATGCAGTGAATATAGTGTGGCACTCAACACAATAGAAAGAGCAATTATTCATCATGTGTGAGGTATTCAAGTCAATCATGTGACAAGCAATGGGACATGGCATATGTGAAGAAATGATATTGGTGCAACCACACATATGATAGGAGCAAGTAATCCACAAGTCGGATGCAACACACAAGGCATATATATCATGATGCGTGGAACGGTGAAAATGACAAGTCGAAGCAAGATCTCTAACATGTGTGCAATCAAATGGTCCGAGATGATCAATAAGTCTCATGGTGCAAGCAACACAAGTAGTATGATCTGCAATACCCATGCTCAAGAAAGATGTCACGTTGAAGGCGTGTCCTTGTGCATTCTTCACAATGCTGAAGCACAAGCAAGTGCGATGTAGAATCATCGTGGTAGAAGGTGGTTCGCTCTCAAGAGCTCGAATGGTCAACTCACGTGAAGTGGAAGTCGACACGAAGAATGATCCTACACAAGCACAAACAAAAGCAAAGAATGTATGCGCATGGTAGATAAACACATCATCCATCATGATGGTTCTCTTCTCTTGCACATAACCATTAGAAGCACAAGTGCATGAATAATACAATGCAACAATCTTTATGTCCATGGCACGATGCATATTGTGCAAAGAAGGAAGACAAGCATGCTTCAAAAGAAATATATCAAAATCTCCAATCATATGTGAGAATGCTATGTGGGCAATCTCATTAGCAAGGCTAAATGCATCATTGTAATGGGGGCATGTAGATGGTTGTCATCAACCGCATGAAATGAGAAAGTATGAATCATTGGTGATGCAACATAAGCAAGCATAGTAATGAAGTCGTGCAAGCTAGTAGTGCGAAGATGCAACACACTAGAGGAAATCATGGCAATCATGTCATGTGAGCAAATAATAGGCATAGGCAATGCACATGACATATCGCAAGCACGAACAAAAAGCAAGATCATAGTATCATCATAGGAATGGTTCACAAAGGAAACATGGCAATAACAAGCAATATCTCCACCAAGCTTGCAAATACACATACAAGTACTAGAGTCAATCATTATGTGTAATGCAAAGCATGGGTCACAAATGCATGGCAAAGGCATAGGAATGAGCATATCATGCAAAGTGAACATGGCTAGATGGGCATAGAATATGTAATGGACAATAAACCATAACCATGTGAGGGCCATGTAGAATAAATGCGTGAAGTCTTTGCACGAAGAGAGCGATGGGAGAGACAATCCATGGGATCCCAAGTCATCCTTGCTCTCTAGAGCTCGTTTTGTCAACTCATGGGATTGTGAGGTTGACAAGTATTCATGTGTACCTAAACAAAAGAGACACAAACCAAAGAAATTGTGTGTGTGGTAAATGTACACATCATCCATCATGATGTGTATGTGCATGTGTGAGTTAGCACAAGGTAAGCGTTGCTCAAAGAAATTTGAAGCATGGTATAAGAACATGTCATCCATCATGAAAGAATAGTTATTGTGTATAACACGATGGGGACACAAATTGAGCGTGCAAGCATAGCAAGTGTGCGGCACAACAATATCATTATCATTCATGGGGAGCATATTGTGCACATAATTATGAGGATCATGCATTGGATGGGATTGATCAAATTCCCCTAACATGTATGAGGAAACTATGGGGGTCTCCTCATGAGCAATATTGGAAACATCATATGGAGAAAATGGACGACATCCAAAACAATGCATATCCGAAGCTAGGTGGTCATGGCATGGCATATGAGATAAATGATGCAAAGGGAGCATATATATATCACCACAAGAAAAACAAATGCCAATAACCATGGGCTTGTCATCTATGCCATAAGTGCAAATTGGGTTTATTTTAATGGCATATGCATAGTCACTACGATGAGATTGCAAATTTGACATATTGTTGATCTCATGCATAGCATATGACAAGTCAAGCGGATTGTCAAACATGATATGACCTAAAGAATTTTCACAAGAAATCCAATGTAACATGGCATCACAACTAATAGACTCCACATGGCAATCATCAAACTCATCATAAATGGGAAAATCATCGCATGGGGAAATCATACTAGCATGAAGCAAGGCAATAGGTGGATCAACATCATGCAAGCAATCAATGTCAAGAATGTCCACTAGTGGGACAAGAGCGTCACCTTCACCTTTGTTACCTTTTTCATTCCACTCAAGTGGTGTATGTGAGGTGGGAAAGACCAAATGGTGGTCATCATCATCAACTTGATGGAACCATGTGGGGGGTGCATCATATTCCACCATGGCCATCGTCTTGTCCAAAGGAAGGATGAAGTCATCGAGGATCGGCGCGTCATCAGATATGGGACTTAGCACCAAATGAGAAGACACAATAGAGGTAGAGGTTAAGTCGTTAGAAATCGAAGTGGCCTCACATGCCCTATCAACTATCTCACTCTCTCTATGTGGTGGCTCACTCACTCCCTCAAAATAGGTGCACTCAAAGTCACATATGGTGGAGTCACTCATCTCACTTAAGCGGTGGGGGTTGTGGCTCTCCTCACATGGGAATTGGGGCAACTTATCATGTCTGGGGCTAGTGGTGAAGTCACTCTCACTCTCACTATGGTGGCACAAGTCACTCAAGTCATCATACGTCGCCGTGGTCGAAGGAAATCCCATGCTCAACCATCTCGTCATCGTCGCCGTTGATGAAGGCCGAAGATGGCACATCATCACTCTCCTTCATGACCGAAGGGAAAATCCCATGCTCGATCATCTCATCACCGTCGCCGAGTATGAAGGCCGAAGATGGCGCATCATCACTCTCGCCTCCAAAGATGGAAGCATCATCCTTGCTCGCCACCGTGTCGCTCGCCTCCAAAGCATGTTCCTTGATTGGCTCTGATAGAGGCGAGGGTGTCCCGATCTTTCGATGAGATGATAGCTATCGTTTTTGCTGGAGTAGACTTTGACGATCCGACTACGAACGTGCGAGGACGTCGCGCCTTAGCAATCGCTAAACCAACTCTGAGAGGTTATTGACCACGCCGGAGCACAATCAACCTGACCACGAGGGTCTATCTCCTGCAAGCAAACGAAGAACAAGCAAGAAACTAAGATTTGCAATCTGGATATTGCGAATATAAGATGAAAGCTTTATTGATCAAGGTGGGGTTCTGTGACGTCTTGGTCTGGTCGTTGAACACAAACGAAGTACGCGAAGTTGCAGCTATGGCAAACTTTTAATCTAAACAAAACCCAAAGTCTAAATGGTGCCCTAAGGGCTGTATATATGGAGGAAGAGGGGGGGGAATTTCGTGGCCCTTGAAGGAGGGGTCCGAAACCAACCCTATCTCTTGTTTCCCCACACATATGGACTCTAAAAACAGCCTATACTCAAGTATTTCGAAATTACATGGGCCTGGCCCAATAATAAGGTGACGCAGCACCTATAATAGCCTCTGGACGAAATTTATGAAGTGGCATCTTGTATATTTCATCCAAGGCTTCATGCACTCATTATGGTGGCTTCAAATTCCTGAAATCATCACTTGTAACTCCGTTCTTGTTTCCCGTGCGCATGCCATCATCTCCATGCTTGAACTTGCTCCAATGTTCCTCTTTCTTGTCCAAGCTAGGCCCTTCATTCATAAGCAAAACAAATGTATCCACTTTAGGCAGCATCATATTCTCATGAACATTAGAATCATTACCAAGAAACGAAAGTACCTGATAATTTAATTGGCGTGCGCGAGCTCTAGTAATTGGTCCAGTATGTATAGCAGCAGGGGCTGTGGGTGTAACAATGGTATTGATGTCCTCATCATCCTCCCCTTCTTGAAATGAAGTCGTCCTCGATGGAAGCTCATCTTCCTCACCCAAATAAGGCTTCAAATCTGCATTGTTAAAAGTGGGACTAACCCCAAAATCTGCAGGCAGCTCAAGTTTATATGCATTATCATTTATTTTCTCTAACACCTTAAAAGGACCATCAGCACGTGGCATTAGCTTTGATTTGCGCAAATCAGGAAATCTATCCTTACGCAAATGTAACCAAACAAGATCTCTAGGTGCAAACACAACATGTTTTCTACCCTTATCTCCAGAAAGTTTATATTTAGCATTCATACGCTCAATGTTCTCCTTAGTTAACTCATGCATTTTTAAGATCAATTCAGCACGTTGTTTAGCATCAAAATTAACCTTCTCCGAAGATGGAAGAGGCAACAAATCAATGGGTGCACGAGGTAGGAAACCATATACAATTTCAAAAGGGCACATCTTAGTAGTAGAATGCAATGAACGATTATAAGCAAATTCAATATGAGGCAGGCATTCTTCCCTCATTTTCTTATTATTCTTCAAAACAGCCCTAAGCATAGTAGACAAAGTTCTATTGACTACTTCAGTTTGTCCATCAGTTTGGGGGTGACAAGTAGTACTAAAAAGCAGTTTAGTCCCCAACTTAGCCCATAAACATCTCCAAAAGTGGCTAAGAAATTTAGTATCACGATCTGAAACAATAGTATTTGGCACACCATGCAAGCGAATAATTTCACGAAAGAACAAATCAGCAACATTAGCAGCATCATCGGTTTTATGACATGGTATAAAGTGTGCCATTTTCGAAAATCTATCCACGACAACAAATATGCTATCCCTCCCCTTCTTTGTTCGAGGTAAACCTAAAACAATGTCCATAGATATATCCTCCCAAGGAACACTAGGTACAGGCAAAGGCATATATAAACCATGAGGATTGAGTCGTGACTTAGCTTTTTGACATGTAGTGCAGCGAGCAACAAAACGCTCAACATCCCGTCTCATCTTTGGCCAAAAGAAATGTGTAGCAAGTACATCCTCCGTCTTCTTTACGCCAAAGTGTCCCATTAATCCTCCTCCATGCGCCTCCTGCAACAACAAAAGACGAACAGAGCGAGCTGGAATGCATAGCTTGTTAGCACGAAAAACAAATCCATCATTAACGACGAACTTGTTCCATGTTCTCCCTTCTTTACAATTCTGCAATACATCTTTAAATTCAGCATCATGCACATATTGATCTTTGATGGTCTCCAAACCAAATATTTTAAAGTCAAGTTGTGAAAGCATAGTATAACGACGAGACAAAGCATCAGCAATAACATTTTCTTTACCCTTCTTGTGTTTAATGACATAAGGGAAAGTCTCAATGAATTCAACCCATTTAGCATGTCTACGGTTCAGTTTGGCTTGACTTTTAATATGTTTCAAAGATTCATGATCAGAATGAATAACAAATTCTTTGGGCCATAAATAATGTTGCCATGTTTCCAAAGTCCGAACAAGAGCATATAATTCCTTATCATAAGTAGAGTAATTCAGACTAGGCCCACTCAATTTTTCAGAAAAGTATGCAACAGGTTTGCCATCTTGTAATAACACACCTCCTAATCCAATTCCACTAGCATCACATTCAAGCTCAAAAGTCTTATTAAAATCAGGAAGTTGGAGTAAAGGAGCATGTGTTAACTTATCTTTCAACACCATGAAGGCTTTTTCCTGTGCGGTACCCCAAACAAAAGGCACATCCTTCTTTGTAAGCTCATTGAGAGGTGCAGCAATGGTACTGAAATCTCTCACAAAACGCCTATAGAAACCAGCGAGGCCAAGGAAACTCCTCACTTGTGTGACCGTTTTGGGCTGCGGCCAACTCTCAATAGCTTCAATCTTGGCTTTATCAACTTCAATTCCCTGTGGAGTAACAACATAGCCAAGAAAAGATACTCGGTCGGTGCAAAAGGTGCACTTCCCAAGGTTACCAAACAAACGTGCATCACGTAGAGCAATAAAAACAGCACGTAAATGTTCCAAATGTTCCTCCAAAGATCTGCTATAAATCAATATATCATCAAAGTAAACTACCACAAATCGTCCAATGAAAGCACGTAAAACTTCGTTCATTAATCTCATGAAAGTACTAGGTGCATTAGTTAACCCAAAAGGCATGACTAACCACTCATATAAACCGAACTTAGTTTTAAATGCTGTTTTCCATTCATCTCCCAATTTAATACGAATTTGATGGTATCCACTACGCAAATCAACTTTGGAGAATATTGTAGAGCCACTCAATTCATCAAGCATATCATCTAGCCTAGGAATAGGATGACAATAACAAATAGTAATATTATTAATGCCTCTACAATCAACACACATACGCGACGTACCATCCTTTTTTGGCACTAGTATAATAGGAACAGCACAAGGACTAAGAGATTCGCGTATATAACCTTTGTCGAGCAGCTCCTGTACTTGACGCATAATCTCCTTCGTCTCCTCTGGATTGGTACGGTATGGCGCACGGTTTGGCAAGGAAGCACCGGGAATTAAGTCAATCTGATGCTCAATCTCGCGAATAGGTGGTAATCCCGGTGGCACGTCTTGTGGAAAGACGTCAGCGAACTCCTGCAAAATGTTAGTGACAGCAGGAGGCAAAGAGGAAGGCACGTCCTCGAATGAAAATAATGCCTCTTTGCACACAAAAGCATAACAAACAGATTTGCTTAAATCTAGCTCATCAATATCAGATTTGGTGGCAAGTAAACACGCATTTTTCAATTTAATTTCAGAAGCAACACTAGAAGTTTTATTATTAGGCTTCATTTGTTGCTCAAATTCTTTTGCCACAATCTTATTTTTACTCTTATTTTTCTCCTGTTTTGCTTTACTAGCTCTATTAATATCATCTTTCAAAATAGAATCAGGAGTCATAGAAAGCAAAGTAATATGTTTATCCTTATGAACAAGAGTATACTGACTGTTTCTACCATGGTGTACAGAATTTTTATCAAATTGCCATGGTCTACCAAGTAATAAGGAACATGCTTGCATGGGTACCACATCACAATCAACATAATCAGCATATGTAGAGATACTAAAATGCACACGAACAGTACGTGTTACCTTAACCTTGCCGCTGTTGTTGAACCATTGGATATAGTAAGGATGTGGATGTGGTCTTGTGGTGAGAGATAGCTTCTCCACCATCTCCATGCTAGCCAAGTTGTTGCAGCTCCCTCCATCTATGATGACGCGAACAGAACGTTCCTTCACAACTCCCTTTGTATGGAACAAATTATGCCTCTGATTTTGCTCAGCTTGTGTGACCTGCACACTCAAAACACGTTGAGCAACTAAACATTCATACCTGTCAGCGTCTTCAGGAGCCATGTATTGCGTCTCATGATCAGAATCATCTCCATCGTGTTCTTCACTTGTAATAAGAGCCAAAGTCTCCTCATCATAGTCACTAGCGGACTCATACCCACCATCCTCAGTAGCAATCATAACACGCGGAGATTGGCATTCTCTGGCATAATGACCTCTTCCCTTACAACGACGACAAATAATATCATGTGTGTGCCCTGTTGATGCCATAGATGAAGAAGAGCTCTGGGCAGGCCCAGAAGGTGTACTCTTGGCAGATGGTGGTGGTGGTGCCTGTTTTCTAGTATCTCGGTTGGAGTTGGCGGCTGAAGTCAGTGGTGCTGCAGTAGGACGTGTGGGAGTAGAGGAGGCACGCGGTGTCCATGATGAAGATCGACCTGCAGAAAAATTAGTTCGCGCCAATGCCTGTCGATCCTGCACTTCACGTTCAGCTTTACAAGCAAGATGGAATAAACGAGTGATATTATTATACTCCTTATACTCTAGAATGGTCTGAATCTCTCTATTTAATCCACCCATGAAACATGCAAGCATAGCTTCATTCTCCTCAACAATACCACATCTAATCATGCCAGTTTGTAATTCCTGATAACATTCTTCTATAGAATTTTTTCCTTGTCTTAAGCGCTGCAATTTTTGAAGTAATTCACGTTGATAATATGGTGGAACCCAACGAGTACGCATAGCAGTTTTCAAAGCAGCCCACGTAGCTGGAATAGGATATAATCTACAATGTTCAGACCACCATACACATGCAAAACTAGTAAAAGCACAAACAGCAGCAGCAACACGTCTCTCCTCGGGATATTGTAAACACGTAAAACGTTGTTCAGTTTCTAACTCCCAAGTAAGATATATATCAGGAACATATCTACCCTCAAATGGTGGAATATTCAATTCCAGTTTAGGAATATGGTCATGATCTCGTACCTGAGGTGGTAATGCAGCCCTACCATTGCGATTATTTGCATGTGGACGACCTGGTGCTGGTACGTAGTTCTGATTTTGATCAACCTCATCCTCGTAATCGCCCGCATAATCGTCCTCCTCAGCGGCAACAGGAGCCATAGAAGCATCAACAGTAGGTGCAGCGGCACCAGAAGTTTGACCAGGCTCAAGGGGAACGCGCTGTGCTCGTCCCACTTGATTTGGAAGGCGACGTTGTTGTTGTTGTAGAGGTGCGACAGGTGCAGCGGGCGGTGGTTGTGGAAGACGCGCGAGCAATTCATTAAACTTGTTATCGAGCTTAGTTTCGAACGTCTTCTCAATTCCATCTATCTTCTCCATGGCCTCTTCAAATCTGTTTAGCACATCTTGCACCTGTCCACTCATCATTTGCTAAAATTTATCATGTAGCTATTTGTTCGTCATGTTCTCCCAATCAGTCTCATCGGCTTGTGATCCTGCCATGGTTAGCAGCAATAGAAACACACAAGAATATGATCCTACAGACTACTGGGAAGTGGTGGTGGTGGTGTATCACAAAACCGTCAAGCGAATCTCAAATGCTTACCAGTTCTTACCCAGCAGCAGGTGGTGATCGGCAACCGTTGTAGTCAAAACTCTTAAAGATTGGACAGAGCGATTGCCAGGTGGTGTCAAACGCACGACGTAGATGTATGTGGTGCTGGGAAGGCTTATGATATGGTAGCAAAAATGTCAGCAATAATCAATTCAGAGATGCAAAGTTGAATAAACGCTCAACGACGGTACTATGCTGGTCCTAGGCTAGACCATACTAGAGACGCGAGCCTAGAACACTAACAAAATCACGGCGCGGCACGTAAACAAGGGAAGTTTTTTTTTTTTGCAAAAAATCACTATGATGGCAAGTGTCTCAAAACGCTCCCTGGGACCTAAAAATAGGATAGGGAAAAAATATTTTTGACTGCCAAAATTTTGGCCTAAAAACTGCCCGGGGGTCTCCAGACTTTTTTTTCCCGAAACCTACTCCGGCAAGGAAACACGAATCGGAAACTAGATGGATCTCGAAAACAAACCTAATATGAAAAGAACTCGGATTGGTGGTGGATATATGGTGGTAGATATATGGTGGTGGTATATGGCAGCGGTGGTGGTATATGGATACGGATCGGTGGTGGTATATGGATACAGATCGGTGACGGATAAGCGGTGGTGGTAGATGGCAGGGGCGATGATGATGGTGCGGCGGCGGCGTGACAACTTATGACCAGAACTCGAAACTCTAAAGGACTAGATGCTAAGACCAGCAACTAGACACGACGATGCAACTACAAATTCAACAAAGCAAAAACCCTAAAAAGATTATGCAAAGGCTCAGATTGGTTCGGATATGATGAACTAACCCTAATTTTTTTTTGTGGCTTTTTCGTAGACTGTAGATATGAAGAACAGACTCGATCTAAACTACGAAAAACTGTAAAATCTCACCGAGCAACCTGAAAATCTGATACCACTTGATAGAGGCGAGGGTGTCCCGATCTTTCGATGAGATGATAACTATCGTTTTTGGTGGAGTAGACTTTGACGATCCGACTACGAACGTGCGAGGACGTCGCGCCTTAGCAATCGCTAAACCAACTCCGAGAGGTTATTGACCACGCCGGAGCACAATCAACCTGACCACGAGGGTCTATCTCCTGCAAGCAAACGAAGAACAAGCAAGAAACTAAGATTTGCAATCTGGATATTGCGAATATAAGATGAAAGCTTTATTGATCAAGGTGGGGTTCTGTGACGTCTTGGTCTGGTCGTTGAACACAAACGAAGTACGCGAAGTTGCAGCTATGGCGAACTTTTAATCTAAACAAAACCCAAAGTCTAAACGGTGCCCCAAGGGCTGTATATATGGAGGAAGAGGGGGGGCATTTCGTGGCCCTTGAAGGAGGGGTCCGAAACCAACCCTATCTCTTGTTTCCCCACACATACGGACTCTAAAAACAGCCTATACTCAAGTATTTCGAAATTACATGGGCCTGGCCCAATAATAAGGTGATGCAGCACCTATAATAGCCTCTGGACGAAATTTATGAAGTGGCATCTTGTATATTTCGTCCAAGGCTTCATGCACTCATTATGGTGGCTTCAAAGTCCTGAAATCATCACTTGTAACTCCGTTCTTGTTTCTCGTGCGCATGCCATCATCTCCATGCTTGAACTTGCTCCAATGTTCCTCTTTCTTGTCCAAGCTAGGCCCTTCATTCATAAACAAAACAAATGTATCCACTTTAGGCAGCATCATATTCTCATGAACATTAGAATCATTACCAAGAAACGAAAGTACCTGATAATTTAATTGGCGTGCGCGAGCTCTAGTAATTGGTCCAGTATGTATAGCAGCAGGGGTTGTGGGTGTAACAATGGTATTGATGTCCTCATCAGGCCCCATAGTCGTAGTCATCACCGCGCCGTCTTGAAAAAGAGTCGAAGTAGACTCGGCATCATCAAGGCCACACAGAGGAATGGCGGTGAAGTCAAACTTGGGTGCATCGTCTTGGAGCTCATCGGGCTTGGACATCTTGGTGGTACTATCCTCATGCTTGTTGTCGTGGAGCTTGGTCGTCGCGAGTGTGCTTGGTGTGGGGAAACCTTGGCCTTCATGAGTTCTTGTTCCGCCTTGAGAGCACCAATGTAGTTGTCATCGAGCGACTTGTAGTTCTCGAGGAAGATAGTCTTGGAGATATCGTTGTGCAATTCCATCATGAAGTGGAACTACATCGAAATGGGGTCGTCCACGCCGGCTCATCGCAAGGCATTCTGCATCTCCTTGAAGTACGCGTCGATGGACTTCGATCCTTGGGTGGTGTTCTCCAATTGGCACAGAAGTTATTCCGTGTAGGTTGGAGGCACGAACTCTCGCCGCAAACCTCTCTTCGTCTTGGGCCAACTCATGTCGTAGCTCTCCGAAGGTGTGTGAAGCCACCATGCCGATGCGTAGTCGTGGAAGTTCGTTGTGGCGCACTTCACTTGATCTTCGGGAGGAACTTGATGTAGCTTGAGGTAGTCGTCCATTAGGCGCTCCCACTCGAGATACTCCTTGGGTTCTTGAGTGCCATAGAAAGGAATCTTGTGGTCAGTTTTGACGTCGTAGTAGCTCGTGGAAGTCACGGACTTGAGCTTGGGGAGCTTCTCTTGAGCGTAGTCTTGGGGTGCTTGTTGGCAAAGATGCCATATGTCCGTAGGCGAAGATGCCTTGAAGTCGCTTGGCGAAGATGCCAAGGGAGATGGTGAAGTCATTGAGCGGTTGTTGGTGTTGAGCTCTTGACCATGACGTTCTTGTCGGTGGTGGTGTCGATGGTAATGTGATCTTTCCGGAGATGGTAGCTCGGAGGCATGTGCTCTTGAGTGTCTTCTCGAAGATGAGGAAGACCGCTTGTAGGACTTGATGAGGGCTTTGATCTCCTCCATTTGAGCATCCATCTTAGCATCCAAGTTGTTTTTCATGGCACCAAACTCGTCATTGTTGTTGTAGACCGAAGGAGGTGTGCTTTGCCTATCCATCACAAGACTCGAGTAGAGGTGAGTAGGAAATGAGATAAACAATACCAAGTTACCTTTTCCCAAAGTTGAGGATGTATCCCGTTTCACTCAATGTAAAATGAAAGAATAGTCGAATTGGTACCGGACTTGTTCACTCACACCTATCAACTAAAGCTTATGGAGTAGCTTGGTGAGGATAGTGTCACAAAAAATTTGATGCAAAATGTTAGAAAGAGTCAATAATGTTGAAAGAGATTCACAAATTCGCAAGTGAAACAAGTAGACCAATAGCAATATGAATGGCACACGAAAATGCACACACGGATAGATAAATGGGGTCGTGCAACCAAGGAATGAGCACAAAATGTGGAATCCACGGAAAACGCTCGTGTTGCACAACTCAATAGAGACACTAGCATGATTGCTCAATATGCGGATACGACACTTGTGCACAACCTATAAGATGCAAAATGGGTAAACTTTCTATCGCAAGTATGCTATGTATGTATGGTTCCCGGTGTTCTTCTCAAGATGATCCAAGATGATCTTATGATGGTATATGATATGCAATGTGGTATGCTATGGCTATTGCTTACAAGCACTTTGTTCACTCTTTTTCTTTGCTTAAAAGCTTATTCTTTTTTTATATGGCCACTATGCGGGAACAATCTTGTGACACAAAAGATGATATGATGATACCAAGATGATATGGTATGTATGCAATGGAAGGGCGGATCGATGATCACTAATGTGCACAAGTAACGTTGCCGGCAATACTCAAAGGCTAGTCTCGATAGGCAAGTGATGCAAAATCGGCTAGGGGTTATGAATGCAATTGCAATGGGAATATACAATGGTGTCGTCGAGGTTACCGTCCTTCTGTACGACGACGACCTCATGGCGATGATCAGTGGCGGTATTCTGGATGTAGAACCGTTCCTAATTAGCCGAAACACCTTAGGAAACGGAAAAAAACCGTGAACTCAAAATCTCAAAGGAAAATGTCAAATGGTTGTAGCGAGAATGCGGTGGTGGTTGCGGAAGTATTGGTGGAAACCCGGTCAAAATGGATTAAGGTGGTGGAAGGATATGATGGGCTATACACGGTGTTGGAGTTGAAGTGACCGTCCCTAAGTAGCCGAAACACCTTAGGAGACACAACTCATAACTCAAACAAGCTCGAACAAAATTGGGTTAAGTTGGGGTGGCGGAAGAGTATGGTGGGCAATCCTATGCGAAAGTTATGTTGGTGGTTGATGAAGAAGCAATCATCCCTAAGTAACCGAAACACCTTAGGAGACTCGAATCACAACTCAAATGATGAGGACATCAATACCATTGTTACACCCACAGCCCCTGCTGCTATACATACTGGACCAATTACTAGAGCTCGCGCACGCCAATTAAATTATCAGGTACTTTCGTTTCTTGGTAATGATTCTAATGTTCATGAGAATATGATGCTGCCTAAATTGGATACATTTGTTTTGCTTACAAATGAAGGGCCTAGCTTGGACAAGAAATAGGAACCTTGGAGCAAGTTCAAGCATGGAGATGATGGCATGCGCAAGGGGAACAAGAACGGAGTTACAAGTGATGATTTCAGGACTTTGAAGCCACCATAATGAGTGCAGGAAGCCTTGGATGAAATATACAAGATGCCACTTCATAAATTTCGTCCAGAGTCTATTATAGATGCTGCGTCACCTTATTATTGGGCTAGGCCCATGTAATTTCGAAATACTTGAGTATAGGCTGTTTTAGAGTCCGTATGTGTGGGGAAACAAGAGATAGGGTTGGTTTCGGACCCCTCCTTCAAGGGCCACGAAATCCCCCCCTCTTCCTCCATATATACAGCCCTTAGGGCACCGTTTAGACTTTGGGTTTTGTTTAGATTAAAAGTTCGCCATAGCTGCAACTTCGCCTACTTCGTTTGTGTTCAACGACCAGACCAAGACGTCACAGAACCCCACCTTGATCAATACAGCTTTCATCTTATATTCGCAATATCCAGATTGAAAATCTTAGTTTCTTGCTTGTTCTTCGTTTGCTTGCAGGAGATAGACCCTCGTGGTCAGGTTGATTGTGCTCCGGCGTGGTCAATAACCTCTCGGAGTTGGTTTAGCGATTGCTAAGGCGCGACGTCCTCGCACGTTCGTAGTCGGATCGTCAAAGTCTACTCCACCAAAAACGATAGCTACAATCTCATCGAAAGATCGGGACACCCTCGCCTCTATCAAGTGGTATCAGATTTTCAGGTTGCTCGGTGAGATTTTACAGTTTTTCGTAGTTTAGATCGAGTCTGTTCTTCATACCTACAGTCCACGAAAAAGCCAAAAAAAAAGTCTGGAGACCCCCGGGCAGTTTTTAGGCCAAAATTTTGGCAGTCAAAAATATTTTTTCCCTATCCTATTTTTAGGTCCCAGGGAGCGTTTTGAGACACTTGCCATCATAGTGATTTTTTGTCGCACTTTTTCGTCGTCGCTGCCCTGATTTCCGAAAAAAAATTGTCAAAAAAAATTTCGTGCCAATCCTGTTAGTTTGACTTGGGAAGAGTTTTGAGACACTCGCCATTATAGTGATTTTTTGAACAAAAAAAAAGGAGCGCAAAAAAAACGATTTTTTTTAGAGTGTGCTCTTCCCTTGTTTACGTGCCGCGCCGTGATTTTGTTAGTGTTCTAGGCTCGCATCTCTAGTACGGTCTAGCCTAGGTCCAGCACAGTACCGTCGTTGAGCGTTTATTCAACTTTGCATCTCTGAATTGATTATTGCTGACATTTTTGCTACTATATCATAAGCCTTCCCAGCTCCACATACATCTACATCGTGCGTTTGACACCACCTGACAATCGCTCTGTCTAATCTTTGAGAGTTTTGACTACAACGGTGGCCGATCACCACCTGCTGCTCGGTAAGAACTGGTAAGCATTTGAGATTCGCTTGATGGATTTGTGATACACCACCACCACCACTTCCTAGTAGTCTGTAGGATCATATTTTTGTGTGTTTCTATTGCTGCTAACCATGGCAGGATCACAAGCCAATGAGACTGATTGGGAGAACATGACGAACAAACAGCTACATGATAAATTTCAGCAAATGATGAGTGGACAGGTGCAAGATGTGCTAAACAGATTTGAAGAGGCCATGGAGAAGATAGATGGAATTGAGAAGACGTTCGAAACAAAGCTCGATAACAAGTTTAATGAATTGCTCGCGCGTCTTCCACAACCACCACCGGCTGCACCTGTCGCACCTCTACAACAACAACAACGTCGCCTTCCAAATCAAGTGGGATGAGCACAGCGCGTTCCCCTTGAGCCTGGTCAAACATCTGGTGCCGCTGCACCTACTGTTGATGCTTCTATGGCTCCTGTTGCCGCTGAGGAGGACGATAATGCGGGCGATTACGAGGATGAGGTTGATCAAAATCAGAACTACGTACCAGCACCAGGTCGTCCACATGCCAATAATCGCAATGGTAGGGCTACATTACCAGCTCAGGTACGAGATCATGACCATCTTCCTAAACTGAAATTGAATATTCCACCATTTGAGGGTAGATATGTTCCTGATATATATCTTACTTGGGAGTTAGAAACTGAACAACGTTTTACATGTTTACAATATCCCGAGGAGAGACGTGTTGTTGCCGCTGTTTGTGCGTTTACTAGTTTTGCATGTATATGGTGGTCTGAACATTGTAGATTATATCCTATTCCAGCTACGTGGGCTACTTTGAAAACTGCTATGCGTACTCGTTGGGTTCCACCATATTATCAACGTGAATTACTTCAAAAATTGCAGCGCTTAAGTGATAGAGGCGAGGGTGTCCCGATCTTTCGATGAGATGATAGCTATCGTTTTTGGTGGAGTAGCCTTTGACGATCCGACTACGAACGTGCGAGGACGTCGCGCCTTAGCAATCGCTAAACCAACTCTGAGAGGTTATTGACCACGCCGGAGCACAATCAACCTGACCACGAGGGTCTATCTCCTGCAAGCAAACGAAGAACAAGCAAGAAACTAAGATTTGCAATCTGGATATTGCGAATATAAGATGAAAGCTTTGTTGATCAAGGTGGGGTTCTGTGATGTCTTGGTCTGGTCGTTGAACACAAACGAAGTACGCGAAGTTGCAGCTATGGCGAACTTTTAATCTAAACAAAACCCAAGTCTAAACGACGCCCTAAGGTGATAGAGGCGAGGGTGTCCTGATCTTTCGATGAGATGATAACTATCGTTTTTGGTGGAGTAGACTTTGACGATCCGACTACGAACGTGCGAGGACGTCGCCCCTTAGCAATCGCTAAACCAACTCCGAGAGGTTATTGACCACGCCGGAGCACAATCAACCTGACCACGAGGGTCTATCTCCCAAGCAAACGAAAACAAGCAGAAACTAAGATTTGCAATCTGGATATTGCGAATATAAGATGAAAGCTTTATTGATCAAGGTGGGTTTCTGTGACGTCTTGGTCTGGTCGTTGAACCACAACGAAGTACGCAAGTTGCAGCTATGGCGAACTTTTAATCTAAACAAAACCCAAAGTCTAAACGGTGCCCTAAGGGCTGTATATATGGAGAAGAGAGGGGATTTCGTGCCCTTGAAGGAGGGGTCCGAAACCAACCCTATCTCTTGTTGTCTCCCCACACATACGGACTCTAAAAACAGCCTATACTCAAGTATTTTTCGAATACATGGCCTGGCCCAATAATAAGTGACGCAGCACCTATAATAGCCTCTGGACGAAATTTATGAAGTGCATCTTGTATATTTCGTCCAAGGCTCCTGCACTCATTATGGTGGCTTCAAATCCTGAAATCATCACTTGTAACTCCGTTCTTGTTCCCTTGTGCATGCCATCATCTCCATGCTTGAACTTGCTCCAAGGTTCCTCTTTCTTGTCCAGCTAGGCCCTTCATTTGTAAGCAAAACAAATGTATCCAATTTAGGCAGCATCATATTCTCAGAACTTTAGAATCATTACCAGAAACGAAAGTACCTGATATTTTAATTGGCGTGCGCGAGCTCTAGTAATTGGTCCAGTATGTATAGAAGCAGGGGCTGTGGGTGTAACAATGGTATTGATGTCCTCAATCCTCCCCTTCTTGAAATGAAGTCGTCCTCGAGTGAAGCTCATCTTCCTCACCCAAAGGCTTCAATCTGCATGTTAAAGTGGGACTAACCCCAAAATCTGCAGGCAGCTCAAGTTGTATGCATTATCATTTATTTTCTCTAACACCTTAAAGGACCATCAGCACGTGCATTAGCTTTGATTTGCGCAAATCAGGAAATCTATCCTTACCGGCAAATGTAACCAAACAAGATCTCCAGGTGCAAACACAACATGTTTTCTACCCTTATCTCCAGCAAGTTTATATTTAGCATTCATACGCTCAATGTTCTCCTTAGTTAACTCATGCATTTTTAAGATCAATTCAGCACGTTGTTTAGCATCAAAATTAACCTTCTCCGAAGATGGAAGAGGCAACAAATCAATTGGTGCACGAGGAAGGAAACCATACACAATTTCAAAAGGACACATCTTAGTAGTAGAATGCAATGAACGATTATAAGCAAATTCAATATGAGGCAAGCATTGTTCCCACATTTTCTTGTTATTCTTCAAAACAGCCCTAAGCATAGTAGACAATGTTCTATTGACTACTTCAGTTTGTCCATCAGTTTGGGGGTGACATGTAGTACTAAAAAGCAATTTAGTCCCCAACTTAGCCCATAAACATCTCCAAAAGTGGCTAAGAAATTTAGTATCACGATCTGAAACAATAGTATTTGGCACACCATGCAAGCGTATAATTTCACGAAAGAACAAATCAGCAACATTAACAGCATCATCGCTTTTATGACATGGTATAAAGTGTGCCATTTTCGAGAACCTATCCACGACAACAAATATGCTATCCCTCCCCTTCTTTGTTCGAGGTAAACCTAAAACAAAGTCCATAGATATATCCTCCCAAGGAACACTAGGTACAGGCAAAGGCATATATAAACCATGAGGATTGAGTCGTGACTTATCTTTTTGACATGTTGTGCAGCGAGCAACAAAACGCTCAACATCCCGTCTCATCTTTGGCCAAAAGAAATGTGTAGCAAGTATATCCTCCGTCTTCTTCACGCCAAAGTGTCCCATTAATCCTCCTCCATGCGCCTCCTGCAACAACAAAAGACGAACGGAGCTAGCTGGAATGCATAGCTTGTTAGCACGAAACACAAATCCATCGTTAACGACGAACTTGTTCCGTGTTCTCCCTTCCTTACAATTCTGCAATACATCTTTAAATTCAGCATCATGCACATATTGATCTTTGATGGTCTCCAAACCAAATATTTTAAAGTCAAGTTGTGAAAGCATAGTATAACGACGAGACAATGCATCAGCAATAACATTTTCTTTACCCTTCTTGTGTTTAATGACATAAGGGAAAGTCTCAATAAATTCAACCCATTTAGCATGTCTACGGTTCAGTTTTCCTTGACTTTTAATGTGTTTCAAAGATTCATGATCAGAATGTATAACAAATTCTTTGGGCCATAAATAATGTTGCCATGTTTCTAAGGTCCGAACAAGAGCATATAATTCTTTATCATAAGTAGAATAGTTCAGACTAGGCCCACTCAATTTTTCAGAAAAGTATGCAACAGGTTTGCCATCTTGTAATAAAACACCTCCTATTCCAATTCCACTAGCATCACATTCAAGCTCAAAAGTCTTATTAAAATCAGGAAGTTGGAGTAAAGGAGCATGTGTCAACTTATCTTTCAATACCGTGAAGGCTTCTTCCTGTGAGGTACCCCAAACAAAAGGCACATCCTTCTTTGTAAGCTCATTGAGAGGTGCAGCAATGGTGCTGAAATCTCTCACAAAACGCCTATAGAAACCAGCGAGTCCAAGAAAACTCCTCACTTGAGTGACCGTTTTGGGCTGTGGCCAACTCTCAATAGTTTCAATCTTGGCTTTATCAACTTCAATTCCCTGTGGAGTAACAACATAGCCAAGAAAAGATACTCGGTCGGTGCAAAAGGTGCACTTCCCAAGGTTACCAAACAAACATGCATCACGTAAAGCAATAAAAACAGCACGTAAATGTTCCAAATGTTCCTCCAAAGATCTGCTATAAATCAGTATATCATCAAAATAGACTACCACAAATCGTCCAATGAAAGCACGTAAAACTTCGTTCATTAATCTCATGAAAGTACTAGGTGCATTAGTTAACCCAAAAGGCATGACTAACCACTCATATAATCCAAACTTTGTTTTAAATGCTGTTTTCCATTCATCCCCCAATTTCATACGAATTTGATGGTATCCACTACGCAAATCAACTTTGGAGAATATTGTAGAGCCACTCAATTCATCAAGCATATCATCTAGTCTAGGAATAGGATGACGATAACGAATAGTAATATTATTAATGCCTCTACAATCAACACACATACGCGATGTACCATCCTTTTTCGGCACTAGAATAATAGGAACAGCACAAGGACTAAGGGATTCGTGTATATAACCTTTGTCGAGAAACTCCTGTACTTGACGCATAATCTCCTTCGTCTCCTCTGGATTGGTACGGTATGGCGCACGATTTGGCAACGAAGCACCGGGAATTAAGTCAATCTGATGCTCAATCCCGCGAATAGGTGGTAATCCCGGTGGCACGTCTTGTGGAAAGACGTCAGCGAACTCCTGCAAAATGTTAGTGACCGCAGGAGGCAAAGAGGAAGGCACGTCCTCGAATGAAAATAACGCCTCTTTGCACACAAAAGCATAGCAAACAGAATTGCTGAAATCTAGATCATCAATATCAGATTTGGTGGCAAGTAAGCATGCACTTTTCAATTTAATTTCAGAAGCAACACTAGATGGTTTATTATTAGGCTTCATTTGTTGCTCAAATTCTTTTGCCACAATCTGATTTTCACTCTTATTTTTCTCCTGTTTTGCTTTACTAGCTCTATTAATATCATCTTTCAAAATAGAATCAGGAGTCATAGGAAGCAAAGTAATATGTTTATCCTTATGAACAAGAGTATACTGATTGTTTCTACCATGGTGTACAGAATTTTTATCAAATTGCCATGGTCTACCAAGTTATATGAACATGCTTGCATGGGTACCACATCACAATCAACATAATCAGCATATGTAGAGATACTAAAATGCACACGAACAGTACGTGTTACCTTAACCTTGCCGCTGTTGTTGAACCATTGGATATAGTAAGGATGTGGATGTGGTCTTGTGGTGAGAGATAGCTTCTCCACCATCTCCATGCTAGCCAAGTTGTTGCAGCTCCCTCCATCTATGATGACGCGAACAGAACGTTCCTTCACAACTCCCTTTGTATGGAACAAATTATGCCTCTGATTTTGCTCAGCTTGTGTGACCAGCACACTCAAAACACGTTGAGCAACTAAACATTCATACCTGTCAGCGCCTTCAGGAGCCATGTATTGCGTCTCATGATCAGAATCATCTCCACCGTGTTCTTCACTTGTAATAAGAGCCAAAGTCTCCTCATCATAGTCACTAGTGGACTCATACCCACCATCCTCAGTAGCAATCATAACACGCGGAGATTGGCATTCTCTCGCATAATGACCTCTTCCCTTACAACGACGACAAATAATATCATGTGTGTGCCCTGTTGATGCCATAGATGAAGAAGAGCTCTGGGCAGGCCCAGAATGTGTACTCTTGGCAGATGGTGGTGGTGGTGCCTGTTTTCTTGTATCTCGGTTGGAATTGGCGGCTGAAGTCAGTGGTGCCGCAGTAGGACGTG
Source organism: Thinopyrum elongatum (assembly GCA_011799875.1). Taxonomy (NCBI): domain Eukaryota; kingdom Viridiplantae; phylum Streptophyta; class Magnoliopsida; order Poales; family Poaceae; genus Thinopyrum; species Thinopyrum elongatum. The sequence continues at coordinate 252,697,903 of CM022300.1, read as the reverse complement.
TGGGAGTAGAGGAGGCACGCGGTGTCCATGATGAAGATCGACCTGCAGAAAAATTAGTTCGCGCCAATGCCTGTCGATCCTGCACTTCACGTTCAGCTTTACAAGCAAGATGGAATAAACGAGTGATATTATTATACTCCTTATACTCTAGAATGGTCTGAATCTCTCTATTTAATCCACCCATGAAACGTGCAAGCATAGCTTCATTCTCCTCAACAATACCACATCTAATCATGCCAGTTTGTAATTCCTGATGATATTCTTCTACAGAATTTTTTCCTTGTCTTAAGCGCTGCAATTTTTGAAGTAATTCACGTTGATAATATGGTGGAACCCAACGAGTACGCATAGCAGTTTTCAAAGCAGCCCACGTAGCTGGAATAGGATATAATCTACAATGTTCAGACCACCATACACATGCAAAACTAGTGAAAGCACAAACAGCAGCAGCAACACGTCGTTCCTCGGGATATTGTAAACATGTAAAACGTTGTTCAGTTTCTAACTCCCAAGTAAGATATATATCAGGAACATATCTACCCTCGAATGGTGGAATATTCAATTTTAATTTAGGAAGATGGTCATGATCTCGTACCTGAAGTGGTGGTGCAGACCTACCATTGCGATTATTTGCATGTGGACGACCTGGTGCTGGTGGTTGCACGTAGTTATGATTTTGATCAACCTCATCCTCATAATCGCCCGCGTAATCATCCTCCTCCTCGGCACCATCATCATCGCCCCTACCATATACCACCACAGCTTATCTGCTATTTCTCTGAGTCCATATACCACCACCGATCCGAGTCCATATACCACCACCGATCCGAGTCCATATACCACCACCAATCCGAGCCCACATATACTACCGTCATATACCATCACCAGTCCGAGTTCCACCAGATTCATCTCTGCCACCAGTCCTAGTCCGAGTCCAGTATTTATTCCTTTATTTTAGAGTTCCAGATCACGCGATACTACGAGTCGTGAACAAGTCGGATTCCCCAATTTTCGCGCTACCCGCAGAAGAAAAATAGTTCCAGTTTCCAAAAAAAAAAACTTAGTCTGGAAAATTCTGGCTCGGCAGTTTTTAGACCATTTGTAGACTTTTTCGAAAAAATTTTGTTGCGGAGCAAAAAAAAAAAGAGGAAAAAAAAAGTGCAAAAAAAAAAAAAAATTCAGAGTGTGCTCCTCCCTTGTTTACGTGCAGCGCCGTGATTTTTGTTAGTGTTCTAGGCTCGCGTCTCTAGCACGGTCTAGCCTAGGACCAGCACAGTACCGTCGTTGAGAGTTTATTCAACATTGCATCTCTGAATTGATTATTGCTGACCCTTTTTGCTACCATATCATAAGCCTTCCCAGCTCCACATACATCTACATCGTGTGTTTGACACCACCTGGCAATCGCTCTGTCCAAGCTCTGAGAGTTTTGACTACAAAGGTTGCCGATCACCACCTCCTGCTGGGTAAGAACTGGTAAGAATTTGAGATTTGCTTGACGGATTTGTGACACCACACCACACCACCACCACTTTCTAGTAGTTTGTAGGATCATATTCTTGTGTGTTTCTATTGCTGCTAACCATGGCAGGATCACAAGCCGACGAGATTGACTGGGAGAACATGACGAACAAGGAGTTGCATGATAAATTTCAGCAAATGATGAGTGGCCAGGTGGGAGATGTGCTAAACAGATTTGAAGAGGCCATGGAGAAGATAGATGGCATGGAGAAGTCGTTCGAGACAAAGCTGGATAACAAGTTTAATGAATTGCTCACGCGTCTTCCCCAACCACCACCGGCTGCACCTGTCGCACCTCTGCAACGACAACAACAACGCCCCCTTCCAAATCAGTTCGGACGAGCGAAGCGTGTTCCTCTTGAGGATGGCCAAACTTCTGGTGCTGCTGTACCTACTGTTGATGCTTCTTTGGTTCCTGCTCCTGCTGCTGCTGGTGCCGAGGAGGAGGATGATTACGCGGGCGATTATGAGGATGAGGTTGATCAAAATCATAACTACGTGCAACCACCAGCACCAGGTCGTCCACATGCAAATAATCGCAATGGTAGGCCTGCAGCACCACTTCAGGTACGAGATCATGACCATCTTCCTAAATTAAAATTGAATATTCCACCATTCGAGGGTAGATATGTTCCTGATATATATCTTACTTGGGAGTTAGAAACTGAACAACGTTTTACATGTTTACAATATCCCGAGGAACGACGTGTTGCTGCTGCTGTTTGTGCTTTCACTAGTTTTGCATGTGTATGGTGGTCTGAACATTGTAGATTATATCCTATTCCAGCTACGTGGGCTGCTTTGAAAACTGCTATGCGTACTCGTTGGGTTCCACCATATTATCAACGTGAATTACTTCAAAAATTGCAGCGCTTAAGACAAGGAAAAAATTCTGTAGAAGAATATTATCAGGAATTACAAACTGGCATGATTAGATGTGGTATTGTTGAGGAGAATGAAGCTATGCTTGCACGTTTCATGGGTGGATTAAATAGAGAGATTCTCGTCCGAACTGATTTGGAAGGGGGCGTTGTTGTTGTCGTTGCAGAGGTGCGACAGGTGCAGCCGGTGGTGGTTGGGGAAGACGCGTGAGCAATTCATTAAACTTGTTATCCAGCTTTGTCTCGAACGACTTCTCCATGCCATCTATCTTCTCCATGGCCTCTTCAAATCTGTTTAGCACATCTCCCACCTGGCCACTCATCATTTGCTGAAATTTATCATGCAACTCCTTGTTCGTCATGTTCTCCCAGTCAATCTCGTCGGCTTGTGATCCTGCCATGGTTAGCAGCAATAGAAACACACAAGAATATGATCCTACAGACTACTAGAAAGTGGTGGTGGTGTGGTGTGGTGTCACAAATCCGTCAAGCAAATCTCAAATTCTTACCAGTTCTTACCCAGCAGCAGGTGGTGATTGGCAACCTTGTAGTCAAAACTCTCAGAGCTTGGACAGAGCGATTGCCAGGTGGTGTCAAACACACGATGTAGATGTATGTGGAGCTGGGAAGGCTTATGATATGGTAGCAAAAAGGGTCAGCAATAATCAATTCAGAGATGCAATGTTGAATAAACTCTCAACGACGGTACTGTGCTGGTCCTAGGCTAGACCGTGCTAGAGACGCGAGCCTAGAACACTAACAAAAATCACGGCGCTGCACGTAAACAAGGGAGGAGCACACTCTGAATTTTTTTATTTTTTTTTGCTCCGCAACAATTTTTTTTTCGAAAAAGTCTACAAATGGTCTAAAAACTGCGTAGCCAGAATTTTCCAGACTTAGTTTTTTTTTTTTGAAACTGGAACTATTTTTCTTCTGCGGGTAGCACGAAAATTGGGGAATCCGACTTGTTCACGACTCGTAGTATCGCGTGATCTGGCACTCTAAAATAAAGGAATAAATACTGGACTCGGACTAGGACTGGTGGCAGAGATGAATCTGGTGGAACTCGGACTGGTGATGGTATATGACGGTAGTATATGTGGGCTCGGATTGGTGGTGGTATATGGACTCGGATCGGTGGTGGTATATGGACTCAGAGAAATAGCAGATAAGCTGTGGTGGTATATGGTAGGGGCGATGATGATGGTGCGGTGGCGGCGTGACAACTTGTGAACAGAACTCGAAACTCTAAAGAACTAGACGCTAAGACCAGCAACTTGACACGACGATGCAACCGCAAATTCAACAAAGCAAAAACCCTAAAAAGATTATGCAAAGGCTCAGATTGGTTCGGATATGATGAACTAACCCTAAATTTTTTTTTGGCTTTTTCCTGGACTGTAGGTATGAAGAACAGACTCGATCTAAACTACGAAAAACTATAAATCTCACCGAGCAACCTGGGAATCTGATACCACTTGATAGAGGCGAGGGTGTCCCGATCTTTCGATGAGATGATAGCTATCGTTTTTGGTGGAGTAGACTTTGACGATCCGACTACGAACGTGCGAGGACGTCGCGCCTTAGCAATCGCTAAACCAACTCCGAGAGGTTATTGACCACGCCGGAGCACAATCAACCTGACCACAAGGGTCTATCTCCTGCAAGCAAACGAAGAACAAGCAAGAAACTAAGATTTGCAATCTGGATATTGCGAATATAAGATGAAAGCTTTATTGATCAAGGTGGGGTTCTGTGACGTCTTGGTCTGGTCGTTGAACACAAACGAAGTACGCGAAGTTGCAGCTATGGTGAACCTTTAATCTAAACAAAACCCAAAGTCTAAACGGTGCCCTAAGGGCTGTATATATGGAGGAAGAGGAGGGGATTTCGTGGCCCTTGAAGGAGGGGTCCGAAACCAACCCTATCTCTTGTTTCCCCACACATACGGACTCTAAAAACAGCCTATACTCAAGTATTTCGAAATTACATGGGCCTGGCCCAATAATAAGGTGATGCAGCACCTATAATAGCCTCTGGACGAAATTTATGAAGTGACATCTTGTATATTTCGTCCAAGGCTTCCTGCACTCATTATGGTGGCTTCAAAGTCCTGAAATCATCACTTGTAACTCCGTTCTTGTTCCCCTTGTGCATGCCATCATCTCCATGCTTGAACTTGCTCCAAGGTTCCTCTTTCTTGTCCAAGCTAGGCCCTTCATTTGTAAGCAAAACAAATGTATCCAATTTAGGCAGCATCATATTCTCATGAACTTTAGAATCATTACCAAGAAACGAAAGTACCTGATATTTTAATTGGCGTGCGCGAGCTCTAGTAATTGGTCCAGTATGTATAGAAGCAGGGGCTGTGGGCGTAACAATGGTATTGATGTCCTCATCAAATCCAGAGGAGACGAAGGAGATTATGCGTCAAGTACAGGAGCTGCTCGACAAAGGTTATATACGCGAATCTCTTAGTCCTTGTGCTGTTCCTATTATACTAGTGCCAAAAAAGGATGGTACATCGCGTATGTGTGTTGATTGTAGAGGCATTAATAATATCACTATTGATGTCGGTGCAACAAACCTTCACGTATGTTACCCAGACTGTACACAGGCGCAATGGCGAAGATACAATAGCACCAAGTTCCCAAGACGAGACCAAGCCAGAAAGATAGCCCTTTGAGGAATCAAAGGGCAGATCAAGAAGACCAAGACAAGCCAAGAGAACAAGATGTCACTAAGAAAAGACCTCCCTTACCGGGCAGGCGAGCCTGAGCAGGTCGACGCCTCACCAAGAACAAGTCCCAAGATCTCCCTGGCAGGCTTGCCGGGGCTGCCAAGGGCAAATATCCCCGCCAAGACTCCACCGCTCCACCGCACAGCGACGCAAGTCACCTATCATTGTGGTGTCGAGCCCCCAAGTGATTAAGTGCTTGTCATTTGGCACGTGTCAGCCATTTGGAAGGGAGATTCCCCCTATATGACACCCGTCCAGAGGCGTGTCATGCAGACAGGTGGAAGATGATTAAGCGGCGCGACATGCTTGCTGGGCTTCATCCTCAGCATGACACCTAGCAGTGCATTTAATGCACTTTGTCCTAACTGCCAGAGTTAGGTATGATAGCACTGTTGGCTATCTAATCAGTAGATAATGACTGTTTTGCCACTGTGGTAACCCCTTAGCCTATAAAAGGAGGGCCATGGCAACCTAAAAAAGGATTCGGACCCTTGTACACTCATACGCGCGTAGCTGCTCTTCCCGAGGCGACCTTGCCGGGCTTGAGCACTGCGTGTCCACCACGGTCCTCTCTTCAATCCACCAAAGCAGGAGTAGGGTTTTACGCTTCACAGCGGCCCGAACCTGGGTAAAAACCACTAGCGTCACCTCTGTCGTGTTGTCCCATGGCTTCCGCTCTTTGTGCAACGTGATCTCCCCCCTGCCGAACCACAAGCGGCTGAGGGCCCCATATGTGATCGAGTTCCACCATGACATCATTGGCGCGCCAGGTAGGGGGCAGCGATAGCGCGAACCCGAGGTCGTGAACAGCGCGTCAATCTTCATCATCATCTTCTTAATCGTTAGGTTCATCATCCATGGCGCCCAAGAAAAAACCCGGCGCAACAGCTCACCCTTCCACCTCGAAGGCGCCCTCGCATGTGGCCGCCGATACTATGGGCGCTACAGTGGCATTGGGGGACGCGAACCCCATGGAGGACGTGACCAGTGCAGGCGGCGCTGTCATCGTTCCCCCTGCGGCCGAAGTGGGAGCGGAAGATGCCGGGGGAGGGCGGCATCAACAACATCCCGACAGCCGTGTTCCACAAGGCGCGGGTGGGGGGAATGTTCAGTCTCTGCATCCCCACCGTGCTTGAGGACGCAGCCGCAGCAACAACGCCCGCTCTGGTGCGAGTCGCGACCCCCTGGCTGTCCCTGCACTACTAGAAAAAGGGCTATAGCTAATATAGACATTAGTGGCGCACTATGTATGTGGTGCGCCACTGCCAAATAGCAGTGGCGCACCACACATGGGTGCGGCACTAATGTTTATATTACTAATGGCGCACCTTGTGTGTGGTGCGCCACCGCTAAGTTTCTCCTGGGCACACCCCCCTCCCCAGACTTACCAGTGGCGCACCGTGGTTTGGTGCGCCATGACTAGTTTTAACTAGTAATGGCGCACCACACCCACGGTGCGCCACTACTAACAAAAAATTTTTCAATTTTTTTTTCAAAACTAGTAATGGCGCACCACACACCAGGTGCGCCATTAGTAACCCTGGTTACCAATGGCGCATTCTTAGGAGGTGCGCCATTGGTAACCTGAGAGCAGCTAGATATTTTTGACAGCCACCTACCACACTCACTTTCCCCACTTCATTCTCTCCACCTCTACCAAGCTTGGTCTTGGCTGCCTCCTTCTCCTCACCTCATTTGCACCATAGATTCACCCAAATTAAGTGGTTAAAATTCCTTTTTTTGATAGGTAAGTAAGGGGAAAGCTTTCTTTATGTTCTAGATCTACTTTTTTTCTCCCTCCAACAACGTACACACTTTTTATGGCCTAGATCTACGTATGTTTTTGGTGTTGCATATGTTTGTGTTTGCAGGTACCGGTATTTGAAATGCGATAGTTGCCAATATTTTGCCGGAATGTTGAGTCATTTCCGTTTCGGCGAGAATTTGGCACTATGCATTCTTTTTGGTCCTATTTTTAGGCAAAGTCATGCCAAATTTTTTTTTGGTTCTAAAATATCGTTTTGCTCTACCCCGCAGGCGACCATGGTCCGCACGATGACCGAAGGCATCGTGAATAGGTTTTTGAGCTCCGCGAAGGCCGAGATGCTTCAAAAGAACGAGACGGAGATAAGATGTCCGTGTCGAAGATGCAAGCTGAAGAGCCTTATGGACCCGGATTCCAGATAGGTGCGGGACCACCTGCTCTTGCGTGGTTTCATGGATGGCTATCGGTGGCAAGGTGATGAAGATGATTATGAAGTCGTCCATGGGGGCCGGGCAAGAAATAAGGAAGGGCAGCAAGACAATAGCGGTGAGGGCGGGCGAGAAGACGAAGAATCTCCAGGACATGATCACGAAGTAGATGCAGGACACAGTCATCATGTAGAAGATGCCGGACATGATGATGAGGAAGATCAAGACGAATGGCATGATCATGAAGATGAAGATGCCAGAGCAGACGACAATGGACCATCGATGGGCTGGGTGCAGGACCCTCATATTCAAGAGCTGCTTCTCAAGCAGACGGGTAACACAAGAGCTGCCGCCCGAGAGAAAGCCAAGCTGGATCAACTAGAGATAGACGCGGTTACTCCATTGTATGAAGGATGCAGGCCCGAGGATACCCGCCTGAAAGTAACGCTCATGGCTCTGGAGATGAAGGTAAAACACAAAATGACCGACGCATGCTTCGACGAGAACATGTCATTCTGGCACGACCGTCTTCCCAAGGGGAACAAGTGCCCGACCAGTTTCGAGGAGGCGAAGAAAATCGTGTCCTCTGGATTTACCGCACGTGAAATACCATGTGTGCATGAATGATTGCATCATTTATCGGGACGAGCACGCGGAGTCTACCATATGTCCGGTGTGCGGCGTCACTCGATACAAGAAGAGGAAGAAAGCTCCTCGAAAAGTGGTTTGGTACTTTCCGATCACTCCTCGTCTGCAGCGGTATTTCGCGAACCCTAAGCTAGCAAAGCTCCTGCGTTGGCACGCGGATAGGGAGGAGAAGAAGCGAGAAGATGACGGAAATGATCCGGAGATAAATAAAAAAGACAAGATGCTGAGTCACCCTCAGGATGCGAGCCAGTGGCAAGCGTTGAACTTCGAACACCAAGAATTTGGGGATGATCCAAGGAACATCGTGCTGGGCGCGAGCACCGATGGAGTCAATCTGTTTGGCAGCCAGAGAAGCACACATAGCACCTGGCCTGTGTTTGTGTGGATGTACAACCTTCCCCCTGGATGTGCATGAAGAGGAAGTACATTCACATGAGTATGCTAATTGAAGGGCCGAAACAACCAGGGAACGACATCAATCTGTATCTAGGGCTGCTGAAAGAGGAGCTAGACACGCTGTGGAAAACGCCAGCCAATACGTGGGACGCCGCAGCGAAAGAATATTTCCCTATGAGAGCCACACTGCTCATGACGGTGCATGACTATCTTGGTTACGGATATGTCGCGGGGCAGGTGGTCCACGGATTTTGTGCATGAGTCAGGTGCATGGAAGCCAGGAGCGCGAGGTTAAAGAACTCAAGGCACAAGTGGCGCGGATTTCGGAGATAGTCCAAGAGCAAGTGCGAGACCAACTGGGAGCGACGATCACCGCCATTATGCCTACCTTGCTTGAGGGGCTGCAGGTGTGGATTGCGGGCGGCCAACAGGGGCCGCCCCCGATTCCCAGCTTCACGGGCAGCAACTCGCACAATGCGCCAGCATTGGTGTCTCCGGCGGAGGCGGCATTGGTGTCTCCGGCGTCGGCGCCGGCATTGGAGCTTAATGCACCCGGGTGTGGGAAGAATACGCCGGCCGGCACCTCGGCAGCAAGCGGCCCCTCCGTCACTTGCACGCCCGCCATTGGCGGTGCCTCGACAATAGCCGAGCTCGACGCCATCACGGTAACTAAGCCTCGGCCGATGACTTCATCTCCTTGCCTTTGACTGGGCATCCCTGACACCCTACATGTTTTCGCAGGGTGCCGCCGACGTTCCATGCACTCTCCTGCACTTCGTGGACGGCGAGTTGATCGATGTCGCCAAGGCCAAAATCGTTCAACCGGGCAACCGCGTGTTCCACGGTAATCCGATGCCACCCACCGTGTATAGGGTTCAACTGGTTCGGGTGCTGCAGGGCTGCGACGACTTGTTACCTCCGTTTCGACCCCCTGGGGCCAACGAAGATGATGTGATGACCCTCAGCGCCTGCTTAAGCTGGTCCATGCTTTGGCCGAAGAGCCAGATTCATTTGGGGGCGGGGGACACCACCCCACAGACAACACTGCCAGTCGTGCTGGCGCCAAGCCATGGCAAGACCGCCGCAACGCTACCGCCGTCAGCTGATCTAGACATGCATATGGCACAGGATCCGGACGACGACGACGGTACATTTTCCAACGTCGATAAGTACTTCAACGAACATGGGTACGGTGACGAATTCTTGGGTCCTCCTTCTCAAGAACCCAACCCTGCAAAAGACGATCGCGATCTAGCTGGTACCGCGGAGAAACCCAATTGGAACAGGCGTCGTCTGGCGTTCAGTTCTCAGGAGACGCCTCCAACTGCTGCCTTCACCGAGACTCAAATAGCCGAGGTGCAAAATATTATCAGCCCCAACACACTCAAGAAGGTGGTCTCTGAGCAGAACTCGATCCCATTACAGCAGAAGAAGCAGAAGGGACGGAAAAGAAAAAATAACAAGGGTGCGAGCCAGCCGGCACCGAGTACGATCCGTGCTCAGGACGGGCCACCAATACCTAAGGATATCTAGAGGAGGGTGCATGTGGCGGGTAGGCCGATGCTACCGACTAATCTGCTCAATGCTGCAACCGGTGCTATGCGGAGTCTGCATGACAGTGTTCTTTCTATGGAGAAGCGGTGTCTCTCCGAGAATGATGTGGCATACCCGGTTTTCGTGGCCAAGGTGCCAGAGGGCAAGGGCTTTGTCGATAGCACCATCGGGTGTATGATCGTCCTGCGGTTTGATGACATCTTCGCTATGTTTAACCTTCATCCGCTGCACTACACCTTCATTCGGCTATTTTCGCTCAGTATGGAGATGCGGATCATTAGAGACAAGACCCCGGACATCGTGATAGTCGACCCCTTCTACATGCGTGCCAAGATCTTGGGCAGCGCTGGGGACCGGCAAGTCGCGAGTTCATACCTCGAAGGCGTCATTCTGGCGAACCCAGATAAGGATAACTTCCTCGTGCCTTACTTTTCCAAGTAAGTCATCCCCTCACCGCCCCGTAACATATGGTTTCTTAGATTTCGATCGTTCTTTTTTTTTCTAACATTCCGTGTTTTGTGCAGTGACACACATTGCACACTCATCCTCTTAAGCCCGAAATATTCCATGGCCACGTATTTCGACTCGGACCGTCAGTCGAAGAAAGACTACACAAATACGAAGAAAGTTCTTGATGATGCTCTCCCCGGCTACGCCAAATCTGGAGGCACCTTCAGGAGGCCAATTTGTAGGTACAGCAAGCATGTGTTCACCCACGTAACGACGTTCCCCTGCGTCAAGCAGCCGCCTGGCAGTCAGAAGGATGCCTACTACGCCCTCCATCACATGCGGGCGATCGTACGGGACCATAATCACCTTATGCTACCAAATAATCTCAAAGATTGGGCCGCACGCTTGTCGGCAATCCAGGACGAGGACATCAGACAAGAATTCTTTCGCATCCAGTCGGAGTTTGCGGAAATCATCTATCAAGATGTCCTTCGTACCTCGGGGCAGTTCTACCTCAAATATCAACCGTCCAACAGTGAAATAGAAACAACGCTACAAATGCAGGCTGACAACGACCGCACATTCATGACCATCACGAAAGACGGTGGCTTCATCCACGCTCCGGTCCCTTAGTCGAGTCGAAAGTTTTGATGCTATGTAGTTCTGAAATATCGATTAGCTCATGTTGTAATTAAACTTTAATGAACTTGTATGTCTCTTTAGTTTGGACAGTCGTTCAACTTATATGTAATCGATGCTATTTATTAGTAGGACCATGAATCATGCTATTAATGTGTTGCTTTTCTCTTCCGATCCTTTTGTTGCATACTTATATATTATCTATGAATTGCTACTAACGTTTTGTTTGTCTAGTGCATAGAGATGCCGTCGTATGTCGTGTACAAGGGTAAGGTTCCCAGAGTCTATGACGACTGGGAGGAGTGTCGGAGACAGGTTCACTGTTTCAGCGGTAACAGTTACAAAGGGTACACCACTAGGGCGGAGGCGGAAGCTAGATATGCGCGCTATCTAGCGGGAGAGAGGAGGGAGCGGAGGAGGAACCGGATGAAGACCAGTTTCATCGCGATGATGCTCATCGTGACCGCAGCTCTCTTCTATGTGATGGTAGTTTAGATGATCGATATCGACTTTGTAATGTGACGACAAACTCGGCTAATATGATGAACTTTGCTAATGTCTCGAGACCTAAACTTGGCTAATGTTTGAACTTTGTTCGCTATTTCGAATTTGGAGACTAATATGATGAATTCTATTGTGTGATGTTTATATTCTATGCTGTAACGTATTTTGTAACCTGTGCAAATACCAGAAAAGCAAAAAATAATAATTCCTAATATTCATAGTAGTGGCGCACCATATTGAGAATTAGTGGCGCACCAAGATAAATACCAGTGGCGCATTATCGGGCATAGTAATGGCGCACTTGGGGCATAGGTGAAGGCAAATATGGCCCCCAGTTGTGGCGCACCATATTGAGCATTAGTGGCGCACCAAGGCTAAATACCAGTGGCGCATTATTGGGCATAGTAATGGCGCACTTGGGGGCATACGTGAAGGTAAATATGGCCCCCTAGGAGGCATAGTAATGGCGCACTGTTGGACATAGTAATGGCGCACTATGTGGTGCGCCACTATTATCTGGGATACTAATGGCGCACCAGAGGTGCGCCATTACTATTTGTTACTAGTGGCGTGTTAATAGTGGCGCACCTATAGTGCGACATTAATAGCAAAAACTGGTGCGCCACTAACAGCCTTTTTCTAGTAGTGCTGCTACAGGCGCAACTACGGGGCACGCGCCTTCCCCAGGGCAGGGCAACCAAGACGAAGCGCCAAACGGGGTCGTCGACCCCCAGGCGTACCCTTCTCGCCACCGTACCACCGTGGTGGCCGGCTCGCGGCGACGAGAACACGGCGCCGCCACTACAGGTACTATTAGGAGTCAGGCGATGTCGCGGTCTGCATCGTCATCTATGCCAAGCACTGCTTCGGAAGCCATGGCGCGAGCCCAACTCCTGTTGAGATTCCCGCCAGCGGCCGATCAAATGGATGAGTGGAGAGCCACCATCCAAAGTTTGATCGGTTTTGCTAAAGCGGAAGGATAATAGCGGGCAGGCCCGCCACGGCGCCCGCAAGCAACAACCATGGCCCGAGCTGCTGACCATGTCGAGGGGGCCACTCCAACGGTGCAATCCCCTCCACGATAGCCAGCGCAGAGGCCGCAGCTCAAGCCATGCGACTAGGAGCCCGACGAGGCATCAATGGCTTCATCTGATCCTCGGGCCCGTCGAGATCAGCGGCAGGTCTTGGAAGATTGGCGGAGGGAAGACGCGCTGATGAGGACATCAATACCATTGTTACACCCACAGCCCCTACTGCTACATATACTGGACCAATTACTAGAGCTCGCGCACGCCAATTAAATTATCAGGTACTTTCGTTTCTTGGTAATGATTCTAACGTTCATGAGAATATGATGCTGCCTAAATTGGATACATTTGTATTGATTACTAATGAAGGGCCTAGCATGGACAAGAGGGATGAACACTGGAGCAGGATCAAGCATGGAGATGAAGGCGTGCGTGAAGGGATCCAGAATGGCGTTTCTAGTGCATATTTAAGCACTTTGAAGCCTCCGTGATGACCCACAAGGACATGGACGAAATATACAAGATGCCCCTTCATAAATTTCGTCCATAGCTTATTTTAGGTGCTGCGCCACCTTATTTTTGGGCCAGGCCCATGTAATTTCGAAATACTTAAGTATAGGCTGTTTTTAGAGTCCGTACGTGTGGGGAAACAAAGTTAGGGTTGGTTTCGGACCCCTCCTACAAGGGGCCACGAAATTCACCCCTACTCCTCCATATATATAGCCCTTAGGGCGTCGTTTAGACTTTGGGTTTTGTTTAGATTAAAAGTTCACCATAGCTGCAACTTCGCGTACTTCGTTTGTGTTCAACGACCAGACCAAGACGTCACAGAACCCCACCTTGATCAATAAAGCTTTCATCTTATATTCGCAATATCCAGATTGCAAATCTTAGTTTCTTGCTTGTTCTTCGTTTGCTTGCAGGAGATAGACCCTCGTGGTCAGGTTGATTGTGCTCCGGCGTGGTCAATAACCTCTCGGAGTTGGTTTAGCGATTGCTAAGGCGCGACGTCCTCGCACGTTCATAGTCGGATCGTCAAAGTCTACTCCACCAAAAACGATAGCTATCATCTCATCGAAAGATCGGGACACCCTCGCCTCTATCACGCGCACGTCACTATAGAACGATGCTGCGAAACCCGCCGCCAGTGTGACAGGCGCAATGGCCCAGACGTAGATGAACCCGCGCCCAGTGAAGGCGGATACTTGCCTTTTGAGGTTGGGTGCCCCGCCTTCACTCGCGAGCTGTGGCAAGTCCGTTGGCCATCTGCCCGTGTTTTCAAGTCAGAGATACCAGAAAAGTACGATGGAAGGCTAAACCCGGCAGAGTTCTTGAGCATCTACACCATCGCTGTTCAAGCCGCCGAAGGAAGAGATGAGAAGGTGTTTGCCAACTACTCCCCTTTGGTACTTAAGCCAAACATGAGGTCATGGCTGATGCACCTGCCGGAGAATTCCATTTCGTCCTGGGCTGACCTGTGCAATGAGTTTGTTGGTGCCTTCATGGGCGGCCATCAAGAACCAGGACGGCCCAGCGATTTGCAGCTCCTTCCGCAAAAGGAAGGGGAGAGCTTGCAGAAGTACATGCAGAGGTTTAGCCGGGTGCACAGGAACATTCCAGATATCCACCCGGCAGCTGTGATTGCCGCGTTCTAGTCCAACGTACACAACAGGAGGATACATTCCAAGATGAACGTCCGGTTGCCCAAGACTGTGAATGAGTTGTACACCTTGGCGGATAAGTATGCCCGTACAGAGGAAGGGAGGCGGCTCCCCGGAGAAGAGGATGGCATCGAAGTTGACTCAGAAGATGACGACGATGCCACTAACCCGAAGAGGAAGAACAAAAAGCGCAAGGAAAAGGCAGTACTGGCTGTTGAGGGTTCTGGCACTTCTAGTACCGGCAAGAAGGCCAAGACCGAAGCCCCCGGCAAGGAAGTTGCCGCGTGCACTGATTGACGGCAGGCTGTGGCAGCCGAAAGGGCTCGGAAAGCTGATGGACCGTACTGCAAGATCCACCAGACCAAGGGCTATGACCTCCAAGAGTGTCACCAAGTTGAACAACTTGTCAAGAAGCAGAAAGTTGAGTACGAGAAGCGTGATAAGGAAAGAGACCAACAAGGTGCTGGCGGGAAGGGCCGAGGCGGCAGATGAGGCTACCACGGCAAGATTCCCCAGCATCAAGAAAAATCTGCTAGGGGCCGTGAGAAGAAGGAAGGTGATGACGAAAGTGATGAAGGGGATGAAGAGGAAACCAGTGAGCAAGAATTCCAGAAACCACTGAGGCCCTGTGCATTGATGGAGGCACATCTTTGCACTCCTCTCACCGCCATCTTAAACAGTGGGCGCGTGAGGTCAATGTCGTAGAGCCAGTAGCAGACTCCCGGAAACCACTCAAATGGTCACGCACGCCCGTCATCTCTGATGAAAAGGATCACCCCGACCGCACCATTGTGGTAGGGTGCTTGTCGTTGTTGGTTTCACCAACAATCCGCAACCTCAAGGTCATAAAGATGTTGGTTGATGGCGGGGTAGGGTTGAATCTGATTTCCCCCAAGGTACTCAACAAGTTGCAAATATCAGATGAAGAGCTCAAGGTTACTGGCACTTTTCATGGAATCAACCCCGGCAGAAGTCGTCCTAAGGGAAAGATCACACTGTCGGTGACGTTTGGAGGAGAATTGAACTACCGGACCGAGAAGATTGTGTTCGACGTGGTCGAGCTTCCTTTGCCGTACAATGGGATTCTTGGTCGTCCAGCTCTAGCAAAATTCATGGCGGCATCCCACTATGCCTATAATACTCTGAAGATGCCAGGACCAATGGGCGTCATCTCCATCCCGTCGGACAAGAAAGATGCAATCATATGCGTGGATAAGATGTACCGGGATGCGGCCAATGCCGAGGCCACAGAAGCCGCAGTTCCCGCCAAGGAAAACAAGAGAAGAAAGAAAGCTAGCAGGGATACCGGCGAGGAATACGGGAAGCGCGCCTCTCCGGAGTGCGCCGCGCCCGTCGATGATTTGCTAGAGAGTTCCACTAGAAAGAGATCCAAAGTTGCCTCGCCTGCTGTAAAGAAGGTCCCGGCAGGGCGGGGTGGCATTGATGGTACGTTTACCATCAGCTCCACCCTCGACAACAAATATGAAAGCGCGTTCGTTGCCTTCCTACGAGTGAATGTCGATGTGTTTGCTTGGCAACCATCTGACATCCCCGGTGTTCCCAGGGAGGTAATTGAGCACCACCTTGTTGTCTGCCTTCATGCTCGGCCCGTCAAACAGAAGATCAGGAAACAAGCTCTGGAGCGGCAGCAATTCCTTGCCGAAGAGATCAAGAAACTCGAAGCAGCTGGTTTGGTCAGGGGAGTCTTGCATCCAACATGGGTGGCGAACCCACTGGTGGTACGCAAGGCGAATGGGAAATGGAGGCTCCGCATAGACTTCACAGATCTAAACAAGGCATGCCCAAAGGACCCTTTCCCCTTGCCGCGTATCGACCAGATTATGGATTCCATTTCCGGGTATAATCTGCTTTCCTTCTTAGATGCATACTCCGGATACCATCAGATATTCATATCTAAGGAAGACTAGGATAAGGCCGCGTTCATAACCACATGTGGCACGTACTGCTTTGTGCGGATGCCCTTCGGGTTAAAGAGCGCTGGGTCTACTTTTGCAAGGGCAGTGCAAATTGGGTTTGAACCTTAGTTGTACAGGAATATTGAGGCTTACATGGATGATATAGTGGTCAAAACCAAGGACAGATCAACGCTCATTCAGGACTTGGAAGAGACCTTTGCAAACCTGTGCAAGATCAACTTGAAGTTGAACCCTGAGAAGTGTGTGTTTGGCGTTCCCTCCGGCAAGCTGCTTGGCCTCTTTGTGTCTCACCGGGGGATAGAGGCCAACCCCGACAAGATCAAAGCGATCGAGCAGATTCAAGCACCCAAGATAGTCAAGGACATGAGGCGTTTAACTGGATGTGTTGCCGCGCTGAGTAGGTTCATTTCCAAGTCTGCCAAGCGTGCCCTGTTGTTCTTCAAAATTCTGAAGAAGGCAGAAGCAGCGCTGCGGGACTTAAAAGCCTATCTTTCCTCCGCTCCCACCTTGGTCGCTCCTAAACCACAAGAGCCATTGCTGCTATATTTGGCGGCAACCAATCAAGTGGTTAGTGCAGCGCTGGTGGCGCAGCAGGAAGTAGATGAAGGAGCAGTTGCAGCTACTGTCCTCCCCGGAGAAGGAAGCGAACCAGTTGCGGCAACGGTGGGTGCGGATCAGGAGAAAGAAGGGCAGGGTGGTGAAGGCAATCCCATGGCCACGGTAAAGAAGAGGGTGGTGCAGCGACCAGTCTACTTTGTTAGCTCCCTGTTGCAAGGGGCTAGGTCAAGGTATTCTGGAGTGCAGAAATTGATCTTCGGCCTCATCATGGCCTCAAGGAAACTGTGCCACTACTTCCAAGCCCACGAGATCACAGTTGTCACCCGTTTCCCTTTGCAACGCATACTGAGGAACCCTGAGGCCACCAGCAGGATAGTTGAATGGGCATTAGAATTGTGAAGTTTTGGTCTGAAGTATGAAAGTACCTCAACCATTCAGAGCAGAGCGCTGGCGGAGTTCATAGCAGAATGGACACCCACTCCAGACGAAGAGACACCGAAAATAGTTAACCCCGGCAAGGAGGCACCCCAAGAATGGGTCATGTACTTTGATGGTGCCTTCTCATTGCAAGGTGCAGGGGCTGGCGTGCTCCTCATCGCGCCCACCGGAGGACACCTCAAGTATGTGGTCCAAATGCATTTTCCCCAGGAGAAAGCTACCAACAACACTGCAGAATATGAAGGGCTCCTTGCCGGGCTCAGAATTGCAATGGAATTGGGGATTAAGAAATTGATCATCCATCGAGATTTGCAGCTTGTGGTGAGGCAAGTTAACAAGGATTACTAGAGTCCATTGATGGAGGCATATGTCGAAGAAGTGAGGAAGCTGGAGGAGCGTTTTGATGGATTGCAAATAGAGCATGTGCCACGTGTGGAAAACAGCATCGCTGATCATCTGTCAAAATGCGCTGCACAAAAGCTTCCTGTGGAACCAGGGACTTTTGTTCTCCACCTGACTCAACCCTGAGTGTCCCCGACAACGATGGCCAGAAAAAGGAGGAAATTGGACTCCGGCAAGCATCTCCCGGTAGGACTCCCCGAAGTCCCCGGTAGAGAAGCTGTCAGGAACAACTCCACTTCGCTTGGTGAGCTACACTCTTTCGCAGGATCAAAGGTCCTTGCGGTCGAGGTAGGCGCTCCCACGAGTGAGGAGGTGCCGTTAGTCCTAGTTATCGAGCCACGAGCTCCAACTTGGTCACGACACATCGTCCGCTACCTCCAAACTGGAGAACTTCCCGAAGAACAAGAAGAAGCTGAAAGAGTAGCCAGGAGGGCCAGTATGTATCATTTTGTCGATGACACGTTACACAGAAGGAGGCCCAACGGTGTGAAATTGAAGTGCATTTGCTGGGAAGAGGGGAAGGAACCGTTGGCAGAGATACACAAAGGCATGTGCGGCACTCATGTTGGATCAAGAGCCTTGGTTGGAAAAGCTTTCCGGCAAGGTTTCTACTGGCCCATGGCCCTCAAAGATGCAATTGAGCTAGTCACCAGATGTGAAGCCTGCCAGTTCCACTCCAAGAATATCCATCAACCTGCTCAAGCTCTCCGGACGATCCCTTTGTCTTGGCCATTTTCGGTCTGGGGGCTCAACATCCTGGGCCCCTTCCCCCGTGCTACCGAGGGCTTTGAATTCTTGTATGTTGCAATCGACAAGTTTACAAAGTGGCCGGAAGTGGAGCCTGTGAGGAAGGTGACCGCACAATCAGCTATCAAGTTCTTGAAAGGATTGGTGTGCTATTTCGGAGTACCCGCCAGAGTCACCACTGACAATGGCACCCAATTCACAAGTCGTGCCTTCATGCAATACGTTCAAGCCCTCGGAAGCAAGGTTCCATTCGCCTCTGTTGCTCATCCCAGTAGCAATGGACAAGCTGAGAGGATGAACGCTGAACTGCTGTGTGGGCTCAAGACAAGGACTTTTGATAAGCTGTGAAAGTGCGGCAGACGCTGGATCGACGAGCTGCCGGTGGTTCTTTGGTCCCTCCGTACGACACCAAATCGAGCTACTGGCCAGACTCCCTTCTCCCTAGTCTATGGGGTAGAAGCAGTGCTCCCCACGGAACTCATATACGGGTCACCTCGTGTATTTGCCTACGATGAAGTAGAGCAAGAGCAGCACCAGCATGATGATACCGTGCTCCTTGAGGACAACCGTCTCCGGGCCGCTGTGCGTGCTGCACGCTACCAGCAAGCCCTGCACCGCTATCACAGCCGCAGGGTCCATGCGCGGAGCCTTGAGGAAGGCGACCTTGTCCTTAGGCGTGTTCAGTCCACCAAGGGTTCCAACAAGTTGACGCTGAAGTGGGAAGGCCCTTACTGGGTAGTACGAGTCACCAGACCTGGCGCAATCCGTCTGGAGACCGAAGATGACATCAAAATGCAAAACTCATGGAATATTGAGCATCTTCGCAAGTTCTACCCGTAAGGCGCGGCTGTCGGGCCCTGCCCTGGCAGCCACCCTTTTGTACAAGCCTTGCCGATGCGCATGTAACCCTTTGTACAAAGCCAGGCGCAGACCTTGAGCGCAGATAATAAAACGAAGTGCTGGCGCCCTAAAAACATGCATGCATGATTAGCTTAGCTTAAACTTGCCATGATCATTTAGATGAGGTCATATGCTGGTGTGTTTTCCCCTGCACTAACTACAGGGCTCTTGCGCGGACTTGATCCTGGGAAGAAGAGACGGAAAACAAGCTTACATATCGATCCCCGACAAGCCGAACAGATAAGTTTCCTTTTATCCATACACGCCTCTGTAAGAAGAAAACTTGTGCATAGAGAAACCTTGTCACCTTCAAAACATTTGTGCTCCCATCCTTTGATCCGAATGTTGTTTCAGTCAAGTTGGTTGTAGTGGCATTTGATAGATAAGGATCGACAAGGAGCCAGTTCCCTTCTGTAGTTTTATGCCCGACAGGAGGCAACAACGGAGGGCACCGGCAAGATAGCTTGACGGGAAAACTTGTTTACTTAAAAGTATAGAGGCGTTCCTCCTCTGTGTGTGTAAGATACATGCACAAATACCCGGCAAGGCTTGTCTTTTTCATTGATATGCGGATAAACAAGTACGGACCTTACAGAGCACAAACATGGATAAAAGAGAATACATATTTAAGACTAAAATTTGGCGAGCGCCTACATCCTTTCAAATAAAAGACAGATGCCTCGTAATGCCTTTATTGACCTCCTTCTCCCAAGGTTCGTCTCGAGTGCGAAGAGGGCAAAAGGAGTGCCTAGGCGAGGTGCACGCGGCAGAAGCCACCAAGAGATCTTCCCTCGGCAGCCGTTCGAAAGAGGCTGGTGATGATGGTGCCGGGGCGGGGAAGAATCGAAGAACGAAGGAACAAGCTGGTAGTACGAGATGAAGGCATCGGTGCCATCGTACTCCGACTTGACGGCCTGCCACCCGCCTTCCTCGTCTTCGCCAGTTTCTTCCTCGTCACTGTCGCTCCGGGAAGACGCTGGTCCCCTGGCCCGTCACTTCCCCCAGAGAAGCTGCTGATGGTGGTGGCGGCGCCCAAGGCGCGTTGAGGACACCGCCCGCCACCTTGGCGGGCAGGAGGGCATCACCGTCTTCAGCATTGCCCCCGAGCTCGCCGGAAAGGGCAGCGTTGGGATTACCAAAGATCCCGAGCACGGCACCACAGGCGGGCACCAGAAGCCCTGAAGACTCCGCCAACGGGCCATGAACTCCTGCAGCCCGCGGCAAAGGAGACACCCCTGCCCCGGACGGATAGCTAGTGTGGAGGGTCCGGGCGCTCTGCCATTTCGGAATGGCGTGGAGCCTTCCATACCGGAGTGGATGCGGCGGTCATAGGTGCGCTGCCACCAGCTGCGACTACCCCAACCACAGCCACTACGTCTCCCACGGCCGCGGACCAGACTCACTCCCCGAGTATCAACACGAGCCTCCGGGATCACCACTCCCAAGACGAGGCCCGAAGCCAGGCCTCGGCCTCTTTCCCTCGGCATAAAGGAGAAGAAAGCAAGCAAGAAGAAGGAGAAGATATGAGGATGAATGCCTCCATTCCCCCTCGTGCTCCCCTTTATAGACGAGCTAGAACCGGGGGCTGGTGCTCCTCTTCACCCCCTCAGGGGCTCCTTCAAATCCGACCCATTTATGCCACCAACGGCGGCTAGACTCGTCGACCGCCCTCTCGCACCAATCCGGGGCGGGCGGATTTCTGCCACGACGCTCTTTCCTACGCCATACGCATCCGTTACCTACCCCGCGTGATGCATGTGGCATACGTGCGCGGAAGGGGCGAGCGTGGTGGGAAGAGTGAAATGGCAGTTACCTCCCTGTCGGGGATATACCCCGCGGTATGACCCGGCCGGATATATGACCCAGCCGGGACTTGGTGCGTCATCAGTAACCCGCCTGAAGACTGGCGACTCACTGATCTGGCGACTCATTGGTGACCCGCCTGGATCTGGCGACTCACGGGTGACCCGCCCGACCTTGGCGGTTCCTTAGTGACCCGGCGGGCAGGTCAGACAGACGACAAGACCCAACGGCCCATAAGGCGGCTCATGGGAAGGCCGAATCACGTGATGATGGGCCGGCTTGTGAAAGAAGACATAAGGAATATTTCCCTTGCAAGGGAAGCAAGACTAAGATTCCACTTGTAATAGAATACTCCTAATCCTATTAGGACTCCACATGTAACCCGCCCCTCCAACTTATATAAGGAGGGGCAGGGCACCCAAGAGGGACAAGTTTTACAAGTTAACACAGACAAGTCAATAGCTCTCGAGATAGAGGTAGCGAAAGGGCACCCATGTAATCGTGAGCATCACCATGATCAATATCAATGAAGCAGGATGTAGGCTTTTACGTCGACCGTGAGGGGCCGAACGTGGATAAAACCTCGGATCTCTCGTCCCACTCAACCCCTCTCAAGCTACCACATAGATGCGTTGGCCTCACAACTAAGTCCTTTCACGAGGACATCTGCCGTGACAAAACCACGACAGTTGGCACCCACCGTGGGGCCCGCGCAGGGTGGTGTTGAGTTCTTGGAGGGAGCTCTTCAAGAGATCGAGAAGTTCGTGATCGGCAAGAAGAACCGGCTCGGAAGTACATCGACTGCGAGTTCCTCAATAAAGTTTCAACGGCAGTATAAATCGGATCAGAGTCAGAAAAGCAACTTCGGTGGCAGTTAGGACGATGAATACAAGTTTGAAAACAAGAAGATAAAGGTTGCGGTCTGTTCCGCCACCGCCGTCTGGAAAAGTCATCGACACCATTGGGGTTTCAATCGCATGCAGAAAAGTTGCATGGAATTTGTTTCGTCAACACCATATGTCTAATTGGTTCAAAATACTTGTTCAGATTTGTTTCGTGTTCAAGTACTACATCCACCATGAAGATCTATTAGCAAAAGTTGCGTGGAATTTTGAAGGCGTCAGGGGGAAAGGTCTACGTGAAGATACACTAGCTCGTTTACCAAAACAATGCTGGTACTACTAATCCACGTATGGATCAAGGAATCATACGTCTCTGAATATCGAAAACTGAGGATATCAACATTGCACGTCGGCCGATCTCCGCCTCGGTCTCCACTCCGAGTCCCCGCCGGCCTTACCTCGCTCCAACCTTGCCTCATCTGCAGCAGCACGCCTGGGGCTAGCCTCCTCGCCGTTTCCACCTGCTGCTACTGAACCAGCCTATGGTTCTTCCTCCGCCTGTGAGCCTTTCCCGACCCAGAAGAGGAGGAAGAACCCGCCTCGGTTGCCTCTGCTTCTGCCGTGGAGTCGCCCAGATCCGTCTCCGCCACGGATGCGCCGCGTTGAGCCACCGGGGCCGTATTGAGTCGCCGGTCAGCTGCGTTGAGTGGCCCCTGCTAGCCGGTCCGCCCGCAGCCACCGGCATCCAAACTCAGTTCCGCATCAAGCCGGCCCCTCGCCGCAGTCTCTGCCTGAGCCGCCGCCGTCCGTGAGCTGCCGCAGCCCGCCCTCACCAAGCCGCCTCGGCCGCCTCGTCTTCGAGCCGCCCGGGTAGCGCCGCGCTGAGCCGCCACTACGGCTGGCTCTGACGCGCCCCACCGGCTCGCTACTTCACTGTCCTGCTTCAAGTCGCCCTCCGCCACTCGCCTCCGCGGTGTTTACTTCGCTCTGAGCCACCTTTGGTGTGGCCGAGCTGCTGCCTCCGCTAGCGGCCGCAAGCTGTCGTGCTCGCGTAACCCGACCGCATGGCCCGGGCCTCACCCCTTCAACCCGCCGCGAGCTCCCGCTGGCCTCTGTGCACCTTAAGCACCACTTCTACCGCCGCTGCACTTATGTAGTGATCCGCCCACGCTAGGCTGCCGGCTGGCCGCGCCCGTCCTCTGCTCCGCTTCAAGCCACCACGCCAGCATCCGTTGCTCATCCTAGCAAGCCGCCACCTCCGCGTACTCACCGCCACCCGTGTGCCCTCGCTTCCGAGCCGCCAAATCTCCTGTGGCCCTCGTGCCCTCGCTTTCGAGTTGGCTGACGGACACAGTTGGAAAAGAAAAACAAAGAGCGCTTCGGTCAAGCGCATGCACGGAAGACAGGAAAGGCAAAACAGCTCTACCACATTGTTTATTGGCACAGGCATCAAGGTTTGACAAACGCTAGGGGGTTGTTTGGACTGTGACTATGTTTGCCATATATTGCCACATTATTTTTGTCACACTTGCCACACTTGCCTAACTTAAGTTGCTCAAATTGTTAGCCACACTTTGGCTTGCCTAAGGGAATCTTGCCACACTTTTTCTGTCTATGACATGTGGGGTTCATTTCTCATAAAAAAATTCTTGCCTTAGGTGTGGCTAGAACCAAACACCCACCTAACTTGGTCAAACTTGCCTAAGATGAGGTGTGGCAAAGTGTGGCAAGATGTGGCTAGAAACCAAACAGCCCCTAGGTCTAATGGATGGCCATACGTGAAGTCCAAGGAGCCGGAGTATTGTCCAGATGTTCTAAACTCCAATTTGATACTCAAGATACTAGCGGTTCAAAGTTTGACTGAATCCCAACGGACAATCTTGCATCTGCTACGTACCTGACCGGTCTGACATACTCGCCAGATAAAAAGCACAACCAGTACCACAATACTACTACGACCCACAAGATCAGCTTTTGTCTCCGTTTGCTACGGGCACGCGAGGAAAACTACCAGTTTGGAATTTGTCACGCGTTAAGCCAGTGAGCCGAAGATTGCACCAACATCCGTTCGCAACGGGAGACCCTGTGGATACACGCGCAGCCCGCCGTCCCTATGGTCCGGCTTATATCAACATGTCGGAGGCAGCCCGAGTGCCCAGCTGCAAGGCGCCGTTCAATGGACACGCGCACCACACGCCGAAAAAAATATGCCACGATGGCGTATCTGGCCAAAACGTCATGGGTGCATGTACCACGAGTGGCAGCCAGGCCGATGAAAACTGCTGTCGCTACTTTCACTGCTGCATCCCACACAAGGCCAAGGGTTATAATTTTCTACCGCTTGCGTAAACTGACTTGGGCACGGAGTTCTAGGCTTTGGACGAACAAGCCTAATTACGTGGAAACAATTTGTACTATCACACAAGGCCAAGTACGGTAGTACTTTTCTCTGTTCAAAAGTTGAAACCGCAGTACAATACATCCTAGAAAAATTCTCGCGGACATTTCACATCTGTGTCCAAATAAATCAGGTGATATTCATTTATCAGCACATATGTAATTGTTTGAGAACAATTACTCTGGCTGTGGCATTTTTTTCGCAGGACCATTATTCGTCACAAAGGTCTCACAAAGAGGCGCGCGCCAACATCATTTTTGCATTAGCGTTGTCCGTGCGTGCTGGGGATGGATACGTGCGCAAGTCGTCGCCCCCGCTACATCAACACACGGTGACTCCATCGTCCACGCCCGGCCGACTACTCGCCCAGTCTGTGCCGTTTTCCAACGCTGCGGGTTGAATCTCTCTCCGCGCCGGCTTACAACGCCGCGGCGACTCTCCCGTCCGCACCGGCTTACAACGCCGCGGCCGACTCGCCCCGTGATTGACTTTAGCTTTCACCATAGTGATCATCAACTCCGCGGCGGATAATTTCGGCCCTAGCATATCAGGTGAATCCATCAGTATATTTTTATACTACATATTAATTTCTTGAAAAGAGCGATTACTCTGGCTCACAAATTCTTTATTGCAGGACAAGTTGTCAACTGCAAAAGGGACCTTTATGTCACTGAGTTGTTGAATGACACATACGGGAGTATATAACAAATATTATTCAAAACCCCGGGTCATTGGAGGAAAATAACCCGGCCTTGGAGGCTACTACCGTACTGGTGAAAAATTCAAAAGGCTGTCAGACAATTTCCGGCTTAAAAAGTGTATGGCAGTCAAAAAAGTTCCGGCTCAATAGAAGAGTTCCGGATTATAAGAAAAGATTCCAGTTTAGCATCTGATTCAGGGGAGGACATCTCTCGCAAATTCGAGTTCTCAGAAAAATTAAAGGTTGCAAAGAGAACTTGCTGCCATGATGCGCGGTTAAACATGGGTATTCCTGCCTTATGGCTTATCATATTATTGTTACTTGGGGGCTTCCTGCTCAATGAGCATAGCTATGCTTACCCTCTTGATCGCTTCCTAGTCACTTGCCGTCTTCTTGTCACTGGGGCTTCTTGTTCGATGAACATAGCTATGCTTACCCTGTTGATCGGCTTCCTAGCCACTGTCGTCTTATTGGTCACTTGGGGGCTTCCTGTTCAATGAACATAGCTATGTTACCCTCTTGATCGGCTTCCTAGCCACTGCCGTCTTAGTGGTCACTTGGGGGCTTCCTGCTCAATGAGCATAGCTATGCTTACCCTCTTGATCGGCTTCCTAGCCAGGTTGTAAACACCAAATTCCGGGTTATCCGGCCTGTATGTTGTTTGTTACTGCCGCCCAGGTAATCCTGGAATGACCCGCCGTACTCTTGACAGTCAATCTTTTAATAAGACCCTGAACTGTTAAAGTTAAACGGCGGTTTGTCATGTGAGGGCCGGCTTACAGGTGTGCAGGAATTAACTCAGTGGCTGTGCGGCCCCATTGAAGGCACTTGAGTTTTAGGCTTGGCGGCCTATGGAAGCCTTGTTTTTCTGATTTGCTGGTTTTTCTGAAAATTTTGGATTCATATCCTTCTTCCATGTTAACATATGGTTTAAACAATTCAGGCCATGTAGCCTTAATTCTATGACTCATATTTGAGAGTCTTGGGTTAATAACCCGCCCTGATAAGCAGACTTTAAGTTGCCAGGATGATTCACCTTGGATAATTCAAATCATGATATTTCATGTTTACGGGTTAATACCCATGCTGGATTACAAATATTACAGCGTCATTATGATATCAATCTACAGGATATTTTGCCTTGAGCAATCAAAATCATGATATTTCATGCCTACGGGTCAATACCCACTCCAGATTATAATTATCATGGTATCACCATGGTATCAATCTACAGGTATGTCTTTCAATAATTGTATAAATATTTGGGGTTTGGTAACCCGCCCTGGCTTTTGACGTTAAGTCGCTAGTATACTTTGGATTGCACAATTGGAATCATGCGCTTATAAATCTTTGGGTTGTCACCCTCACTGGATATGGCAAGGTAAGCCAGCAGTATGAGCCAATTTTACAGGTATGTTTTGAATTGTTATAAGAATATGCGAGGTTTGATAACCTGCCCTGGCTTTTGACTTTAAGTCGCCAGTATATTTTGGCTTCGATGGCCTTAATTCTAGTCTTTTCCATAATTGCATAAGACTATATTATGTTTGGGTTGTTACCCGCCCTGGTTTTTGACGTTAAGTCGCCAGGGCATATGTTGTTTAAAACTTTGTGCAGGACATGCAGAGTTATGGCCTAAATAAATGATTAAATTCAAGCCGATCATCAAAGATTAAAATTGGTGTTTCAAAAGGGTTATTAGTTCTTGATTTTTACAAAGGCTATAAGCCACCGGGTTGCATCCCGGAGTACAATGGATGTGCATTAAGTCGCCATCGGCCAAGAGCCGCTGAATATTTAACTCTGGATTTACTTGTCAACAGACAAGATCTTGTGATTGTTTTCATACTAGATTATATTATTCTAATCTTTAATAGCCAAACATGGCTGGATTTTTCATTATGGTTGTCATAACCAGTATTGAATGATTGAGGTTTTCCAAACGGGTTATATTATTCAAATCTTTAATAGCTAACATGGCTGGATTTTTATTATGGTTATCAATAACCAGTATTATGATTGAGGTTTTCAAGGCCGCTTCAGAGCAATGGCTCTTATTTCTTCATCCAAGAATACCAGTTCACAACAGAGAGCATGGTTCAATATTGATATGCAAGGCATTCAGCAACATCATCCAGACAGTGGATATGATTTATTCTACAATGGAAGGAATAGTCCCGAGTCGCTGCAGGCATACGACCCAGCACTTGGGGGCTACATTATTCATATTAAGATTACATCAAGTATGCAAGTCCCATGCCGACGCAAGCATGCACCATGGCACTTGGGGGCTAATGCAAAGTCATTTTAACTCGCCTCATTGAAGACTCGACCCATCACATAGTGATGAGTCGGCCCTTGG
Organism: Thinopyrum elongatum; assembly: GCA_011799875.1. Classification (NCBI taxonomy): domain Eukaryota; kingdom Viridiplantae; phylum Streptophyta; class Magnoliopsida; order Poales; family Poaceae; genus Thinopyrum; species Thinopyrum elongatum. The sequence goes on along the minus strand of CM022300.1, from coordinate 252,670,601 downwards.
GGGCTACTAATTGCTCCTGTCAAAGGTAACCCGAAACTTGGGAGCTACATCATGCGGTGTTATTTTTTGAAGTACATGTAAAGTCCCGGCTCAGTATTATCTTACTGAGCCGGCCCTTGGGGGCTACACATTGCTGCTCAAAGTCCACATAATCAGATCTACAAAGTCCCTGCTCGTTATTACATAATGACCCGGCACTTGGGGGCTACACATGGGAAGTTCAAAATGTGCAATTTATAATTGGCGATTTACATGAACAACCCGGATTTCTCCAAAGTTGCAGCATTTATATTGAAGCAAGTCTTAAGCTATCACTACATTCTCATCTTAAGACTTGGGGGCTATAGGTGATATGCATATAAGGGAGGAACATCTTCAAATTCTCAGCCTTGAGCAAACCAGGTATTATATTATTATTGGAGAAATTTGCAAAGTTTATTTCCTCTAAGCTATTCATAGAAAGGTTTAGAGAGACGACTCAATGATTGGAAAGCTACATCTACAAAAGCAAGCACCAAGTCGCCATAAGATTGACCCGGCATCAGCAATAATCATGACCCGGCATCATCTGCTTTATAACCCTGCAATTTTGGCAATCATAAATCGGCAAGATCTACATCCTCAAGCCGGCTGAAAATCAGAGTATTTTTCTACAAGTAAATTGGCTATGAAGCTGGCTTATTGACCCGGACTTTCCAGAGGAAGGAAATGACAAGGACTTAAGGATGATTAGATGTCGGTTAAGAAGAATGTTTGACCCGGCGCACAACCTGTCAAATTTGTTCTTGTGTTTATTTTGCAGGATCAGTTTAACATGGATAAATCCAAATTAAACTGGGGGCTAATGTCGGGGATATACCCCGCAGTATGACCTGGCCGGATATATAACCCGGCCAGGACTTGGCACGTCATCAGTAACCCGCGTGAAGACTGGCGACTCACTGATCTGGCGACTCATTGGTGACCCGCCCGGATCTGGCGACTCACGGGTGACCCGCCCGACCTTGGCGGTTCATTAGTGACCCGGCGGGCGGGTCAGATAGACGACAAGACCCAACGGCCCATAAGGCGGCTCATGGGAAGGCCGACTCACGTGATGATGGGCCGGCTTGTGAAAGAAGACATAAGGAATATTTCCCTTGCAAGGGAAGCAAGACTAGGATTCCACTTGTAATAGAATAGTCCTAATCCTATTAGGACTCCACATGTAACCCGCCCCTCCAACTTATATAAGGAGGCACAGGGAACCCCAAGAGGGACAAGTTTTACAAGTTAAGACAGACAAGTCAATAGCTCTCGAGATAGAGGTAGCGAAAGGGCACCCATGTAATCGTGAGCATCACCATGATCAATATCAATGAAGCATGATGTAGGCTTTTACCTCCACCGTGAGGGGCCGAACCTTGGTAAAACCTCGCATCTCTCGTCCCACTCAACCCCTCTCAAGCTACCACATAGATGCGTTGGCCTCACGACTAAGTCTTTTCGCGAGGACATCTGCCGTGACAAAACCACGACACTCCCCGTGAACAAAAGTCATTCACGGGCCATTACAGAGATGGCCCCACCGTGTTTGGCGTCACGCGACGCACGGGAAAACTGGAAACTGACTCAAGCATGGGTTAATGAAGAAGCAAGGAAAATATCAAGAAGGGAGCCACCACGAGCGCCCTGCCTGTGTACCTGATAGGGCCTACCCCAACGGTGCTCGGCAGCACGTTCAGGCCAGGCCCAGGGGCTCCTGTCATTGCAACAAACCTTCACGTATGTTACCTAGACTGTACACAGGCGCAAGGGCGAAGATACAACAGCACCAAGTTCCCAAGACGAGAGGAAGCCAGAAAGATAGCCCTTTCAGGAATCAAAGGGCGGACCAAGAAGACCAAGACAAGCCAAGAGAACAAGATGTCACTAAGAAAAGACCTCCCTTACCGGGCAGGCGAGCCTGGGCAGGTCGAGGCCTCACCAAGAATAAGTCCCAAAATCTCCCCGGCAGGCTTGCCGGGGCCGCCAAGGGCAAATATCCCTGCCAAGACTCCACCGCTCCACCGCACAACGAGGCAAGTCACCTATCAGTGTGGTGTCGAGCGCCCAAGTGATCAAGTGGCTGTCATTTGGCACGTGGCAGCCATTGGGAAGGGAGATTCCCCCTATATGACACCCGTCCAGAGGCGTGTCATGCAGACAGGTGGAAGATGATTAAGCGGCACGACAGGCTTGCCGGGCTGCATCCTCAGCATGACACCTAGCAGTGCATTTAATGCACTTTGTCCTAAGTGCCAGAGTTAGGTATGATAGCACTGTTGGCTATCTAATCAGTAGATAATGACTGTTTTGCTACTGTGGTAACCCCTTAGCCTATAAAAGGAGGGCCATGGCAACCTAAAAAAGGATTCGGACCCTTGTACACTCACACGCACGTAGCTGCTCTCCCTGAGGCGACCTTGCCAGGCTTGAGTGCTGCGTGTCCACCACGGTCCTCTCTTCAATCCACCAAAGCAGGAGTAGGGTTTTACTCTTCACAGCGGACCAAATCCTGGGTAAAAACCACCAGCGTCACCTCTGTCGTGTTGTCCCATGGCTTCCGCTCTTTGCGCAACGTGATCTCCCCCTGCTGAACCACAAGGGGCTGATGGCCACATAGGTGATCGTGTTCCACCACCACAATTCGTTATCGTCATCCTATTCCTAGGCTAGATGATATGATTGATGAATTGAGTGGCTCTACAATATTCTCCAAAGTTGATTTGCGTAGTGGATACCATCAAATTCATATGAAATTGGGAGATGAATGGAAAACAACATTTAAAACTAAGTTTGGATTATATGAGTGGTTAGTCATGCCTTTTAGGTTAACTAATGCACCTAGTACTTTCATGAGATTAATGAATGAAGTTTTTACGTGCTTTCATTGGACGATTTGTGGTAGTCTATTTTGATGATATACTGATTTATAGCAGATCTTTAGAAGAGCATTTGGAACATTTATGTGTTATTTTTATTGCTCTGCGTGATGCACGTTTGTTTGGTAACCTTGGGAAGTGCACCTTTTGCACCGACCGAGTATCTTTTCTTAGCTATGTTGTTACTCCACAGGGAATTGAAGTTGATAAAGCCAAGATTGAAGCTATTGAGAGTTGGCCGCAGCCCAAAACGGTCACACAAGTGAGGAGTTTTCTTGGACTCGCTGGTTTCTATAGGCGTTTTGTGAGAGATTTCAGCACCATTGTTGCACCTCTCAATGAGCTTACAAAGAAGGATGTGCCTTTTGTTTGGGGCACCTCACAGGAAGAAGCCTTGACGGTATTGAAAGATAAGTTGACACATGCTTCTTTACTCCAACTTCCTGATTTTAATAAGACTTTTGAGCTTGAATGTGATGCTAGTGGAATTGGATTGGGAGGTGTGTTATTACAAGATGGTAAACCTATTGCATACTTTTAAAAAAAATTGAGTGGGCCTGATAGAGGCGAGGGTGTCCCGATCTTTCGATGAGATGGTAACTATCGATTTGGTGGAGCCGACTTTGACGATCCGACTACAAACGTGCACGACGTTGCGCCTTAGCAATCGCTAAACCAATCTCCTGAGGTTACTGACGATGCTGGAAGCACGATCAACCTGACCACGAAGGTCTATTCCTGCACGCAATCGAAGAACAAGCAAGAATATGATAATGCAATCTGAATATTGCGAATATAGATGAAGTATTGATAATGGTGGGGATCCGAAAGCGGTCTTGGTCTGGTCGTTGGACACAAACGAAGTACACGAAGTTGCAATGGCTAACTTTTAACTAAACAAATCCCAAGCAAAAAGCTACTAGATGGATCTACTTATATAAGAGCAAGGGTGTGACGCCCCCGGCTTAATCGTGCACTAATCATACACGCAAATGCACACGATCAAGCCTAAGGACTCACTTGAAGATATCACAACACAACTCTAAAACATAAAATAAAGTCATACAAGCTTAATATTACAAGCCAGGCCTCGAGGGCTCGAATACAAGCTCGGTGGCATACAAGCGTCAACGGAAGCATTAGATATCTGAGTACAGATATATTACAGAGAGAGAGAGATAAGCCTTCACAGAGGCGGGGTAAAAATAAAAACTACGATCGAAAGGCGTAGGCCTCCTGCCCTGGACCCTCCGTTCCTACTCCTGGTCGTCGAACGGCTCCTCGTAGTAGTAGTACTCGCCAGGCGGATAGTAGTACTGGTCGTCGGCTGGGGCTTCTGGCTCAGGGGCTCCGTCGTCTGGTGGCATCAAATGGAAAATGGGGGAAAAAGAAAATAAAGCAAACGTGAGTACTCATCCGAAGTACTCAGCAAGCAAGGATCTACACTACATATGCATCATTGTCAAAGGAATGGCTGTATATGTGGACTGGGCTGCAGAAATGCCAGAGTAGAGGGGGAAAGCCTAGTCCTATCGAAGACTAGCATCTTCAAAAATCTTCGACAGTCTTGCAGCATCAGGAGAGAGCAGATGAACATAATGTAAAGTAGTAATAGTAATATCATCAACCTCGACCTGAGATCCTTTCTCGACTCCCTGCGAGAAAGCAATCCCAGAGCCGTACTATCCAATTCTCATCACATGTTCTAGTTGTACCGATCGGGATACAACTCCGAGTGTCCGTTACCGTAGGACAGGCTATCGATAGAAGTTTCTTCCCTGCAGGGGTGCACCAACTTACCCACCACGCTCACTTAACTCTGGCCGGACACACTTTTCTGGGTCATGCCCGGCCTCGGCTAAGCAACACACCGCAACCCGACCTAGGCTTATAAGAGAGGTCAGCACGCCGGACTAAACCTATGCCCCCAGGGGTCTTGGGCCATCGCCCCGGGAACTCCTGCACGTTACGGGGCCACCGAGAGCAGACCTAGCAACCCCTTATACAAGCGCGGTTGCGTTACCAGTCCAACTCGGCGTGCGCCGCTCCTTACTGACGTCAAACAAGCTTCGGCTGAGGTGTACGACGCAGAACGCCCATACTATGCCCACGTGATGGTTAGTGCTATCGGGCCAGAGGCCCCTCGGATCAAATATCCAAACCGTAGTGGATTAGGAGCGCGCGGAAACGAGCAGAGACTCACGATCGATGTGACCCCGTCGCCCCGTCTCGAGGACTTGTGGCAAGGGCTAAGAATGCCCGGCCACGCCTCGTAGTTATCTCGCGGGCACCATCCAGGTCAACCCGACTCCACATCACTTCGCAATAAGCTCGCGCGGGTACCCCTCAGGGCCGACCCGTCTTTAGTATCATAGTTTAGTGCAAGTCATAATATCCAAGGTAACTGTGTGTCTGACACCGAAGGGAACCCTGAGGAATCACCCTCGATGGAATTCCCGCTCGATGTTATCATCAAGGTGAACGAAGGAGGAATCACCCTCGAGGTCCACACTTGAGAGGTTGCGCGACGATGTCGTTATCGGGGGTGGTGTAGGAGGAATCACCCTTGCTTACCACGACCGAGTAACTAACCTACAAGGTTAACATCAGAAGTGCTAACGAGGTATCACCCTCGGCACTCGACGGTAACCCAGCAGTGTCGGCAACAAAGGGGGGGAAAGTGATGTGCGGTGCCCTGGACTGATCTTCAATCCCGTAAAACGGGTCTTCCGAGTATCCAGCGGGGCGGTCGGGACAAGTGGGTCTCTGATATGGCTCTACCCATCCTATGCTAAACAGTTTAGGATAACAGGTATGTATCAAAAGTAGGTTACAAGTAAACAGGCTATGCATCAGAGTAGGATAGTAACAGCAGCAGTATCATCTAATGCAAGCATAAGAGGGGAGAGAATAGGCGATATCGGAATGCTCAAAATGGGGGTGCTTGCCTGTTTGCTCGAGGGCAAGGGCAAGGTCTTCAGTAGTATCGTCGGGGACGTAGTCGTACTCCTGTGCGGCGTCTGCCTCGGGAGCTACGTCAACGTCGGGGTCTATCGAGAGAGAAGAGGGGGAGGAAACAGGTAAACAATATGCAATCATATGCCACACAGTGCGTGCTATGCTATGATGCAGTGCAGGGTTGCCTGAATATGCATCTAAGTCATTTTAGTTATTTTTAGAATTATTCTAGGATTTAATATCCGACGTGTGTGCACTATTCATCTGCCGGATTCGGGTCCGGAGTTACGAGTTCTTCTACGTAGGAGGTTCCGATGGAGAAACAGACGGCACGATCAGACTCGGCTCGTCGTTCTGAGCAATTTTCATGTTTTAACCTTTTCGATCCGAGCTACGGTTTAAAAGTTATTAATTTTTAAAGATTATTTGAATTTCTGGAATTATTTTTATTTATCAGAAAATGAATTATGACGTCAGCATGACGCGCTGCTGACGTCAGCAAGTCAACAGTCGGCTGACTAGTCAAACCTGACATGTGGGTCCAGTGGGACCCACATGTCAGCCTCTGTTTCTTTATCCAGTGAATTAGTTTAATTACCAGGATTAATTAGGGGGGGGGGCCCACTTGTCAGTGAGACATTAGGTTAATCCAATTAATTTTATTTAATTAACTATTCAATTAGTCTAATTAATCGCAGGGGCCCACATGTCAGTGAGAGGGGATGAACAGTAACCACGGTTGACCGTGGTCAACGTGGTCAAAAATGGCCAGGGGGCCCACTGGTCAGCGTCCCAGAGTGGACCCCACGCCCGCCACGCTGGCGGCGACCGGCGTTTAGCCGCCGGCGACGTCGAAACGCGGCGGAGGGCGCAGGCCGGCGTCGGATTTCGCCTACGGGCGCCCAAATGGGACGGGGCCGGGTGCGTTCGAACGGCCGTTCGACGGCGCGTCTAACGGTGGCGGTGAGGTGGCCGGAAACGACTTGTGTCGCCGACGGCGAGCTTTGCGGCGGGCGCCGGAGTTCGGTCATCGACGGGATCGAGGCAGCTGCGCGCAAGTGACCAAATGGCGAGGCTGTTGGGAACCTACTCGATGCGCTGAGCACAAAGGACAAGGCCCGGTGACCATTTGGTCACCGGAAGGGCGCCGGCGGCGAGCTCATGCGGAGGCGCGTTCGGGCGCCGGTGAGACTAGGGCTAGGAAGCGTGCGAGGCCAGACAGAGAGACGGGGAAGGTAGAGTGGCTCACCGCGCGGCTAAGAAAAGCCCTCGTTAGGCTTAGTAGCTGCAGACGGCGCCGGAGACGACGAAGCTCGCCGGAGGCAGAGAGGTGCGGGGACGGCTCGATTGGCTTGCTGCGGGGCTCCCCGGCTCCTTCTAACTGCGCTGTTAGACGTGGCCGACGACGGCGCTTCTCCTTGGCACCTCCAGGCGTTGCGGGGAGGCCGCTGACCACGGCGGTGGCGATGCGTGGCGACGGCGGCGCTCGGGCGTCTCGGATCTGGGGAGGCAGAGGGAGAGGCGAGCGAGGGAGAGAGAGGAGAAATGACGGGGGAAGCCAGGGGGAGAGCACCGGGCCTCGACCTTATCCTCGCCGCCGCACTGTTCCGTCGGTGGCGTCGCGGTGTCGCGTGCCCACCGGCGCGCGCGTGCTCGGCCAAGGCGCCGGCGACACGCAGGAGAGAGGTAAGGGGAAATGGGCCTGCTGGGCTGGGCCAGTGCACTGTGCACTTGGTCCAGTCCAGTTTAACCCTTTTTTTCTTTTTCTTACTTTTCTGTTTTTCTTTCCTTTTCTGTTTTAAAATAGTTAGGGCATTTCTACACTTTTGAAAAATGTGAGAGTTGTCCCAAATATTGCAATGCAATATTATCTCTCATCAAAAAGTGGTTTGGGCAGATTTGGAGTTCATTTGAATCTGTAATGATTTAATAGATGTAAATAGTCTGTTTTAAGTGCTGTTTCAGGTTGTTTCACTCACTTAGCTAACTCCAAAAATAATGATTATGATTTTGCCATGACCACTGGATTATTTGCTAATTAAATAACATTTCTCCAGCAGAGTTTGATCAACTTCAATTTGCACTTTGGAATTTAATTTGATTTTTCAGATTTGAATTTGAATTGGATTATTAACCCAAGTGACTAGGCAAAGCAAATGATGATGACATGGCATTATTAGCAGTTGATCACTGTGGTCATTACAAGGGGGTGTTACAAATTCTCCTCCTCTAAAAGAAATTCTCGTCCCGAGAATTTAGGAGGTAGAAGGAAAGAGTCCGGGATATTCTTCCCGAAGATGATCCTCGCGTTCCCAAGTGGCTTCGTCTTCAGTGTGATTCGTCCATTGCACTTTTAGGAACTTGGTGCCAGGCTTCAAGTCGATGACGAACTCGACAGCTCTAGCAGGGGGTATTCCTGGAAGTTCTTCTGGAAAAACATCCGGGAAGTCACAGACAACTGGGATAGTCTCAATCCCATGAAGCGGAGAAGCATTCAACGCATTCAAGGCATAAATCTGAGCCTCGGCGTTCTGAGTGATATGAGCATGGTAATTCACCATCTCATTCGAGGGGTGCAAGAGGTGAACAACTTTGGTGGCACAATTGATTGAGGCATAGTGGGCCTTCAACCAATCCATTCCCAGAATAAGGTCAATCTTGGACGATCTCAGAATAATGGGAGACGCACTGAACTCCAACTCTTCAATTTCAACGGGAACATTATAGCTAACTGTAAAGGTTCGGCAACCACCCGCGGGGGTGTGTACCAATAAGGGTGTGTTCATGTATTCGCATTTAATGTCATGCATGAGTGCAAAATGTTCTGACATGAAGGAATGCGATGCTCCTGAATCAAATAAAACAGATGCTGGTACTGAATTAACGAGAAGTGTACCCATCACAGTATCTGGTTGATCTGGAGCTTCAGACATGTTGACGTGGTAGTACTGCCCACGACCATAAGAAGGTCTGGCATTATTGTTGCGCTGCTGAGGAATACCACGGCCAATTCCACGTCCAGCAGAAGGGAGAGCTAGTTGATTCTGATTCTGAGAACAGTCTCTAGCACGGTGACCTGGCTTGCCACACTTGAAGCATAGTCCGCTGTCAGGACGAGGTGCTGGAGCTCGAGGTGCTGGAGTTGGCAGGGGCTGTCTCGGTGGTGGAGGTGGCAGACGTGGAGCAGCATAAGAGGGTCTGTTTGCAGGTGCTGCTGAACGAAACATGCCTTGAGGGAACCAGATGCATCGCTTCTGGGAAGACGAGCCCGAAGATGAGCCCGACTCACGAGTGCGTCTGGACGCTTCCTTGTGCTTCTTAAGTCCAGTTTCAACCATGATAGCTTTATTCACCAAGGTGGCGAAATCAGGATAATCCTGGACAAGCAGTGCCAACTGTATGTCATGATGCAGTCCTTCACGGAACTTCTCCTGTCTTCGCTCATCAGTAGGAATGTCTTCTTCAGCATAGCGAGATAAGTCAAGAAACTCGCGCTGATATACTTCCACGGTCTTGTTGCCCTGAACAAGGCTACGGAACTCGGCCTTCTTCCGAGCTATTACAGCTTGAGGAATGTAGCGGGCACGGAATGCAATCTTGAATTCTGCCCAAGTGACGACAGTACCAGGTGGTAGGGTCTGTCGGTAAGTAGCCCACCATTGAGCTGCGGGACCCTTAAGAAGATATGTCGCAAAAGTGACATAGTTAATTTCGGCGACACTAGCAGACTCCATCTCATGGGAGATGTCACGCAGCCAGTCATCTGCATCCAATGGGTTGACTGTGTTGCGGAAGAAGGATGGGCTGAGCCGCATAAATTCTGGCAAAGTGATGGAGAAAGGCTGCTGATTAGCATCAGGACGAGGGAACTGCTGCATAATTCCCGTCATAAACTGGCGGTTGAGTTCAAACTGTTGCATCATCGCTGCCATGTAATCAGGTGGTGGCGGCGGTGGCGGGTTGTTGTCAGCCATCCTGCTATTCCAACAGGGGTATTTCAGCGATAGCTTATGCAAGTGTTTATCAATAAACATGAGGTAACTCGACATTATTGAAAGAGTGCAATAGATGCTAGAAGTAGTCATTAAGACATACAGATCCATACATAGTCGGTTACATTCGGGCCGCATAACGGCGCAAATTGAAAAGCTAGACATGCTAGGCGGCGCGCAGGCACGCGGTAAGGAAGTACACAACGGGACATAGCAAGGGCTACATCAGCGTCGGAGAAAACCACTGAAACGGGGTAACTGCAAGTGCGGACGATGGACGTTCGTCGCAGAAGGATCCTGCGCTCCATGGGCACTCTGATGCAGAACCCGGTCTCGAGAAGAAAGAAGAGGTCCACGTGCAGGCGTGTGACCTCCCACAGCAGGCCAGACGATCCCTGATGGCATCTCAGTCCTGCTCGGGTAAAGAATGTACTCCGGATGCATCCCTGCATGAACAGCTGGTAGCAACTGTGTCATAGCCTCGTAGTAGCGTGCTCGAGTGGCAAACAACTCAACAGCAAGTGCACGAACAGTGCGATCCAAAGCCTGAGCATAGTGGATCAGAACTCGCTGATCATAGCGACGAGGCTCGTACGGGGCACAGATAGCTGTGTAAAATCCAGTAGCATCTCCAACAGGTGCATACGGAATGTACCGAAACACAGTATCATCCAAGTTAGCACTGTGCTCTCCTCGGAGACGTGCGACAGCAGAGTAGGCGGCATCATGTACTGCCATCTCAATCGTCACGCCGATACCGTGAAAACGGTGAAGCTCAGTGTGAGAGTTATCCTGCTGATCGTAGATGCGAACATCAGCATAGTACTGCTCCTGGTTGAACTCACGATAAACCTCATAGACCATGTACTCGGGGCACCAGCGGTATCCCAGCCTGATCAAGAGGGCGATCAGAACAGCTGGAAACCCAGGGACGTCTCGAGCACAGGTGCGAAGCACGAGCTGCGTCGTAGGACGAGGGGGAAACAGTCGATCCATCTGAAATAAGAAGTTCAGGATTGTCGTAAGACATTGAGAAATATAACCGATCTCAAAAGGAAAGGTTAAACAAAACAATGGAAAGGAAATGATTATCAGACTAATCAGATCAATGACAGGGAAATCGCACTGAATCCAGTTCTCCGGGTGGATAGAATTAACGAGATCCTAAATGTCGGTGTTAGTAAATTTTATTAAACCCGAATAGATGAGAGATTAGAATCCCAGAGTAAAGATCGAGGAATAAAAGATCCTAATACCACCCATTTGGCGACGTGGGCCCGTAAGCCACACAGCCAAGTTAGTAAAACAATTTTTGACCACTAGACTCAACTTCGGCCAAGGAATTGGGAAGGGGGATTCCTAGAGGCAGTCGGCTCTGATACCAACCTGTGACGCCCCCGGCTTAATCGTGCACTAATCATACACGCAAATGCACACGATCAAGCCTAAGGACTCACTTGAAGATATCACAACACAACTCTAAAACATAAAATAAAGTCATACAAGCTTAATATTACAAGCCAGGGCCTCGAGGGCTCGAATACAAGCTCGATGGCATACAAGCGTCAGCGGAAGCATTAGATATCTGAGTACAGATATATTACAGAGAGAGAGATAAGCCTTCACAGAGGCGGGGTAAAAATAAAAACTACGATCGAAAGGCGTAGGCCTCCTGCCCTGGACCCTCCGATTCTACTCCTGGTCGTCGAACGGCTCCTCGTAGTAGTAGTACTCGCCAGGCGGATAGTAGTACTGGTCGTCGGCTGGGGCTTCTGGCTCAGGGGCTCCGTCGTCTGGTGGCATCAAATGGAAAATGGGGGAAAAAGAAAATAAAGCAAACGTGAGTACTCATCCGAAGTACTCAGCAAGCAAGGATCTACACTACATATGCATCATTGTCAAAGGAATGGCTGTATATGTGGACTGGGCTGCAGAAATGCCAGAGTAGAGGGGGAAAGCCTAGTCCTATCGAAGACTAGCATCTTCAAAAATCTTCGACAGTCTTGCAGCATCAGGAGAGAGCAGATGAACATAATGTAAAGTAGTAATAGTAATATCATCAACCTCGACCTGAGATCCTTTCTCGACTCCCTGCGAGAAAGCAATCCCAGAGCCGTACTATCCAATTCTCATCACATGTTCTAGTTGTACCGATCGGGATACAACTCCGAGTGTCCGTTACCGTAGGACAGGCTATCGATAGAAGTTTCTTCCCTGCAGGGGTGCACCAACTTACCCACCACGCTCACTTAACTCTGGCCGGACACACTTTTCTGGGTCATGCCCGGCCTCGGCTAAGCAACACGCCGCCACCCGACCTAGGCTTATAAGAGAGGTCAGCACGCCGGACTAAACCTATGCCCCCAGGGGTCTTGGGCCATCGCCCCGGGAACTCCTGCACGTTACGGGGCCACCGAGAGCAGACCTAGCAACCCCTTATACAAGCGCGGTTGCATTACCAGTCCAACTCGGCGTGCGCCGCTCCTTACTGACGTCAAACAAGCTTCGGCTGATGTGTACGACGCAGAACGCCCATACTATGCCCACGTGATGGTTAGTGCTATCGGGCCAGAGGCCCCCCGGATCAAATATCCAAACCGTAGTGGATTAGGAGCGCGCGGAAACGAGCAGAGACTCACGATCGATGTGACCCCGTCGCCCCGTCTCGAGGACTTGTGGCAAGGGCTAAGAATGCCCGGCCACGCCTCGTAGTTATCTCGCGGGCACCATCCAGGTCAACCCGACTCCACATCACTTCGCAATAAGCTCGCGCGGGTACCCCTCAGGGCCGACCCGTCTTTAGTATCATAGTTTAGTGCAAGTCATAATATCCAAGGTAACTGTGTGTCTGACACCGAAGGGAACCCTGAGGAATCACCCTCGATGGAATTCCCGCTCGATGTTATCATCAAGGTGAACGAAGGAGGAATCACCCTCGAGGTCCACACTTGAGAGGTTGCGCGACGATGTCGTTATCGGGGGTGGTGTAGGAGGAATCACCCTCGCTTACCACGACCGAGTAACTAACCTACAAGGTTAACATCAGAAGTGCTAACGAGGTATCACCCTCGGCACTCGACGGTAACCCAGCAGTGTCGGCAACAAAGGGGGGGGAAAGTGATGTGCGGTGCCCTGGACTGATCTTCAATCCCGTAAAACGGGTCTTCCGAGTATCCAGCGGGGCGGTCGGGACAAGTGGGTCTCTGATATGGCTCTACCCATCCTATGCTAAACAGTTTAGGATAACAGGTATGTATCAAAAGTAGGTTACAAGTAAACAGGCTATGCATCAGAGTAGGATAGTAACAGCAGCAGTATCATCTAATGCAAGCATAAGAGGGGAGAGAATAGGCGATATCGGAATGCTCAAAATGGGGGTGCTTGCCTGTTTGCTCGAGGGCAAGGGCAAGGTCTTCAGTAGTATCGTCGGGGACGTAGTCGTACTCCTGTGCGGCGTCTGCCTCGGGAGCTACGTCAACGTCGGGGTCTATCGAGAGAGAAGAGGGGGAGGAAACAGGTAAACAATATGCAATCATATGCCACACAGTGCGTGCTATGCTATGATGCAGTGCAGGGTTGCCTGAATATGCATCTAAGTCATTTTAGTTATTTTTAGAATTATTCTAGGATTTAATATCCGACGTGTGTGCACTATTCATCTGCCGGATTCGGGTCCGGAGTTACGAGTTCTTCTACGTAGGAGGTTCCGATGGAGAAACAGACGGCACGATCAGACTCGGCTCGTCGTTCTGAGCAATTTTCATGTTTTAACCTTTTCGATCCGAGCTACGGTTTAAAAGTTATTAATTTTTAAAGATTATTTGAATTTCTGGAATTATTTTTATTTATCAGAAAATGAATTATGACGTCAGCATGACGCGCTGCTGACGTCAGCAAGTCAACAGTCGGCTGACTAGTCAAACCTGACATGTGGGTCCAGTGGGACCCACATGTCAGCCTCTGTTTCTTTATCCAGTGAATTAGTTTAATTACCAGGATTAATTAGGGGGGGGGCCCACTTGTCAGTGAGACATTAGGTTAATCCAATTAATTTTATTTAATTAACTATTCAATTAGTCTAATTAATCGCAGGGGCCCACATGTCAGTGAGAGGGGATGAACAGTAACCACGGTTGACCGTGGTCAACGTGGTCAAAAATGGCCAGGGGGCCCACTGGTCAGCGTCCCAGAGTGGACCCCACGCCCGCCACGCTGGCGGCGACCGACGTTTAGCCGCCGGCGACGTCGAAACGCGGCGGAGGGCGCAGGCCGGCGTCGGATTTCGCCTACGGGCGCCCAAATGGGACGGGGCCGGGTGCGTTCGAACGGCCGTTCGACGGCGCGTCTAACGGTGGCGGTGAGGTGGCCGGAAACGACTTGTGTCGCCGACGGCGAGCTTTGCGGCGGGCGCCGGAGTTCGGTCATCGACGGGATCGAGGCAGCTGCGCGCAAGTGACCAAATGGCGAGGCTGTTGGGAACCTACTCGATGCGCTGAGCACAAAGGACTCGGCCCGGTGACCATTTGGTCACCGGAAGGGCGCCGGCGGCGAGCTCATGCGGAGGCGCGTTCGGGCGCCGGTGAGACTAGGGCTAGGAAGCGTGCGAGGCCAGACAGAGAGACGGGGAAGGTAGAGTGGCTCACCGCGCGGCTAAGAAAAGCCCTCGTTAGGCTTAGTAGCTGCAGACGGCGCCGGAGACGACGAAGCTCGCCGGAGGCGAGAGGTGCGGGGACGGCTCGATTGGATTGCTGCGGGGCTCCCGGCTCCTTCTAACTGCGCTGTGACGTGGGCCGAACGACGGCGCTTCTCTTGGCACCGTTCCCTCGTGCTCTTCGAGCCGACCTCTCGTTCGTGTCATGCGGCTTCTGCCCTGGAGCTTCTCATTCCTGGGAGTTCTCGAGGGGAGGCAGCGCAGGGAGAAGAGAGGAAAATGACGGGGAAGCCAGGGGGAGAGCACCGGGCCTCGACCTTATCCTCCGCCGCCGCACTGTTCCGTCGGTGGCGTCGCGGTTGCGCGTGCCCACCGGCGCGCGCGTGCTCGGCCAAGGCGCCGGCGACACGCAGGAGAGAGGTAGGGGAAAGGGCCTCTGGGCTGGGCCAGTGCCTGTGCACTTGGTCCAGTCCAGTTTAAACCTTTTTTTTCTTTTTCTTTACTTTTACGTTTTTCTTTCCTTTTCTGTTTTAATAGTTAGAGGGCATTTCTCCCTTTTGAAAATGTGAGAGTTGTCCCAAATATTGCAGCAATATTATCTCTCATCAAAAGTGGTTTGGGCAGATTGGAGTTCATTTGAATCTGTGAAGATTTAATAGAGGTAAATAGTCCTGTTTTAAGTGCTGTTTCAGGTTGTTTCACTCACTTAGCTAACTCCAAAATAATGATTATGATTTTGGCCATGCACACTGGATATTTGCTAATTAAAATACTTTCTCCAGCAGAGTTTGATCAACTTCAATTTGCACTTTGGAATTTAATTTGATTTTTCATATTTGAATTTGATTGGATTATAACCCAAGTACTAGGCAAAGCAATGATGAGACATGGCATTATTAGCAGTTGATCACTGTGTTCATTACAAGGGGGTGTTACAAAGGGTGGCGGCCAAGGAGGTGGGAGGACGTCCCAAGGCAGCCTAAAAACTAACCCTAGGTGTACACGGCCAATGGGCCCAAGTGAGGTGTGCAACACCTTTTGGACTTGTATTTGACTCGGATTCTGCTGCAGCGTCAGATTGTTTCGTTGATACTCTCGCTCCGGACGAATTTTAGGTGAATCCAATTGGGTTGGAAAGAGCAGAATCTACTTCCAACAAAAAAGAATCACCCAATCGGAGTCCGTATGAAAAAATTCTTGGCGTTTTGAGTCCGTTAGTCTATGCAGTCCGAATCTGAATCCAAACGTGAGAGACTGGACTCTATCTTCTCTTGGCCCAAAGTGACGTGAGAGGATTTTTGAACAGGCACCTAACCTTCTTTTTTTCCCTTATCTTCATATGTGAATTGTACAATGTCCCCATACACCTGCAATTAGACCATGGCACAAAAGTTTGTGAAGTATTTTTGTCATGGATGACACAAAATAAATTATTGCATAGTTTGCAGTGAAATCACTCACAAATATACATGTATGCAATATTTTGGTCATATC